>OX328129.1:50172715-50665497 GCA_946811695.1 Gonocerus acuteangulatus
CTCTCCCTCTCCCTCTCTCTCTCTCTCTCCCTCTCTCTCCCTCTCTCTCTCTCTCTCTCTCTCTCTCTCTTTCCTCCCTCTCTCTCTCTCTCCCTCTCTCTCTCTCTCCCTCTCTCTCTCTCTCTCCTCTCTCTCTCTCTCTCTCTCTCTCCTCTCTCTCTCTCTCTCTCTCTCTCTCTCTCCCTCCCCCCCACTCTTTTCCACTTTCACTGAAAAAATGGGGTAGAAATTGGTTGGGATCGTTGTCGAGTAAAACGAATAGCCCTTTCTTATCGCTAATCGGAGTAACTATACCGAAATGAGCAGAAGGCAATCTTCTATAAATAAAACCGGGGTTTTGTATAAAACTTCGTGACGCTTATCGAGGTTATGAATGAGCACGGATTTACTGTTCATAATAAAATGTTATCATTCAACAACCTACCTCCGGGATTCGTGTTAATTGTGTCGGTACACGCTCCGCTGCACGGTCGTTGGCGTGTTTTTCTTCCTAACTATTTAGCGAGGTCCTTGTAAATTCTTCAGTTTCGGTTTGAATGAGATTGGAACCAACAATTACTTCCGACATGCCGGAGAAAAATTGTTTGTGATTTTCAGAAATAAAATCACATTTCTTCATTGGGTTCCAGAAATGGAAGGTATTTTTTCGAATTTAGTTCGACAAGGGCTTAGATTTGAAGATTTCAAGCGGCTGTATCTCTTCTTCAGTGATAGCTCTGAGGATCCCAGGTTCCACATCCCTAAAAAAACGGTTTAATTACGGCGTATCAACATCTGTGTTATTATTGCCACGCTATCTACTGGCTGCCATTCTTTTATAATGCTAACACCACGCGGTTGGTCACCTATTCAGGTACTTAACGCCTGGCGTTGCCTAGCCTTATGATCGATGGAAACCATTCAACGTGGCTATGACCGTTGGCTAATAAGGTCCCTATAGTCCATCCGCAAACAAATAACCAGAAGGGGCTTGGCCGGAGGGGGCAAGGCCTTCCCACACATTGGCTGGTTGCAACGCGTGCGCACTGCCTGGTTCTTTTGTTTGCGGGCGGATTATAGGTGTTGTGCGTAAAGTTTTTCTCAATTCCCATTACACATCATTTGCGTATTTTATCCACATGGAAAGCTCTAGCTCAATTTTTCCTGTCTTCCTAATCAAAGTTTCGAAATAAATATATTGCTCTCCTTCAATTTTACTAATTAGCCAATGTTTGTCATGTTATTCACAGATAGTTTTAGACGCGTGATGTCGAGGCATTGCAGCCAACTGTACACAACTGAAACAGGAACTCGGTGGCGTAATGATTAGAAAATGAAGCGTGGTCAAGGTAATTGGTAGAACTGGGAGGGAAACAGCCCTCTGCGGCTTCGACCAGATTCTCTCTCCAATTGGAACCTCCCCCCCCCCACCCTTTTGTAATTAGCATTTACATTAATTATATACGTATCACTCAGCAGTAGTACCAACCCTCACAGATTCAAGCTAAAGTGAATAGGACCATAAACCATGAAAAATTCAATGTCTGATTTTAAAGGCGAATCCCGGGTCTGAAATTCCCCTCCTAGAATTTTTTGGCCCATAAATCACTTGTAGAAATTAAAATTAAAACATTGAACTTTGTTTGTTATTTTTGTTAAAACTAATTATTATTACAATTAGTTATAATTAGAACTAATATTTCGTGAGAGGCATTCAAACTTTTTTTTTGCGACACTCATCATACGGGATTGTGGGTATATTTATTTAGGAACCTCTGGTCCTCTATAAAACAAAGCTGTTCTATTTTCTCCTTTATAAATATTTTGAAATTGCTATTTCGTAATAGCTGTTCCAATTCTTCTACCAAAACAATGATAAACGTGTTGGGAAGAGAAATAAATATTGTTAAAGTCTATATTGAAGTATTGTTGACTTTCCGCCTATTTCAACAATTAGCTAAATTTGAGAAAAGGGCTTGTGATAATTAATTATGGACCACATTTAAAAAAAAAAAAAACAATGTCTAAATATTACACATATTAAGAGGATACTTATAAAACTAAACATTAAAAAAAAACAAAAAAAAAAAAAAAAAAAAAAAAAAAAAACATAATTATCCACATTCAGTCGAAATGAATTGGAGATGAATTGTGATTCATGACTTAAAAATATTAGTTTCTCAATTTTTGTGAATTCCCTCGATTCATAAAAATGGTTTCACATTTAAGTCATTACAAATTTATTAATTAAAATTTTGCTCCACGTATAATTTTTCCCGAATTCATTTAATCTTTTATCATAGTATAATAAAAAAAAACTATTCATTTAGAACTACTATTTCTATATTTTTTTCTTATGAAATATTCACTTACATATTTGGGTTTAAACAAAAAAATAATTTAAAAATATGTGTTCTGTGAACGAATGAGGGCAAAGTAAATTTTCTACAATTTTAAAATTCAAAAAACTTAAGTGCGATGGCCGGGAATCGAACCCGGATCAACTGCTTGGAAGGCAACTATGCTCACCATTACACCACCATCGCGCTGTCGTTGGCCCCGCTCTCTGAGTATGTTAGAATTAATACCAGAAATGTTTTTCGATATTGTTAGATATTTTGTATTATAGTTTGTCAAACCACTAACTTTTATTTAACTAATGTACTTACAAGTTAATGATAAATAATCGATCCACTTTGATACTTATTATAAAGTTGTTTAAAAAATATGAGAATCAATTTGTGGTGTCTACATACAGTTTTAGTGTAATTTCTTAGTTTGTCCGGTAGATTTTTTTTTTTATTTTTTATTTATTTTTTTTTTTTTTTTTTTTTTTTTTTTTAAATCCCGTCTTTAATACAGCCATAATAGCATTTTTGTTTTAATATATTTCATAAAATATATGTTTGTGTATTTGGTTATTTATTATTTCTTCATACATAAGTATCCTTCTAGATGTTATTACGATTTGTATATGATTATAGATTGAACCACATAATTTATGTTTTATTTACATCAAGTGATTGGTAATAAATGTTGTATTATTCTAAATGTTATACGTAAAGTATTGGTAGAACTTTTTTTTTCTTCAACTAATAACAATTCATTTAGCACAGTTAATTAACAATTTTCTCACCAAAAAGTTTTTTTTTTTTTTTTCTTTTCTTTTTTTATCTCATAACTACATCAAATATATGTGGCGATAAATCGGTTGCTCAAACTCCCTTATCTCCTGAAAATGAACATTCACGATCCAAGAAATCTGATACACCATTATAATATTTGTGATCTATCTGAAACCCTTATTTAGAGAAAATAAGATGAAAGAAGCTGAACTGGAAGGTATATGTGCTCGCAAATTAGGAGAAAATGGATCCAGCAGAATATCCTTATATTCTTTTTGAAAAATACTTTATTTTTAACGATGAGAAAAATATTTTTGGAATAATAATTTCTGAGCCGCATTTCATCTTACTTTTCTCCTTGTTTTATCTTTATAAATGTATTTTACTGGTTAAGATAGGAGCCCAAATATTACAACCGTACTGCCGTGTGTTTGAGTGTGTGTATATATGTATTGTTTGTAATAACTACCTATGTAAAATGTAAGGTGTACATCGCCATAAAGCGGAACATCAATAAATAAATAATAATAATAAGATAACACGAAATTTAGTACCAGTGTGTGTAGTTATGTAGTACATTTATTTATAGTATTTAGCCAAGCCAAAATTTCTATTCTCAGGATGGTTAACAATTAATTTAATTTATTTCGAGAAATTTTATTATAGTTACCCGTATTATAAATAATGCCATTATTATTATTTTTAACTCATTCCTATCTAATTTCAAGGAAAGAAGCACCTGAGTGGCCAGCTTGTGGTTTCGTAATTTCAATCAAAGTTTTTCTCACTGAATACCGTATCTACGAGAATGAATTTGAGAATGGTAATTTGAGAGAAGGGGTGACAGCCCGACATAGATCACAAATTTATTAATTTTTTTAGAATACACAAACTCCTAAATAAACTATTATTGTTGTTGCTCATGGCCCGGGGTTGAAATAAACAAAAACCTGGCTATGTGAAACAAACAGGAATCATTGTTCAAGGTGGTTAAATTAACTATCAACTACTATATAAATTAATTAAAATAAGTTAAAAATTTGAAAATTCCATGATATAACATTTTGAAACATTTAAATTAAAGATCATAATTTATCACATAAAGACTTAATAGCAGTTATTAAAGGCATAAATTCCCCCCACCCACTCCGAAACATAGGAGGCAGGGGTGGTGGTGGGAGGGCGAGATGAGGGGTTCGGGGAGAAAACATATAATATAAGATTTGTATATACGTCTAATGGGGGGCCTGAGTTCAAATCCCGAGCAAGCACTAAAGATTTTTTTCTTCTAGAGTCTTCGTTCATGGGTTGAATTTGGCCTCCCTGACCGTCCCTAGGCCAACCCAGCCTTTAATTAATTTAATAATGGGTACCTTGGGTGTGAATGACTCTAGCAGTCGAAGCAGTCAAGGGGAAAATCAGGAGGCCCGAGCATAGTACTGACCACACTATCTCCTTAGTGTGCCGTATGGTCATGAATCAGATACCTCTATGGCATCTGCCCCACTGGGCCCTCGTGGCCTGTTACGGAGCTGATTTTTTTTTTCGTTTTTTTCCCGGGAACGAAGCAAAAACGAGATATATGCCAAAAGACTTTTTTTCATCCTGCATCGATTCGCGAAATTAGACCGTTTTTTTGGTGGAAACTCATATTGTATATTCAAATATAAATATGATTTATTCTATAAAAAGTTTGGTTTGGCGTTTATTAAATTTTGTTATAAATATTCTTATGTTCTCAAATTTAAGTTTGTATCGATATGATTTCTGACATAACGAAGTAGTAGTTCTTGAATCGTGGAACGTCCAAGTATGTTAGTATATGTTAAAGTGTCAGATATTTCTCACAAAAAATTTTCGAACTTCATCATAAGACATTCATGAGTTATACGAGTGTGGTCTATCCTAAATCAGGCCAACGCAACTTCTCACCGTGAATCCTTTTGTGATGGTGCACAGTAGCCTAAATATATTTAGATGAGGGCCATTACATTTAACTAATATAAAAATTGGATCCCGAGAACTTTCTCAAAATGGAGAAAAATTAATGATGCCTGTGCAAGTGTTATATAATGCACCTCCCCCTTTGGAACTAAATTATGCGGTAGAATACATTAATAAAGCGAAAAGTCGAGAACAGCTGTAGTCTGCTGGTGAAACATTTCGAGGATCTTTTGTTCCCAACGGGTGATTAATGGATAACTAACCAATGAACCGCAAAACCACGCCTAATAATGGAGGCCTGCAAAATGTTTAACTCATTTACCCTTTTCCCTAACACCCTATTAAACCTAAAGGAACAAGGATTTTCCAAGGGTTTTAACATTTCTGAAATACTGCTATTTAGTATTCATTCTCGCTGCTTTGGCTAATACAAACGTGATCCATTCCGAAGAATTATCCATACCTACAACTTTACGGTTAATGCTACCTTGTAACTTTTTTTTTTGCAACATTTTTTTATGGGCTCAAATGCTTCCTTAACTAATCAGAATTTTTTTAAATGGGCGAAAAATACGATTCCCGATGACGAGTGAACGCGATGCTGATATGAATATAATTTTTTGAGCGAGCCTCGATTGGTTCCTTTTTAATTGTTAAGTTTTTGTTGGTCCTTTTTTAATATATTTCAAAATTAAAACCCATTTTTTTAATCTTTATTTCAAGAAAGTATGAAAAATAAAATTAAATAGGAAAAAATGAACATTTTAGAACATTAAACTTAAATGTCGATTGCACAAAACTATGTTTTTCAAATCAGGCAATACTCTGGCATCTTCAATTTTTGCCCGATCAACTTTAAATTTTAACTGCAGCTTCCTAATGAAATTTGCCAGTAAAGTACGTAGGATGTTTTCGATTCATTGAACTATAAGGATTTTATGGCCAACTTTCGACGGAGTTTTTAAGAGCGAATGAATAATTGTTCATCACCTTCGAAAAGAATAATATTTCTTAAAAATCCTACGTGCTCTAATAGATTTAACCTTCTTCTATTTTTTATGTTCCTAATATATCTTCATATCCAGACCTGGAAGTATTCTCCCGTAGGAAGGAGAGGTATCTATAAGTGATGGAGAGGGAGTGGTAATGTGATCGGGTCAACCCCAAGCTAGAGCCTTTGCTATCAACCTCAAGGTGGAATTAGATCAGCCCCTGTAATCAAGGCTCTAATGGAAAGTCACGAGACTTATACTTCCTCCTTCGAGGACCTTTATATCCAACAAAATAACCTGTATTTCTTAACTTTTTCGCGGTTTCGTTGGAGTTTGGATTAGATGTGCATTATTAAATGTGCAGGACAAGATCCATCTCAGCAGATTTATAGACCGATTGGCTGACTGACAGTAGCCACAACCCCGACCCGAACAGAGTGCTGGCAAGCGTCAGATTGACCTCACCGTCTTGTAGAAATTTTTAAAGATGGTTAGAGTGACTCCTTACTCATCCCTGGACTATAATGTATTCACCGACACCTGCCAATTCCATTTGTTCATCCCCTGAGTTTCATAAATAATCCTATAGTACTTTCCTCATTACTACACAAACATTATACATTATACAATACCACTCTTCTAAAACAATCTTTTGCTGTCATATTTCTTAAACTCCTCTTCGACTATATCTGTATCACGCTGTCTATCCGATGCCTCTATGGGACGTTTTACCTCCCCTGTTCTTAGATTTAATCTAGTCGTAGGTTTTATCTCTTGTTCAGAGCATCCTAATCAACCCATTCGAGACTCATATCCACTTCCTTGACAACGGGCTTACATGTCCCGTGGCTAGATAGCCGCATTCGTGACAACGGACTTGCATGCCCCGTGGCCTGATAGCCACATTCGTGACAACGGGCTTACATATCCCGTGGCCGAATAGCCACTTTCGAGACAACGGGCTTACATGCCCCGTGGCCTGATAGCCCCTTTCGTGAAAAGTGGCAGCCATGCACCGTGGCCTCATAGCCACTTTCGTGACAACGGGCTATCATGCCCCGTTGCCTGATAGCCACTTTCGTGACAAGGCCATTTCTTCGTTTCGGGAAAGCCGCCACTATCACAGATTTTTAGCGATATCTAGCGGTATGTAAGCTCTAGTTACTCATGTACCCTCTAGAGTTCATTAAAAATGCAGTTTGAGCCTATTAAATATATAAGTATTTGGAGAAATGAGGAAATGAGAAGAGATGGGTAGAGGAGGCTCAGCTTTTTTAATGCAGTCCTTTGGAACCGGCTCCGCTCTACGGGCATCCAAGGTCGTTCGGGTTGCCATCACTTAAGGGTTAATATTTGTCAATAACTGTTCATGTCCCTTTTTTTTCTAGTATTATTATTATATTTTTTTAACTTAATCACAGACAACGGATTTGTTATTTGTTTATATACTCTCTATTTTCATAAATTTTAATTTATCCACTTATTTTTGTATTTTTACTCTTATTTTTATTTATGAAGATACTGGAATGCTCAAATAAGCATGAGTGTATTTTATGCATATGGTACATAGGAGGCATACATTACCTAAAGGGAATATGAAAGTGAGCATATTTACATAACACATAAGTGACAAAGTCGCTCAAATTAGGTTATTTAATTATTGTTGTTCTTGTCTTCTTTTATTTTTTGTGGGTTGTTTCTTTTTCTTTTTCACTGGGCTGAGATTTTCCTGATCATGAACTAATCGCTAAAGTTGCGAAGCTCACAATAAAATAAAATATAAAAATATCTTAATGCATTCATGCAGGAAATGTTATGCTCTTTTATTCAAAACTTTTGCACCTGAAATATTTTACAGATGATGAATATTAACCAAAGTATTGATGCCATATATGTGTTGTCGTTGCTGTAAAAATTACATTGCAGGAAATATTTTATTCCTTTTAAGATAGACTACGTAGAACAAGTAAATCCTATAATTCATGCTGGTATGAATATGTCATAAAATAATGAAGCATAATTAACTCCTCTTTCCGTTAGTACTCAAGTGGAGTGTTACAATATGTAAATGACTATATTTCCTGTAGCTATTACCTACTTCAAGACCAATAACCCTGGGCTATTTACCAGACCAATAATAGGCTCTGAATTTCCTTAGGGTGTAAACCTTAACAAGGAGTGAGTTATAGCCTGGTGGTCGTTTCGCTTTAATGGCTACTCCCTTTAACTTGATACTTTCTTAACCTTCATTCTATTATCGAGAAGGTATTAATTCTAATTTTAGGGCAGTTAAGGAATTTAAACGATAATTTCACTATATGTGTGTGTGAGTATATATGTACGTAATGTTCTGCATATAGTCTGACGTGCATATAGGGCTCATCAGGGCAGGAATATCATCATAATAATTTGAATAACAATAATTTAGGCATCGAAAAAGTACCGAAACAAATATTTGTTAATAATAAAAAAAATCTAATGTTCCGTTGTACTTCGTTTGTTGTACGTTCACACATGAGACCTTACCAAGACGTCAAAAGAGATGTATTGAAACCTAAAATATAATGTGTTCTTCAGAAATGTTATAATGTATTTCAATTTTTCAAAATAACAATAATTATGTTAAAACGTTGAAAAATAGACAATATATATATATATATATATATATATATATATATATATATATATATATATATATTCTCATATAACTTGACCTCTTCCACATTTATTTTTCCTCGTCTTTTAATAAAGGCCTTATAGGTCACAAAATTACTTCAAAACTTCATTTAAACTATTGTATTTATGTCTACTAGTTTCTGGCAAATTTGGCCTCGCTTCACAGACAAACTTTTTTAATTTTTTTTTTTTTAAACATGACCATTTTGAACTCTCAAAATATTTAATAGTATAAATTATATATTTTTTATTTATTAAATTTTAACGCCATTATAATTAACTCACAATTTTCAGGACGGTTAACTATATGTGATCACCCTTTTGTAGCCGGGATAGGGATGTAGCCTTTTTTTTTTACTAAGAAAAGCCACCACCCCTAGTGGGAATCGAACCCACTAAATTATATATAAACTATCTTATACATAGTAGTCGTCATCTAATAACTATATATATATATATATATATAGCCATTATACATAGCCATTATATTCTTCATTTTTTTTTTAAAATGGCTCTACAAGTTTCGAATCATTGGATGTCTAATCTTCTTCTGGATCATTTACTTTTATTTTTGGACTCCATCGATATTTTAAACAGCTGACAAGAAACATATGATTGTTGCTATGAAGATGATCTTCAGGTATGACTTGTAGAAAGGTCTGCATACGTTTTATTAGGCTGTATATAGTTTTTAGGCTTCTAAAGAGTCATCCGAGGGTGCGAAAGGTATACAACCATTCCAATAAATAGATGAACTTATATTCAACGACCACCTGTCTAAGAAAGACAAAATTGTTAAGATTTTTGGTCGTTATTTAATTCAAGACTTACACTTCATCGTTATATCACTTTATGTCAGGCCCGTCTGATATTTTCGGGCGTCTGCGTGGTGTTACCTTAAAATCCCATTCATACTATTCGAGTTTAAGGTTAACTTTTCTTTAGGGCGGCCATAAAGGGAAAAGGGGCGACATAAAAGGCTGATATAAAAGTCACTTTTAAAATTCTCAAGAGTAAGATGCCCTCGGCGACATCCTTACCTTTAGTTCTCACGCCCAAATGCCGGCTATAAAGCAACACCTAGCCGTGCTAACTCGTTTCCAACGTTTCTTCACATTCTGCTAACATTTTACGTCGAGATATGACGACTCTTCATACTCCATAAGTCACGAAGAATTCTATCTAGGGCGTATGGTTTTGCGTTAATACGTGTTGAGGTAGATTTTATCCAAGTATTTAGACTTAGAAAATAGAATGAAATCGTTTTTAACGTGATTTAGTTTAATATTTCTGAGAAAACTTGAAAAAACGACAACAAATTGGTAGGTGTAAAAGAATGACGAAGTTTCATGAAAATATTTCCACGTGTTTCACATAAGTTAAGTAAATTTTCAGAATGTGAACCTATTAAAACAAACTGTTTTCTCTTTACATTTCTGTTTTCATATACAGTGAAACCTCTTTATAGCGGACACCATTGGGTCCGTAAAAAATGTCCGTTATTGAGAGGTGTCCTTTATTGGGAGGTTAATGAAATCCACCTTTTAAAAAACAGTTCACAACAGTTTCCTTTTATATTTCTTTTACAGCTGTCATTATCGACAATACCGCGTCCAGTATATTAGTAACATAATCGCTTAAGTCCATTTTCTTAATGGCTTCCCGAAGAAATCGTTTTCTGTAGTGTGTTTTGAAATTTTTAATAATGCCGAGATCGAGGGGCTGGCAGCAGAATGTCATAGTCGGTGGAAAACACTGAATTTTAACATTTATTAGATGCATCTGTGGGTGGCAAGTCGCGTTGTCCATAAACAAAATTATACGCCGTTCTCGATGTTGCAATCTCTGATCGAAAGTTTTTAGCTATTTACTCATTATAGGCGTTGTCATCCATGCCTTTTTGTCAGCTTGCCAAGATATTCTTGAAGTATTGACGTTAATGTTTTTAAAACAACGTGGTTTTAATGATTTACCGACTAATAACGGCTGTTCAAAATCCCCTTCCATATTTACGCACGACATAACAGTTAAACGATCTTTGCTTTGTTTGTCTTCTGTGCACGTTTCCCCTTTTAGAATCATTGTCTTGTTTGGCAGGGCCCGAAAAAATAAAGCCGTTTCACCAAAATTAAATATATTTTTATCCTCGTTTTCATTGCAAATGAAAACTTATTTGTTTTTCCAATCTTGAACTAAATCAACATTATCCAATGTACTTTCACCACATGTCCTAAAAACTACGCGAACGTCAAACTTCGCGCTCAGATCTCTAACACAAAGCTATAAACTATCATACACTTTTAAAACTTTCACTTTATTTTTTTGAGTTATACGCGCACTTTTCGGAGTTCATGACTAGATACAAACTGAATAAAGCCTGCTTAAAAACGGTGCAACAAAACAAGATGTGGTTCCTGGAATCCTGTAGTAGGGTACGGTTTATTCTTGACATTTCGTATGAATTTTACTCGCAATGCCCGCCAGGATGTGCTTTTTCTTGAGATTCTGAGAGTCCAATTAAATATTTTACCCTGCTGTCCGCTATTGAGAGTTGAAATCAGCTATATGGGTCCGATTTTAGGTGTCCGTTGTCCGTATGTAGAGGGTCCGCTATTGAGAGGTGCTAATGCATTGATTTAAAGGGGTTTTCGCCGGGACCATGGATATTCTGTCCGTTCATAGAGGTGTCCGCTATTGGGAGGTGTCCGTTACAGGTGGTTTCACTGTATTTTGTTAAATATATTGATTAAGGAAAGGAAGAAAATCAGTGCCGTAACTGGCTACAAGGGTCCAGCGGTCAGATACTATAGAGATGTCTGATTCTTGAAAATAAGGTACACTACACTTGAAACCGGTACAATAAGCCATATAAGGTCTTTTTTTAATGGCATGTCAACCCTTAAGGTCATTAACCTCCCTTATAAGATTACGATATCTTTTTTCGAGCGAGCCCCGACCGATTATGATTAGTTGTATATTTCTATTACCTTTTTTACACAGTTCTAGTTTAAACTGTGTAGTTCACAAAATTGCGGACTAATGTTGTCAGGTTTTAGTTGAGGCGCCTAAAATCTAGCTTCTCTTTGAGATTTAACTTTACATTTTTACATATGTTTTCAATTTTCACCAAAGATTACGAATAACATTTACTGTTTCTATTCTAAGCTTAGGGTGGACCAAAACGGAAAAGCGCTAAAATGAAGCAGTTCCTGCGATTCTGACGTTTTTATTAATGATAGCATTGTTATAATTCATTAATATCAGTAAACTGATAAGAGCTTTATTAATCTATTGCTCTTATTGGATATTAAGCTTGCGATTAATTAGATAAATACAGTTAGTTTATGTGATCTGTTTATTAAGTATAAATCTCCGATAAATTAGAGATACGGAAGAACGGTAGATTGAACAGGTCCCGGACAAAGCCATTGGCTACTGGCCAGGGTCGGTTTATTCTTTCACAACCTTTCTCTATTCCAGCAAAATATAAAGGGATGTTCTGTAGTTTTAGATCCACATTATTTCTACCTTTACTTTTCAGCCTAAGGTTTTAAAAGGTTATTTATCTTTATATTGTTTAAAAATAAATACTAAGTCTATTGCAAATGCTGAATTTTTGATAATTTGGCTTTTATATCGAGCGATGGTAAATTCCCAATTATTCAAATAATGAACCGGTTTATATTGAATACAGAAATTTTCCAATGGACAACTTCGCCAACTTTATCAAAACTGGCAGAGAAAAAGGCACATATTATCAGAAGTCTATACGTTTTTTAATAGTGATTACTTTTTGCCAACCAAATTATTGGCCTTCATTTTTACTTTTTTTGCAATAAAAGTCCAAACCAACGGACGCGTGTTCTTAAATAAACAAAATAGGTCCATTAGAAATTGAAGTTTTGCCGGAATAAAATTATATAAAAAGAAGAGGCATCAGCCCTGTCCTGGCTAGAAAAGGGAGGTAACCTATACATAAACCGTCCTAAAATTTTTAGTTAGTAATAATGGATGTTTAAATTTAAATAAATAAATTATATTATTGTTATTAAATTTTAGCGTCCATTTATTATTAACTACGAATTTTAGGACGGGTTATCTATAGGTTACCACCCTTTTCTAGCCAGGATAGGGCTGATGCCTTTTCTTTTCTCTAAAGTAAAGCCACTTCCCCTAGTGGGAATTGAACCCACGACCCTTTGGCACGGAGTGTTAAGTGCTCAAGCCTTAACGCTCATGGCCACCGGGCCTCCAAAATAATTAAGTTAATAAAAATGTTCTAGGTAATGGAGCTCCTGCAAGACGGGCAACAATAAAAAAGGCGTGATATTTTTCGCGCTCGGGTTTGAAACCAGATTCTTCCGTTTACAGTCAGAGCAACGTGTCTTATTTTGGTGTTATTTATATTTAAATCATTCTAGGTTTATTTCGTATTGTGTAAATTTTATTCCCTTTGATTGTTCGAAGTCCTTGTTTGTGTGATATCTTTCGCCAGTGGTGGATTTCAGCAGGTTCTTCAGATAATTTAGCACTACTTCAGAATTCGTCCGACTCCCTCTACGCCCGCTCTACGCTTTCCCGAATTGACAAGTTGTAACTTTTAAACTATAGAATATAAGCTTGTTAAGGTCGCTTCCCAATGCTCTACTATGAAGCCATACTCAGATGTATATGCATACTCCTCTTTTCATTCTTCTTGATCTGTTTTTTGGCATCAGCTAACCATGGGTTATTTTACCCAGTGCGTTGACTGGATAGGTGTGTATTAATTTCACAATGAACCTAATTAACAAATAAACGACTGAGGAATTTACAAACATGCGAATGTAAAATTCGTTCGATTATTTGTGAATAAAGCAAGAGGTTCATACAGCTGCTCTACCAGAGCCACGAGAGTGCTTTAATAGTCCATGCATACAGAGAAAGGACCTTGTTTGCGAATGGTGTGTATACTCTAGGATCCTTCTAAAAGCATGGTTCCCTAGCAACTAACAACCTTCTCAAGCATATGTAATTGAATCGTTTATTTCAGAAACCCGTCTAGTGCACTTTAAAAAATTGTGGGGAAACTAAAAGAACTTCCTAATTTTAAAATTAGTAAAGGTTTTGGTTTGGGAAAACATCAAAGTATTTCTTGTTTCATTGGAAAAACAAATAATGCTTGGGGTTAATTTTTAAAACTAGGAAGTTTTTTTAGTTTTCCCACAATTTAAAAAACTGCACTTGACGGGTTTCTGAAATTAACGATTCAATTAATGTACGTACTTTGTTTCGTGATTCAACCTTATTTAAATATCCAAAATATCCATTGGTAATAATAGATACTTATAATTTAATACTAAAGGTTACTGTTCTCCTAAGAGATTAACTTACAAGAACTGCCCCCTTAATGTTGCATTTCTTTGACGAGAATTATTGAATTAATAGCTTCTATCTGAAAACTTATAAATTACCTGATCTGGTAAAAATTAAAATCTATACAGAATACGTTTCGTATTTTCTATTTTTCTGGGTATCTATTTGTCCGACCAAGTGTTAACAGATACACAGTTCTGCATATATATATATATATATATATATATATATATATATATATATATATATATATGACGTTTAAGCAATTTCCCAAGGCATGTCCAGGTTGCACTCACAGGAGAATGATTGAAAAATATCTTAAGCTCTTAAACGACGAACCGAAATACCGAAAATAGTCAATTTATTTATATAAAACTCTAGCGACATTTTTTGTTTTTTTCGCACGAAACTTGCCATATATCATTCAATAGCATACGATTGAGCGATTTAATTAACGATATCAATATATTCGGAGTAGAGGGTTTTACTGAAAAACCAAATGATTGGGCTTTTTTCTTTTTTTTTTTTTTTTTTTTTTTTGCATAGGGAAGGTGGTGTCAAGTAACATAGATATCTCTCTTAAATCCATGCAATCGAAAAATATAAGAGCTTGATTTGTTTCGGGTTCGGATTTGAAACCAGTTTCTTCCGTTTCACGCTCGGCTACCATTCCAATCAGGCCAACGTGTCTTATTTCGAAGTTAATTTAATCTAAATTATTCTGGGGTCTAAATTTATTACCCCGTCGTATTTTACAAAGATCATACACTGCGATTTTCAGAACCACAGAAAAATCTTTCCAGGTTTGATCTGAACCCAATTCCTCTTCTCTCTATTTAGCTGACCTAACCAAACATTGCATTATAGACCGAGGGCTGGCAACGCACTTCCCATGAAGTGTTTTATGCACCCTGAAATTTTGCTATAATATACCTCTTAGGTAGATAAGAAGGTAAATAAGCGTTTCCTATTTCCTGGTGGAACACCAGGTACTGCGCATAGGGGAAAGGTGCAAAACAATATTGCCCAAAAGTAGAGTTTTATTCAGAAGCCAACTATTATTAATGAAAAAAAAATGGCAAATTAAGGCAATTTTTAAATTAATAATAAATAAGGCAGGCACATTTAAGGGGGTTAAAATGATAATAATAAAAAACAACTAAGTAGCTAGTTTTTATTTTTAATATTAAATGAAGTGCTTTATTCACGCTGCGATTTAAACAGCGTCTTCAGTAAACATATTTGAAAATAATTACAAAAGGGCAGACACTTTTGTGGGGTATAATTATCAGGAAACATAAAAATAAATGTTGAATATGATAGACTGCAATATCTGCGCGTAACCGTAAGAGTGAATGACAGCACCGCGCAGTTGTGGTTATTCTCTCCGCTCTCATTGGTTCTTGCTCATATGATCTTGTACAGCTGTTCCGGTTTAAATAGCAGCGCGAATAAAACTCTCATTTAATATAAGAATAAAAAAAAATAAGTTTTTTTTTTTTACGTGTTATACCCCTTAAAAGTGCCTGCCATATTTATTAATCATTGTAAAATTGTCTTAATTTTACATTAAAGATAGTTGGCTTCTAATTAAAACTCTATTTTTCGGACTCTCTTTTTTTGTTTCGCACCTTTCCCCTATGCGCAGAACCTGGTGTTCCAAAGTATGCCCAGGAAACACATACATACCTTCTTACCTACCTAAGAGGTATATTCAAGGTGCGTAAAACACTTCATGAAAAGTGCGTTGCCAGCTGTCGGACTAACATAGGCTGCTTAGTTACCCTAATATACATGTTTCGGTTTATGGATGCTTACTGAATAGAAAGTAGAGATAGTCAAGAGGAAGAGGAAAGAGCAAAACGAAAATTGTTGCTTCGCCAATATAAGTTAAATCGTTTCTACGCTCTCTGCTTTGCGTATTTGATTCCTTCGCTATGCTCTATCTACTCTCCACTCTGTAAGTACCCTAACAAGGAAAGAAAATAGTTGTACTTTGTAATCTTTAAATTCAAATAATCACTATATATTTAGTGCACGCCAAGTTGGGATTTTAATTTCATTCCTTTCATTTTATGGACGAAATCTTCATCAGTCAGGATACATATCTTCAAATGACAAGAGTTAATTTATGGATCATTACCTAGAGCGTTATGACAATGGCATCTTCTTGCTTCTGATGCATTAATGTAACGTCTATTTGTGTCCTCAGCTATTTAAGATGAATTATAACAATAAATACACGAATGATATGATGACCAAAAAATGATAATCCTCTGGTTCATTTGAACATAGGAATCTTTTAGAAAGAAAATAAAATATTCTCTGATTTATAAAATATTGGACTCGACTGAATTTTCAGCATTTTTCATTCTTGGACTACAATAGATTTTGACACGTAGAACGTGAGCGAATTTCAGAAGTTATTTTCTTAACTTCCCTCTTGGAATAATAATGCCTTTATTTTTTAACCAAACGTTCAGAAATACTTTATTCTTGATAAACCTATTCCAGTTAATATACAGCAAATCTGTAAAACTGTCAAATTATGCACTTATTAAAGTGGCGAGGGAACATTCATCTCCAGAAGCCATTCGAGTAAGCCTTCAAGTCTTCTTAAATAGCCATTCGTGTATATTCCTTGATCAAAATATTTACAATTTAAATTTCATGTATCATTTGTAATAAGCTCACTTGTCCATTTCTTTCTTTCTTGTTTTATTCCTCCAACTCCTACAGACCTAATGTGCGGCATTTGACTGACTTGGACATAAACTAAACTTCATTCAAACTTCAATTGACTCAGCGCTAAGATTTCCGTACAATATTTCTGTAATTTTATACAAAAATCGGTTACTTACACAATCCTTTAGAGTCAGTATGTAATTTAAATGTACTGCGGTAGTGGCTCAGTAATATAGCAACCTCCAAATGGATAATATCACCCCCCCCCCCCCGCTCGTAGTCCTGATGAAGGATTTACAATCAAGCTGAAAATAAAATGAATAACATTAATTCTTTTTAAGTTAAAAATGTATTTTAAATAACTAATATTATCGAAGGCCAATTATGTCCACCTTAGCAATCTCAACTGTCAAAAATGTTTCTTGAACCACAGGCAAAACTATTTTCATTTATTTTAGTGATTTCTTACCCCTGGAACCTGTTGAGGTTAGCCATTTCTTGCTTCTTGCATTATTTATCCATATGAATATTCTCATAGGTTGTTCGCAATTCTAGTTTGTTGCAATCATAATTACAAACCAAATACCACGTATCATATATCGCTCTGGAATCCTCTAATGGCGTTGGCGTGTCGATGATAATAGCTTCTCCCCTTCTGCACCGATAGATATTCATGAAGGTCGATATTCGAGGAAGTGCAAGAGGAAATAGAACACTAAATTCATAGGAAACTACCTGAGGAATGGAGGAAACTAATCAGTCGACGTTCTGATTGAGAACTTATTGCTTAACCTATGTATTAGCACTTTCCTCCGAAGGAAAGTAGCTATTGAGGTTGGACTCATGACGGAATTTTTGAAAAATTTCTTCAAATCTTTATCGATCCTACCTAGTAGACACCGAAAATGACCCCCGTTAAAATTTATATATATCTATCTATATATATATATATATATATATATATATATATATATATATATGTGTGTGTGTGTGTGTGTGTGTGTGTCTGTTAACACGATAGCGGCCAGAGTTTTTGTTTTTTCGTCACGAAACTTGGTATATAGCATTCAATTAGCAAACGATTGAACGAGTTCGTTAACCACCAAAGTCGGTCCACCGGAAGGGGGGTTTACCCCGAACCCAAAACACCAATTTGACTATGTCAGCCGTAATATTTGTTATATTTCAACGAAACTTGGTATTCGTAGTGGTAATATAGAGAGAAAAGTGAGATATAAAAATGAACTAATACGGTTCATTAGAAGGGGGGGACACACATTACTCCGGACCCACAATACCAATTCGCCACTACCAGCCGTGATTTTTGGTATATTTCGACGAAACTCGGTATTCGTAGTGGTAATCCACAGGTAAATACGTGTTGTAAAAATAAACTAAATTGGTTCATTGGGGGGGGGGGGGTTTACTCCGGACCCAAATTCCTAATATACTCATACCGGTCGTAATTTCTGCTGTATTGTAACGAAACGCGGTATACGTCATGGTTAACTCATGAGAAATAAGTGTTGTAAAAATGAGCTGAATCGGTAAATCGGAAAGCGGGGGTTTAATTTGTAATATATTTCAATAGAAAAGCCCGCCAGACGTAGGTTCACAAAGCCGCCGCAAGGAGCGCTTTCTACCACTAGAGTGACAGTATCCTGTTCCTGCGTTAGATCAAAATACGATAATATGAGGTTTTTTGTATTTATTACGTAGTGTAATAGGTACCATGTGTAAACATAACTCTGGAAGCAAATTAATAATTGATCAGTTACTCATTACAAATTTAAAAGAGAACTATTCATGTTTTTATTTTATTAATGTAGGATATTTTAAGCAAATTGTTCTGGAAAGCAGTCTACACTACCCAAATTCTGAGGAAAGTGCTTAGTTATGCAGCTCCTGTGTGACGGACTTTTTATTGATTGAAATCATCCATTAGCCTGATGATTGATAGTTTTTCATATCGTCGCTACAAATGCAAAGTATCGAATGTGAAAATCACCACTTTTCAGAGTGGATAAGCATTTGTTCATAACTTTTTTTTTGGACTGTGAAATATTCGGAAGATTTGACCTTTTGACAGTGGAATACTTTCCCTTTAATAAAGTGATCTAAGATTCAAGAATTTTCCGTACTTAAGTCCAGCAGAAATGAGTAAAGATGGACAATGAAAGATGCATTTTTTCACATTCGTTACTTTGCATTTGTATCGACGATATTTAGTTCGAAACTATGGTAAGTCATACATTTTCTTACCCCTCACGAAGGAAAGTAAAATCTACTACATATTTGTCAAATACCAAATATCATCGCTCAGCCCAAACCACTCGACAGATATTTACGAAATTTTCCATGGACACTCCGTTTAGAACGTAAACACTCGCTAAAAAATGATTTCTTGATATTCTAATTTTTAGTTATTTTTAGAGGGGTTTGAATTTTTAGTTGGTTAGAGCATGCGTTTCTAGGACGATAACAAGTCAGCTGTACGGTTCCATTTCATAATATTATTTTTATTTGCACTTCATTTAAGTATGATGGCAGACGTTGATTTACTACGAATAAACTGTGATTTTGTCCCTCATAGAGTTTACACTATACCTAGTAATGGTCCATCCGAGGTAATAATATCCCGAACCCTTGCACAGCCTCCTCACCCATCAGCATCCCCAGTCAGAACACTTCTTGGTAATGCTCGCAAATTTAATGGGTGTTTCCAAATGACATCTGAGAAACATAATTTTTTTAATTTTAACGTACATTTATTATTGTCAACGAATTTTAACCTGCACTGGTATAACTTCTGTTACTTGTAACCTATAGATAACGGGTTATCTCTAGGTTATCTGTTTCTATACATTGGTCCGGAGCGGCTCAAGAAACATTATACTTTGATTACTTATCAATGGATGAATAACATATAACATGACGGGAACCGTGTCATAATAAACTGCAAAAAATTATATAGTAGCGTTAATTTTTATGATACATTATTTAGTGCTATAAAAGAACAACTTATCTGCCGTGACGAAGCATGAGTCTTTTGAATAAAAATATGTTTAATTTAGGAAAATAATTTGGGCTTAATTTTTCGTGATGTAAACTAATTCATCTTAGTGATGTTGATAAATACAATTCATTCAAACAAATTTTATAAATCCGTTTTAAATAGTTTATCCTATTATCCTGTGAAACTGGTAGGAGAAGAGACAATTTGTCTAAGTTGAAGCCCCCAGGCATCTAAAGGGTGCTTTGTGTTGAAGCCCTTTGCTCTGCTATGTATACTTATCTGCAAACAGATTATTACGGCTCAGCGAATGTGGAATTATTATGAATTCTGACAGGAAGCTAAAAGCACTTGGAACGTGTATAACTAAATGATGTTAAACACTATTTCTCAGCAGATAGTTACTTAGGAATTTAGTAACTCTCGTTGTAGTAACGAACCATCAAATTTTGTTGTAATTTATTACGATCCATTACGGAATATATGATGTCCTGCGCCAGTAAAAATGTAAGGAGATGAATTTGTAGAGAAATCCCCGGATTGCAAGAATACTAAATTAAGATTGGCAAAATCGGTTAAATATATTGAATATACTTCGGAAAATATTTATTTTAAAGGGATCCCCTGTGGTCGTTAGTGTAAAAGGGACCAATTTTCGCTAAAGCTGGTGGGTTCGATCTCACCAGAGGTAATGGCTTTTTTTCTAAATAAGAAATTCCTAGCTAAAAAAGGACAGTAACCTTTAGATAGCCCGTCAAATAAATAAGTATTCTGCCTAGTTAACACGTCCCATAAATCAGAGTTGTTTATAAGTGTCCGTTAATATTTAAATAGAATATATTTATCCAATCAGCTTACTATTTATAATCAGAGAAAACTTGCGCAAGTAATAGCATAAGAAGAAAGATACCTTCTGTAGTATGCATACATTGAGTAAAGAAAATGTGAATACACGGAACACGCCCATATTTCTAATATTGTCAGATTTATGCAGGGAACTAAATTTTTAATTCATATATTTATTTGTGATTATCTAACAATAATTAAAAAATTGCTAGAATTTTTTTAGCTGGGCACGGAAGAAAATGGTTTATTCTTTATAGTTACAATTATTTATTTTTTCATGTTTAACGGCATATCAACTATAAGGCTATTAACACCTGGTCACCCATTCAGGTACTGGCCATGCCCGACGTTGCTTAACTTTGGTGCATTCAACGTGGCTATGGCCGTTGGCTACAATTATATATATATATATATATATATATATATATATATATATATATATATATATTTTTTTTTTTTTTTTTTTTTTTTACAGGCAGGTACAGCCCTGAGATGAGAAAATTTCTGGTGCCGGTGGGGATCGAACCCACCATCTCCCGCTTATAAATCTAGCG
Organism: Gonocerus acuteangulatus; assembly: GCA_946811695.1. Lineage (NCBI taxonomy): Eukaryota > Metazoa > Arthropoda > Insecta > Hemiptera > Coreidae > Gonocerus > Gonocerus acuteangulatus. The sequence goes on from OX328129.1 coordinate 50,193,885, forward strand.
CGCTAACCACTAGACCACGGGAGACCCCTACAATTATAATTATTCTCATAATTGCAAGCAGCATTTGTGAACATTATTTTTTATTTTTTTATTTTTATTTATTTTTTTTTTTTTTTTGATATTGTCTTACCCTCTAAATCGATTATCTTCAAATAGGTAACAGATGTATTATATTTAGCGATACCAATTTCTTCATTATATGTTGGTATTTATTGTATTTATTATATGAGTGAAATAAATAAACCAGGTCGGAAATCCAAGTAGTAAAAGTTTTTCCTTCTTATAGATTTATTCTTCGTTTTGTTGTAGAGAACTAATTTCCTTTCTTTAAGTTTTAGGCCAAGCACAAGGGAATTTATAGCACTCGGCCTTCAATGGATGGTAGTTAAAAAGTTTTTTTTATGGAAAGTTTGCGGAACAGTTAGGAACTTCCCTAACAGTTAGGAACTTTCCTTGTGAACAACGGCGAAACTTCAAATAAAACACCGGGCGATAAATCGGTACTCCTGAATATGTATTAATGTTCGGCATGATTTTCATGTATGTATATTGATTTCAAGTAATTTTAAGCTATGTTATGTTCAGTTAAGGGTGATTTTTCTTTTGGAACGATCTAATGTTCTTAGGAAATCCGTAAAAAGTATGCGAGTAGTTTTAGTGCACCATAAATAATGGTTAAAACTGTAACACCATATTAAACGACTCCGACGAAATAATATGCTCTTTTAAAGATACGATTATTTACAATATTTTTTTTGTGAGTGTGTGTGTTTAACGGCGTATCAACACTTGGGCTATTTACGCCGGATTTACAATATTTATTCGGAGCACCGCTACACAAACGATATGCCCTTTGATATGTTAATATAAAACATTTCAATGCACAATACATTCACACGCAATAAAATAATATACCTAAATGAAGGGAAGCATAGGAATCAATAATCTACTATATATTTGTCAAATACCACTCACTCACTCACTCACTCACTCATCTATCAACGCCCTGCCCAAACCGCTCGACAGAAAATTTTAAAATTTTGCATGGACACTCCCTATATAACGTAGGCGCTCGCTAAGAAAGGATTTTTTGATATTCGTATTTTTAAGCATTTTTAGGGGGGTTTAAAGTTTGAGTTGGTTAGAGAAGGCAAGCCTAGGCAGCCTGCGTTGCTAGGACGATAAAGAACAGCTGTTACCTTACATTATCTATCTCATAGTTTTATTTCTAATTGAGGTTAATTTCAACTATGATGGCAGACCTTGAATTACTAGAAATTAACTGTCCCTCATAGAGTTTTAATTGCGTTTCTTTTCTGCCTGTCCCCGTCAGATAGGCTTGCCATATTTTTAATATGGGATGGGCATACCAGGGGGGGGGGGATAAAAAGAGTACAAATTATAAGCAAAATGGTTGGTGCGTTTTAAGCCTAGCAACTAACGGGAAGGGGGGATCCTAAACTGTTAGTCTACCCAAACCTTAAAAATAAGAACGGTAATTTTTTTGCTACTTGATTTTCTTAAAACAATCTCTCAGCCAAATAGTAGTGTCTGGTAGCTGGCAGCGCTGTGCAGGTAGTTCCAGCGTTTTACAGTTAGATTACTTCTCATAATCTTTGACACTGTGAGCAGTAGTAAAAATGTTAATTGTAGAAAAGTAACCGATTTAAAAAAGATTCTTATAAACATGAATTCATTACTTTTTACATCTTACAGCCTTTTCCGGGACCTTGATAAAACCGGGCGGGACACCGAAACAATTGCAAAATACCGAGACAGTCCCGGTCAAACCGTGATGTATGGTAAGCCTATCCTTAGAGTTTTCTAGGTGAGGCAATAATATCCGGAACCCTTGCACAGCCTCCTCGCCTATAACCTTGGATCGCAAATATAATGGGTGTTTCCAAATAACTTTTTGGAAACATAAACTTTTAAATTTTAACGCACATTGAATAACATATAGTATGACGGGAACCGTACTATAATAAACTGCACAAAATTGTATAGTAACGTAATTTTAATGAAACATTATTTAACGCAATAAAATAACTACTTATCTGCCGTGACGAAGCACGGGTATTCAGCTAGTCTACTATATATTTGTCAAATACCACTCACTCACTCACTCACTCACTCATCTATCAACGCCCAGCCCAAACCGCTCGACAGAAAATTTTGTAATTTTGCATGGACACTCCCTATATAACGTAGGCACTCGCTAAGAAAGGATTTTTTGATATTCCAATTTTTTAGCATTTTTAGGGGGGTTTAAAGTTTGAGTTCGTTAGAGAAGGCAAGCCTAGGCAGCCTGCGTTGATAGGACGGTAAAGAACACCTGTTACCTTACATTATCTATCTCATAGTATTATTTTTAATTGAGGTTAATTTCAACTATGATGGCAGACCTTGAATTACTAGAAATTAACTGTCCCTCGTAGAGTTTTAATTGCGTTTCTTTTCTGCCTGTCCCCGTCAGATTGGCTTGCCATATTTTTGGAGAGTTAAACCGAGGCACATTAATATGGGATGGGCATACCAGTGGGGGGGGGGGAATAAAAAGAGTACAAATTATAAGCAAAATGGTTGGTGAGTTTTAAGCCTAGCAACTAACGGGAAGGGGGAATCTTAAACTGTTAGTCTACCCAAACCTTAAAAATAAGAACGGAACTTTTTTTGCTACTTGATTTTCTTAAAACAATCTCTCAGTCAAATAGTAGTGTCTGGTAGCTGGCAGCGCTGTGCAGGTAGTTCCAGCGTTTTACAGTTAGATTACTTCTCATTTCTTTGACACTGTGAGCAGTAGTAAAAATGTTGATTGCAGAAAAGTAACCGATTTATAAAAGATTCTTATAAACATGAATTCATTACTTTTTAGCGCGGTTCCTCCCTCCCCCATAGAGAGGAACCCCGCTTATAAGGGGGGCGGGGAATAAAAACAGTACAAATTATAAGGAAAATGGTGAGTTTTAAGCCTAGCAACTAACGGGAAGGGGGAATCCTAAACTGTTAGTCTACCCAAACCTTAAAAATAAGAACGGAACTTTTTTTGCTACTTGATGTTCTTAAAAAAATCTCTCAGCGAAATAGTAGTGTCTGGCAGCTGGCAGCGCTGTGCAGGTAGTTCCAGCGTTTTACAGTTAGATTACTTCTCATTTCTTTGACACTGTGAGCAGTAGTAAAAATGTTGATTGTAGAAAAGTAGCCGATTTAAAAAAGATTCTTATAAACATGAATTCATTACTTTTTACATCTTACAGCCTTTTCCGGGACATTGATAAAATCGGGCGGGACACCGAAACAATTGCAAAATACTGGGACAGTCCCGGTCAAACCGTGATGTATGGCATATCCTTAGGTTTTCCAGGTGAGGTAATAATATCCGGAACCCTTGCAATGCCTTCTCGCCTATAACCTTGGTAATACTCGTAGATATATTGGGTGTTACCATATGACTTCTTGGAAACATAAACTTTTAAATTTTAACGCCCATTGAATAAAATATAGTATGACGGGAACTGTGCAGTATTAAACTGCACAGAATTGTATAGTAACGTAATTTTAATGAAACATTATTTAACGCAATAAAATAACTACTTATCTGCCGTGACGAAGCACGGGTATTCAGCTAGTAACCAAATGTTTGTGTTTATTAAGTAGGTAGAGTGCTTAATTAACACAAATATATATTATAAACAACTTTATGTAACTAGTTATATATAGAAATATGCATTTGCAATTATATATGTACATTTACATGCTACGGGTAACCATGAAAAATGAATTTTCTTTTTTCATTGTTTAAGGCTATAGAATTTTAATGGTGATGTCTATATCTATGGTACCACTCAGTACCGTAATATACACGAGGGCCGTAACAGGCCACGAGGGCCCTGAGGGGCAGATACTATATAGGTATCCGATTCTTGACCATACGGCACTCTAGAGAGATAGTGTAGTCAGTACTATACTCCGGCCGCCTGATTTTCCCCTTCGACTGTCAGAGTCATTAGCACCAAGGTACCCATTATTAAATTAATTAAAGGCTGGGTTGGCCTAGGGACGATCAGGGACGCCGAATTCAACCCATGAACGAAAACACTCTAGAAGAAAAAATCTTTAGTGCTTGCTCGGGATTTGAACTCAGGTCCTCCAACTTATGAGTCCAGTGCTCAACCACTGAGCTGACCTCGCCCCCGATTGTACCACTTGGTAAGTTCAATATTTCAGAGAAGTTATTTAACAGACAAAAAACGTTATTTTTAAGGCTTGCTAAGAAACCCACATTTTTTTTATTCGGATTAGTCGGAAACGATTAAGGCTGTGAGTTAGTGACTTCTTTACACTATCCATGAGTTTTAGGAGGTAGTCATAATGCACTTAACTCATTTTGTCTATTCTGTTTTTTCCAACTTATTCCCTGGTATTCCCTGTCTGTCTTCATTGAGTTCATTGTGTAAATCTTATGGTATGAGTAGGTCTTCTAAAGTCTATTAGTATGTGATTTTTAATTAGCACATATTACACTCTGTGCATATTGACCTTTCCTTTTCCTCTTTTAAGTAGGATTAAATGACCAATTCTAAGCCTTGTCAAGACAGCTTCTTTTCTTCTTAAGAGGATTCCGTCAGGAAGTGTTTAAAATGGCACTTAATGCAATTATTAATAGAATAGCTGAATACCTGTGCTTCGTCACGGCATGTAAGTAGTATAATGACATAAGGGCGCCCCGGACCAGTGTCAAGAAACAGATAACCCGTTAACCATAGATTACCAGTAACAGGAGCTTAAACAGTACAGGTAAAAATTCGTTGTCAATAATAAATGGCCTTAAAAATGTATGTTCTCTATATGTCATTTGGAGACACCCATTATATTTGGGAGCATTACCAACAAGTGTTGGGGATGCTGATGGGTGAGGAGGTTGTGCAAGGGTTAGGGATATTATTACCTCGGATGGTCTATCACCAGGTAAACCACAGCGTAATCACAAATAATAATATTATGAAATAGATAAAATACCGCAACAGCACATCAGTTATCGTCCTGCAAGCTGCCAAAGCGTGCGTGCTCTCTTTATAAAACCAACTAAAACTTCAAAAATACTTAAAAATTTGAATATCAAAAAATCCTTTCTTAGCGGCTGCTTACATTCTAAAGGTAGTGACCATGCAAAATTTCATATTTTTCAGCCCAGTGGATTGGGCTGGGCGATGATAGGTCAGTGAGTAAGTGAGTGAGTGGTTGCTGATAAATATATAGTAGATAAAATACCGTTAATTTTGAAAAAACAAAACTGTATAATATTCTAAGGAACCTCTATATTTAAGGAATTTAACTAGTTATGTATAATTACAGAGCATACCGGAAGGATAATTAACATGTATTAATTTGTCAAGAGCGTTCCGATTTGCTTTCTCATAATTGCCTTGAGGTGTGATTGGCCGATGTTTTAGTGCAAATTGCTAGACAAGGTTCCTACCTGACTCTAGTGGAAATCAATCAATCAACCTCTAGGAATGTATTAGGCACTCCAGCAGCCCAGAGGCTATCAAGGATTCGCCCAATCATTCCTCAGCAATCATGCTAGGCATGTTTGTCAGACTTAAATTGATCCATCATATCACTAGGCATGGAATTAGATCCGATCACTCGGATTTTGCATAATAATTGCATCCAGAATCACTCAATTTCGGGGTTTGGGCTTGATTAGCACCAGCTGATTTTGACAGTTCATTCGACATTACAACAAAAGGATGCTTCAAATGTACTTTGCTTTGTCAGTGACTTGAGAGGCCTAAAATACACTTCAAGGTATTTTAGGCTGTTTCATCTTTATATTATTTCATCCTCCCGTGTTAGCGTGTGCTGTATGTGATGAACCGACATTTGCTGTAATATAAATACTGTTTTGAAGGTAGGGATTGTCAGGGTTCAGTCGTTATTTCTTAATAAAACTACATTTTACAAGTAAAAATGGTTTTATTGTTGAAAACGTTTCGGCTTGAAATTCAAGCTTTCATCAGGGTGATGAGAAAATTGAGACCTATGCCTCACGGATGCGGGATCATTTCTCTAGTATTGTAAATTTCGGAAGTTTTCAGAATGTTTTTCGAAAGAGTTGTGATTCTCGATACTTTGTCGCTAACTAGATTTTTCTATTAATATCAACTTTTTCAACATTTATTGCGGTTTTCATTTGTAAAATGTAGTTTTATTAAGAAGCAATGACCGAACCCCGACAATCCCTACCTTCGCATTATCAACGGTCAACGATCTCCTCTCAATGAAATACATTTTGAGTCTTGTCTCATCCCCTTGAGTATTGTCAACTCAACGATACATCCTGTTGTAGAACGTTTTTATATTCGAACTGAGAAAATTTAAAAAGACAAACCCCTTATCTTCTCATACTTACAAACACATCTTCAAAGCACACCTACAACAAAATGCAGATACCTTATACATTATTAAATTATCATGAAAATTAAATATTGTTACAATTAAATTATTCGAATATCCATAGCATTTTCGCGTTCGAACAAACGCACCGAGGACAGCTATATAGGCAATGCGAGAGCTCCCGCTGACGGAAATAAAATAGCATGAAAATAATTGATTACAGGATCATCTATAAAGCAACCTATTACATCATGTGAAGTAACACTGAAACCTTATTCCAACACTAATAAATAGGGGCCGGATTTTTAGGATAAAATAAGCATCCAATTAGGTTTTCGCAAAAGACAATAGGTTTTTATTTAAAAATCCAATATTAGGTTTTTTAGGTGATAAAAATGTTTCAATAGGTTCAAAAAATAGGTTTATCCTATTATAATTTATCATTATTAATTGTGATTAATTTATCATTGATAAATTAATATCTATGTATATATATATATATATATATATATGAATATTGACATAAAAATAAACAACAAATAACATTATTTTATAGAATAGTATATTGAGAAGGAAAGAAAGTATGAAGAAATAAAAATAAAACGGAGATATGCGCTATTCAACAAAATATATACAAGTCCTAGGCGGACAACCAGGTTCCCCAGCGTGTTAAAATGGGTTCTGGTGGAAGCGACACTCCTAGTAAAATTTCCTTGACCGTCTGGACCCCGGAAGTTGCTTTTACGAAAATTTGCTTGACCCAAGAAATGATGTCCCCTCGTCCGGATTTACCGGATGTCCCCTCGTCTCGATATGGTGCTCAACGACTTGCCTTGAAGGTCCACGAAGAGGTGAGGGACGGGTAATATCTGGAAAATCCCGTAGGATGTGTGCATAAGGACAGCCGCCGGGGATAGTCGAGATGGATGGCGAAGAAACGGAAGAGACTTTTCCAATCACCTTGAGACCAGTGTGCGGGTCGGTGATTTTTCTGCCGTTGATGTCAATGGAGAGCCGGTGGTGGAAAAGGAAGTCTGCTCCGAGAATGGGTCGACCAACATCCGCTATCACGAAAGTCCACGGAAAGCTGCGACGAAGTCCAATGTCCAGCCTTAAAGTCCTCTCGCCGTAGGTAGGGATGGTGGTATTATTTGCTGCGACTATCTGTGAATTAAGGCGTTTCTTGGGTATGCTTAACTTCTATAGGAAGTGCCTCCCTCACGCAGCCCATACCCAAGCTCCTCTTAACCAGCTTCTTCACAATGCCAAGAAGCGAGACAAAACGCCGATTGTGTGGACCCATGAGACAACGGAAGCCTTCGAGAAAAGCAAGCGTAGCATGTCAGATGCGGTGAAGCTTGCTCATCCTGCAACTTCCAGCGAGCTTCCCCTAGTCTGCGACGCCTCTGATCATGGCATCGGTGCAGCCCTACAGCAACAGAAGGATGGAGTTTGGCGTCCTTTAGGATTTTTCTCAAAAGCCTTATCCACGGCACAGAAGAACTACGCCACTTATGACAGGGAACTCCTTGCGATATACGAAGCAGTGAAGCACTTTAGATCTCTCATCGAAGGCCTAAATTTCTTCATTGTCACAGATCATAAGCCACTCACGCATGCTTTTGCCCAGAGATCCGACACCGCATCTCCCCGTCGCATCCGCCATCTCGGTTTCATTAGCCAATTCTCAACAGACATCCGTTACCGGCCAGGCAGCGATAACGTCGTAGCCGATGCTCTCTCCCGCATTGAAGAAGTGGACCTTCCGAACGATCTGGGAGCTCTCGCTGCGGCACAAAAGAAGGACACAAGCGTCCAGGATTTGAGGAAGAACCATTCCCTACAGCTTAAGTTGATGGCCATGCCAGGAACAGAGTCCAAGCTCCTCTGTGAGACATCGACGTCAAACGCAAGACCTTACGTCCCTCCAGAGTTCCGACGCTCGACTTTTGAACGACTTCACGGCCTGAGCCATCCTGGAGTAAAAGCGACGAGGAAGCTCATATCCCAACGTTATTTCTGGCCTGAGATGAATTCTGACGTTGGCAATTGGGCAAAGACCTGTGTTCCATGCCAAAGGGCCAAGATTCATCGCCATACGACGACGCCCCTTGGAACATTCAAGCCGGCAGATCGCTTCCACCACGTACACTTGGATATCGTCGGACCATTGCTGCCATCGGAAGGGATGAGGTATATCCTTACCATGGTGGACCGAACGACACGTTGGCCGGAAGCCGTGCCTGTTCCCGACATATCCGCTTCTACCATCGCACAACACTTCTATTCCACGTGGATCTCACGATTCGGAGTTCCCCAGCGTCTGACCACCGACCAAGGAAGACAATTTGAAGCAGAGTTGTTTCAGCGATTGAGTGCACGGATGGGGATCTGCAAGCAGCGGACCACAGCGTATCATCCGCAGAGCAATGGTTGTGTCGAGAGGTGGCATCGCTCTCTGAAAGCTGCACTAATGGCACACCTTTCTTCAACTCGGTGGACTCATGTACTCCCCACCGTTCTCCTAGGCCTGCGATCTTCCGCGAGGACATGAGAGCCAGCATTGCCGAGGCAGTGTATGGCCAACCACTTCGCCTGCCTGGAGATTTTCTTGGCGAAACGGAATCTCCTGAATCCTGCGTTGCCCTTCAAGCTTTAAAAGATGACCTATCACGTCTCAAGCCGGCAGAACCACGATCACCAGTAAGGAAGACCTTTCGGCACAAGGACTTATCCACTTGCACCCACATCTTCCTCCGCGAGGACGCAGTTCGGAAACCTCTCGTCCCACCTTATTCTGGGCCACACAAAGTTTTGAACAAGGGTGAGAAGATTTTCACCGTACTAATTGGCGACAAACAGATGACTGTCTCCATCGATAGGGTAAAGCCAGCATACCTGATAGAAGAGGACACAGAGAACACCATCATTTCATCCAAACCGTCTCAGGAACCACCAGGACCACTAAAAATCCAGCTTTCCCCTCGCAACCCCTTAGACAAAAAGAAGAAAGCAACGGTACAAAAGAAGATACCCTCTGTTCCACCTGATACATACAGGACCAGGTCCGGTCGCCTAGTGAAGAGAGTGTCATTTTGCGAACAGTGACTCCGTCACTAGGGGGGGAGTACTGTAGCAGCAAGAGACTGACAGAAAGCATGGTTGCTAGGGACTTGCCTAAGAGAGCAGTATCTAGCAACCAGCTGTTCTAATTAAACATTTTCACACAGAGTACTATAACCTCAGTCTTGTTTCTTCTTCTCTTGTAAGTGCATCTATAAAAAACAGACACAATTTAAACTGCTCTGGACTGTTCGCGGTAGCTACCCTCAGCAAACACAGCAGCCTCTAAGAACCCATAACCAGCTCATAAAACTACAAGTAATCTACTCAATTTTTGGACTATTTAATATTTCTATTTTCGTTTCCGCTCAAGGCAATTTATGTAAATATGTTATTTTTATTTTACATTTAATTATATACTGTTGACGTTCTACATGTTTATTTCCAGTTTCTTTTGTTTATTGTGTTATTAATTAATTTAATTTCTGAACATGCAATAATATTCTTGTTGGGACCTTCTGATGTAAATAATCATGCACAAGCTTACATAACCCAACAAGTTCATTAAATAGTATTTTCTATTTTAAAGATTAGGTTTGTCTAGGTCATTCCATCGTTATTTAGGCGATTCTAGGTGATATAATCCTGAATAGGTTTTTTTAGGTTCTTCCAAATTTGCTTGAATAATACTACGAGACGCGAATCATATAAAAAAACCGATCATTGTCATGTTTAGGAGAAAGGGGAAAAAGTAGGTGAAAACCTAAGAATCCGGTCCCTACTAATAAATGCTAGTATACATCGAAACTTCAGTCCTAGAATCCCTGTGCTAGTCGTCCTTTGTATGGTCTACAAAAATATATAACTTTTTTTTTTCCTCTGACAGAATAAACTCTCACCAACAAACAATAAATTCATATAATACCGTTTTTGTTGTGGGATCATCCGAGGTTTTCACGCACTTTACATCAATGAACTAGAGAGATACCAATATAAAGAGATGGAAATCAAGATTGACCAAGGAATTGGCAGATTAAGTCTTGATTCGTTGATGAATGGACGGTAGCTGGGAATTGAGCGGCCAATATCTACCTTGGCCGAATCAATCAGTGGATTTATTACTCTCGTTCTTCAACATAAATCAATAGCATTGTCTCTCTTTGGTTCATTTGGCATTATTCATTGATGTCATATCTATCTTCTTGGCAGCTTCTGATTGCTGCATCCTTTTCAGATTATGAGTAATTTCCCCCCCCCCCTGAAAATGTATTAGCTATAACATTTTTTTATGTATATGTAGTAGTAGTAAAGTAAATGTTATATATATATATATATATATATATATATATATAATAACATTTCTTAAGGATATGTATATAATCCTTAAGAAATTTATATAAGCTTGGATATAAGCCGTCAGCTAAGCGACACCAAATAATATTATATAAATTAAAATAAAATAAAAACAATATAAGAGATTTGAAATTGCTGCCATGCGAAGTGGCGTTCGGGCATGCGCAGTTGCGGTCGCGCATGTGGAGTGGCGTTCGCGCATCCGTAGTGGCGTTCGGACATACGCAAGGGCGTTTGCGCATACGCAGTGGCGTTCGGGCATGCGAAGTTGCGTTTGGGCATGAGCAGTTGCGTTCCCGTATGCGCAGTGGCCATGTACGAAAAAGAAGGCAGTATGTCTCTCAAAAATGTGTCCGCTTGCGTTCGCGCATGGCCAGTGGCCTGACCATGTACGGAAAAGAAGACTATATGTGTCTCAAAAAAGTGTCCGATGGCGTTGGCACATGCGCAGTTGCGCTCGCGCATGCGCAGTGGCATTCTACGAAAAAGATGACTTTATCTTATAGAGTACATCACATAGGTTTATCGGATGGACCGAGCGTTACAAAAAAGGTGTTACAAGAAGGTGTCCGCTGGTTTTCGCACATGCGCGGTGGCCATGTACAAAAAATAATACTATATGTTATACAGCACTTTACATAGGTTTGTCGGGTGGACCTAAAGGATATTTATGTTCCTTAATTTCGAGCAGAAGGCACTAAACGAAATAATTTTTACGTTATTCATTCAAATCTCGCTGTAAAGCGAAATTTTTATTCAGATATATATTATCAAAGAGGTTATTAGTCATAAATATGGAACATAAATTATTAATATGCTTTCAAGCATAATAAATAATAGGTATTCTTGGTGATATTATATTATTCACTACGCGATAGTTGTACCAAGGGCTTTTGGGTACTTTTGATAATATCCTTTCCATCAAAAATATTCAGATATACTTGTTACATTCAATGTCGGTCATCCTTGGGAATATAATAATGAAAACACCACCATAACTGTAAGCAGGTGTCCGTCCTAATTCCATAATATAACAAATGGAATAATAAATCTTTCTCGTTGAGGGATATTGCTTTGAAAAAATTTCTCTTGAAGAAAGGAATTGGCCTTTGTTCTTATTATCGCGTTGCCAGCGGGCAGGAAAAAGTTGATACCTCCAAAGACTTGAGGGTACATAATTGATAAGGGTGGGGGAAAGTAGAGGGTTCCATCTTTCTTTGTCGTTTCACGTCTCTCTTTTTCTTTTTTCGACAAAATTTTCAAAATGAAAAAACAGAATTTTACTGTTCCAATTGAAAATATCAACAAGACATGAAGAAATATTTCTTGCTCGACTACGAATTGGACATACTCGACTAACACATGAATATTTAATGACAATAACTAACAGACGAATGTGTGACATCCGTAACTTAGGGTGCGTTTACACCTGATAGTTATTGCAGGAAATTTATGACAGACAGAAAATGTGACTTATGAAAACTGCGAACAATTTCTGTCTGAGATATATATTTCTATGACGAGCTATAAGTGTCGGCACTTCTATACCATCAGGTGTAAACACTGATTATAAAGAGAATAATTTAATGTCAGAGATGAATATCTTGGCTACTAGCTGTTTTGTCGACACTTCTATACCAACAGATGTAAATACTGATTATTTGCGCCATGACCTATGATTAGCCCTCCATTTATCGCAAATTTGAACAAATCCAGAGCTGTCGTATACATACCCATGACATAAATGTCTAGCTATTTCTGTCAGTATGTAAACATGCAAGAGAACATCTATCCGACACCTGACATATATTTCCTGCGAGAAGTGTAAGGTGTAAACGCACCCTTACTGGCAGACCGCCGCAGAAGAAACAGTATTAATAACAGTAGGATATGCAAAAGCTCTTAGGCAATGATATCCAGTATGCAAACACTATACTAATTTAATTGTTGCGTTATTATTTCCAGGTTAACAAAAGTTTTCGAACGTTAGTCCAGCTTGTATTGCTCTGATGTTTTGAGATTGTGGGTTCTGGATAGAAAAGAGTCATGTACCTTCTTGATTATTAGAACCAAAAATCTGGATAATTTCCGAAGAGATACAAATATATATAATGTAATCGTTAATTTCCGTAGAATATGGATTCTCCGACGGGTGTTTATTGGAGGACGTGATATGGAATAAACGCTAACCCGACATTTTTCCTCCCAGAAAAAACTTATCCTGGAAATTATCCCGAAAATATAATTTTACTCAAAATTGTCAAGCATTATTACCTTCTTTTTTTCACATAACTCTCCCTTCTATTTTGCATATACATATACATACAAATGAGAGTTCCCCAAAGTCATGTAATCAAATATTTACCATCTTTTTTTCACATTACTCAACAACATATTTTCTCCCTTCTATTTTGCATATACATATACATACAAATGAGAGTTCCCCAAAGTCATGTAATCAAATATTTACCTTCTTTTTTTCACATAACTCAACAACATATTTTCTCCCTTCTATTTTGCATATACAAATACATACAAATGAGAGTTCCCCAAAGTTATGTGATCAAATATGTCTATAAGAAATAGGGGTTCACGCCAGCACTAAATAATTAAAATGACACTATTATAATTATTTTTCGTCGCTATATTACAAATTTAAAACATGGATTCCACTTGAGGAAAATATATTATTTTTTTAGCGCGGTTCCTCCCTCCCTCCATAGGGAGGAACCCCGCTTATAAGGTTGACCTCATCACGCAATCCGGAAGTGCCGACTTGAAAATTTTGCGTTTCAGAACCCCTAGAGACCGAAAATAAAGGTGGTTCAAATTTATATATATATATATATATATATATATATATATATATATATATATATATATACACACACACATATATACTCATAAGGCACATAAATCTTTCGTCTAATTTGAAAGGCCAATTTCGTTAACCAGCAGATTGCGCCCACAGAAACATGGGTTTTGAAGCGAAATTTGCGCGAAAAAAAATCGTTGCGCTTACTTAATATGCTTGCAAGTACTCGTATTATAGGCTTCTTGACCTAGGAAAACGAATGAAACCATTTTTAAGGCGATAGCTTTAGCCGTTTTCGAGGAAAGTGGCAAAATAGTTGTTGAAATGCGTTTTTGGTTTGGGTACTTAGAATCAGGGGATTCAGTTAAAAAAAATGTCTGCATCTTTGAAATTCTTATAAACAAAAATCATTAAATTTTGGTTACGTTTGGAGTTAAGAAAGGATTAGAATAAAATAGTTTATTAATAGACATTAAAAGTTTTGGGGGACTTATTTTCATGCATATATAATACATTTTTTCATGCAAGGTCTAACCAAAATTATGACTTTCTATGTCAACATTTCCAACATTAGGGATAAGAACGGAACCGCGCTAAGATGATGGAGTCCTAAAAGAAAAAAGTCCGACTCACAGACTTTTTTCTTTTAGGACTTTAGCTATAGAGCATTTGCATCTACTGGGAGAAGTAAGTTGTAAAAACCTATAAAAATACATATTTATATGTATCTTATACTTAAAAAAAAAATTAGCTAAGCTTCTGATATGAAAAAAATAGATTACATTTGTAGTATGTGCCTTGTTAAGGAGTTCACACAATATAAATAGCTCCTGTGGCATGGGCATCTTTCCGTAGCCTTTAAATTTCTCCTACTTTTGAATTATAAAGCATTTTATTAAATATTCAAAATTCAGAAAAGTTAAATTGAGACAGGGTTGAGGAAGTGGCGCGGGAATATTAGATGATTGTGATTGGCGTTTTTAAAATTTCTCTAAAGCCCCGAGGCATAAATAACGAGATTACCTCGGTGAGCCACCTGTAAAATTTCCCCTAGGGGAGGGGCTATTTTTGTATTAGGACATTGACCTATATTCGCCTCTTGTCATTATTTGTTTAATTTTTTTTTTTTTTCTACTATCTTTAAACCATTTTGACAAAAAGCTAGAGGAACAAAAGGGTATTTGGGTATAAATTGTGAAACCTTTTACCCCTTGAATAATTATTAATACAGACTTCGGTTTACTAAACTGTTTTGTATATTCAGGAATCTAGAAAGACAATTCGAGGATCGGTACCTTGAACAAACATTTGTATACTATGAAGTGGAGGTCATCACCAGTCTGCAGATGGTGGAAAGACAACCATAAGACACCTAATCATATCACATTTGAGTGTGTAGCATTGGAAAAAAGGAGTCAGTTCCATTATTTTGGTGGCCTTGATAAGGATGAAATGAGGAGGTTTACAAAAGTCTGGCAGTATCTGAGATTCATCAGAAGTTTTAGGTTTGATCTGCCCATCTTAGGAATGTCACAATTGGGCAATGGCCGATGTGAAACCCGCACGGCTCACAGTGGGGCCAAACGACATTTCGTGTTTCAAAAAAGGCTGCAGCCTTCAAATCTTAACCGATTTCAATGATTTTTTTAAAAAAATGGAAGCTAATAAAATTTAGAAGAACTTTGTCCAGCAAAATTTTCCCCCTGTTTATTAAATTACCTGTAAATAATTCACGAACTTTTACAATTCAACATAAAATAATATTTTATTTTTCATGTAACTTAACATCAGCACTGATATGGTTAAAATTAAACATTTATACCCTGATTAGACTTGGAAAAAATGAACTGACATTTTCAAAATGTTTATGTTAATTCAACTATGAGATAATTGAAATAATATGATTTTAAAATAGTTTTTGATTTTTATATGTTTAATTAGGCTTTGAATGTTTCATTTCAACGATATCAGTGCTGGTATAAAAATATTATTTTATGTTCAATTGAAAATAGTTTCTGAATTATTCACACAAAATTTAATAAACAGAGGAAACAAAAAAACAAAAATCTGACGAAGATGTTTTAAATGTTATTAGCTTTCATTTAAAAAAAACAAAAAACAATTCATTGAAATCGGTTAACATTTGGAGGCTGTAAAGGATATGATTCATGAAGATCTAATTTAATTTGAATCTTTTACGATAAAATAAGGAACCATTAATTTTTTATTTTACGGCGCATCTAAAGGAAATGTGGAAATTTCGCTCCAGCCTTCGTGTGGCCTATTGGGGTACTTAGATTTTTTTCCCCATATCTAGGCTTTTAGCGCCGAAATCCAGCGTGCAGCGAGGAATCTTCTTAACGAGCCGTGAGATGAGAAAATTCCTGCCGCCATTGGGAATCGAACCCAACATCTCTCACATATGAATCTAAGGCGCTAGCCACTCGACCACGGAGAGACCCCCGCATGGTTATTATCAGTGATATAAGATGTGGCCCATTTTGTTAGTATGTTTCGGAACTCTTAAGGACAATATGAGAGAGAGTGAGGTAGGGCATCGACCTAGAAACAAGACCACCCATAGATAGAGCCTCCTGTGGTGAAGTGCCCGCGGTCAGGGGTAGCTAAGAGTATTGTGTTGTCCGGGCAAGTAACGACATTTCTACTTCCTGAATATTTCTCTAACTCCATGCTGAGCTTCAAGGAAATCCAATTTTAGATTCTTTTCCTATAGCTCCAGAAATAGTGGGTGTTTCGGTCTGATATCTTGGCACCGAGCTTATTTAAGGACTTTGTCCAAAGAAGGTACTTGACGGGTTTGCCTAAGGTAGAGTTTGCATTAGAGCCAACCTGAGAATGATGAGACTTCAGCTAGATGTCTTAGAATAGAGGACGTGGGATGTTAGAAACATCGTCAAGTTTGCAACCACCCATTTCGATGAGTATTGTGACTAGGTTTTGCTCAAAAAGTTTAGCTCCTTAAATTTAAAACATAACCTTGAGCTTATTCTTTCACAAGGCGATACGACCACAATATATCCAATAAGGTTAGCTAGGAATATGATAAACAATCCGCAATCTTCTTAGGTTAAGTATTTATTTAAATCTTTAATGATGAGAGATTTCAAGAGCTCCCCTCTTGAAATCTCTCCCTCCTATCCTCCCTTCCTTCACCATTGACTCCAGTCCTATTCAATATGTTTCCACTGCCAAGAACCTGGGCCTTGTTTTCGATCAAAACCTATCCTGGAAAAATCACTTATCCCTAATCACTCGTCGCTCCATAGCCACCCTTAAACTATTTAACCGTTCCCATCACCTCCTCCCTACTCCTACACGTCAGCTTCTTGTATCTTCTCTAGTGTTCCCCCACTTCGACTATGGTTGCCTGGTTTATGGAGGGCTCACTGGGGAGCTTGAGGTTCGTCTTAAGCGATTAATGAACAGTTTTCTCAGATTTATCCTCGATACCCCCAGGGATGCCCATATTTCACACCGGTATTCCGAGTTGAAGTGGCTATTTCCATCAATTCGACGACAATATTTTCTAGGTTCCTTCCTTTACCAAACCATTTCTTCCAAATCTCCTTCCTATATTTACAACCTCCTGCAGTTTAAATCGGCTGTCCATTCCCGTGGTACCCGCTCCCGTCCCTCCGATCTCTATCCTCCCACTCATAAAACAGCCTTCTTCGACCGTTCCTTCATCTCCCGAGCCTCCTCCTTCTGGAACTCTATCCCTCTTTCCATTCGACACTCTCCTTCCTTACCTGTCTTTAAATCCCGCCTCTTTGCTTTTCTCCTATCCTCCCAGGAAGACGCTTCTTAAAATTTCACCACCAGGAAGACCTGATTACCTTTGTAAATTATATTGCTGTTTTTTTCTCGTGTTTATGCATTTTCCTAGTTTATATCTTTTTATAGCCCCCATTCCTTTAATATTTATTCAACTTTTTAATATTTATTTGTTTATTTAAACTCTTTAATTTTATTCCCATCCCCCTCTGATCATTGTATCATCATTGCCCCATTCCAATGAATGTACATATTTACTTATATTTCATTTTATTATTTAAGGCTTCACTTATAATATTTGTATTAGTTGCTTTTTTTGTTTTGTTCTTTTATACTTTTGTTTTTCTTTATTCATATTTATATTTTTAGGTTAAATTTGTTTATTGTTTATTTTGTACTTATTTTTATTCTTATGGGACGAAGTCCCAGAATAAAGTTTTTTTTTCATTCATTCATTCATTCAAATCAAAGTATACAGAATGTATCCTCAGCCTGAAAATTATCTAATTTTCAATATCTGTATACAAACATTGAGGACCGTCAAGTCAACTGAAGGTCAATAACAGTGATTATCTTAAAATACACCACACGAATAAAACTCATGTCTTAAAACCAGATGAAATATATAACTGACGTGAAAATCTTATTCATTAACCATTAAATCACATAATACTTCATTGCCTTACCTTTGAAATTTCCGGGCAACAATAATTTCAGTCATATTTACTAGATAACAGTAAGGAATTATCACTAGAAACAATTTTAATTTTTAAAAATCCTAAAGACTTAAATAATGTATTTTCTATTCTATTAAAAGTATGCTATAATTCATAACATTAAGTTATATATTTTACTTTAATTTATACTTGCAAAGTATCTCTATACCACGATATTCTTTAGTTGTTTTTTTTTATGCATTTAGATTGATTTGATAAAGATTGTAAAACTTTAGTTATGTTATACTTATTATTATTATGTTATTTTTGACCTGCCAGTACTTTGTTATTTTATAAGAAACACTAACAAAATAACGAGGAATTGCCAAACTCAATGGCAACGTCATGTACTTAAGCCAATAAACTATTATCTATCTATCTATAAAAAAGAATAAATGTTTAATATTTTTTCTGAACACTGATCAGCTAGTTTGACACTTTTAGTGCTTCTACAGGATTGTTACTTAATAACATTTACAGCCACAGTATGCCAGTAAACCTTCCATCATCAGTGCCTGGCATAAGCTAAGAGCAATGGCGCCATACAGTCAGCTGATCCTAATAAATAAAGGCGCCATTTTTCTTACATAGTTTCAGTGATGACGTGGCTCTGATAGTGGACGGTTTAGTGGTAGGTAGGTCTACTTTGGCTGTAAATAGTTTTAAGCTAGGCTCTTAAGAGGCACCAAAGGCATGAAACTTATTTAGCGTTAATTAATTATTCGAATTTATTAATTATGTGCGTTGTTGTTTATCTTCCATCTGATATTTAATAAATGGATTTAATAGGGTCACTTTTCAATAATTAACAAATATAACGCCCGCTCGGAATTTATGATTAATTCAGTTCAGTAAACCTCTACTCCAAATGAAGACATTTTGCATATTTTCATATTAAAGCATTTTTATCAATTTAAGATATTTCATGCTGAAAAATAAAAATTACGGACTCTAGGAATGTATACATGTGGATGAGGTTTTGCTCATTAATGAACTCGCACTCCTTTTTAAGTGGGTTTTGAAGAAATATATATATTGTTATTCTTATTGCTTATTAGGGAACGATGCAGGATTGAAAGCTTCAAGATAATGAAAAATAATTTTGAGAAAAAAAGGAATTACGCCCTTATTAAGATAAATAAATGAAACAGGGGGTGAGAGCAAAGCCTTCAAAAGATGAACCGCTCCTGCATTGTGTTCCTGTATTGCGGGCTCGTTATCGCCTGTCTTCATTTACAAGCTAGAAGTTCAATTCCAATTTTCAGGCATACATTTTTTTTTTTATTTTACTTGTAAATTGAGTATTTTCATAACCTATAGGGTCTAAAGGGTGGTTATTTCTCATCGGTGACACAAGGATCCTTATGGAGGGAGGCAGTAACGCGCTAAATACTATCCCTAAACAGGTATTTGACAGTAGTGAGCCGCCCAAGCACCGCTTAAGTTGCCCAAGATATCTACCGCTCTGGATGGATGGAGAAGTTAGCACCAACTTGTTCCATGTCTAATGTAGTTTTCTGAAGTTTCTTCAACCCAAGTAGAACCTATAGCAAAAGTAGTACAAATGTATCTTACTAAAATTCTCAAAGTATCTTCGAATCCGGCGGGATCCTAATTCACATAATCTGTCATACGTTTAAACTTAACATGTTTTACTTTAGAATTATTCAAACTAAACTTTTCTTTTATTTGCTCAACTGAATAATTATTTAATTATGTGCAAGTAAATCCATCAAAATTATTCTACCAACTTAATTGTACAATTTTTAAAATATGTTATGATGAAACAATTTAAGAATACTTTATTAAAATGTAGAGAATGGGGTTACTCTGGACCCAAGCTACCAATTTTCCCATAACAGCCTTAATTATTTTCATATTGCAACAAAATTTTTTGTGTATCTAAACAGAACGACGGTTCAAAAAAAGAAACTAAATCGGTCCGTTAAGAGTGGGGTTTGACGCCAGAACCAAATGATGATATTTCCCTTAATTCATTAATTAACTTGGTAGACAAGTCGCTCAACTAATGGTGAACAGGTGTTGTAAATAAAAACAAAACCGGTATATTACACGTTCGGATTTACTTCGAATGTTGATGATGAATGTACAAAAACATTCATGTTTACATTGTATTCGTTTAAGGCATTACAACGAAATTATATTGAGCTTCTACTGATCAGAGAATAAATTCCTTGTATATTCTCATAAGGACCCTCCAGATAATAAATATGATACAGGTTTCCTTGTAGGTTAGTACAGAAGAATGTATGTCATTTTAAAGTTATTTTATTAGTTAAAGCTAAACGTACAAATAGATAGATAATCTGACTTATTACAGCGGTTCTCTTTCTAGGAAATGTACTTAGGTTCCTGAATAAAAATCTCTTGACGTTATTCCTTATATTTACGATCTGTTCTACTCGAATCTTACCCTCGCCCGAATGAACCCGGAATTGCCATGAAACATGCAGAAGGACCACAAGTCCCAGGATGGCCTAGTGCTTAAACATTAAACGAAGGGACTAAGAGAATTGTATCCTACGGGAGTATTCTCAGCTCATCCTCCATTCCCTCAGGGCTCACAGCCAATAACAATAATTCTTAATTCGGGTTCTTCTTTTTCCTGAATTAGTTTCAGTCCATGACAACAAAATCCCGACTCATAGGAACATGGTCATCTTTGTAAAGCTGCGAATACAAACAATATTTGTTTTGTTTTAACCATTTCTGAACAGTACACACATATACTCCAGCCAAATCTCGAAGAAAAGGATGATTTGAGATGCTACAAAGCACAGGGAACTGTCTGTCTCCTGTAATCACTCCACATTTTCAACTTTCGCTGTAGTGAAATACTATTACAAATAGGTCTCTCATATCAAGGCTAGTTTTTCTTAAAAAAAAACTGAGGCAGACAGAGACTAAAACCCATCCAAAAGATCAAAATTGACACTTACGAACATTAAGCAGCCATTTCTCCCAACGAGAAAGTCCCATTTTTTCGTATTTTCGTGAAATGAAGGGTCTGAAAACGTGATTTCCTAAAGTCTGGAAAAACTTTCAACAGAATCCATAACTTATGAGTTGCCAAAACGAAATTTTTAAATCTTATCCACGTTTCTTGAATACCGTGAAATTTATGACTTTTTTTTTTTTTAAGAAATGCATTATTAAGACCAAAATGTCAATATGCTTTAATATTTTAAATATATAGGTGAATCATGATCACAAATATATATTTTTTATATAGGCACAGAATCTAAAATATATTAAATGTTTACTATTAAATTAATTTAATTCTGGATTTTAAAATATTGTTTTTAAGTGTTTTATGATGGATTAAATCTTTAATGTAAATGCACAGTGCACATGAAATGGTTTTTCTTTTTTATGAATTGATCCAATATATTACTACGTACTCACATACGGCCAACAGATTGATAATTGTTGATGGCCAACAATTGATTGTCGCGGCAGAGCAGAAGAAATGTCAACAATTATTTTTCGTAATTACAACCTCAGTAGCTACATTATTTTTATTAGCTAAAAAAAAACAACAACCCCAATTGCCTTATAAACGTACGTTGGATTATTTACCAACTGCGTGAATAACATCAATTCATCTATCTACAATTTAAGACATATCAAATAAAAAGTCATCGAAATACTATTTTGAGATAAATAAATAATAAACAGAAATCTGTTTCCGCTTGAAGTAAATCCTTCTTTATCCTTCTTTGATAGATTTTGTCAATATCTTGAGAGTCAGAGCAAATAATCCTGGTTGTTGACACCAATGGACCACCTGTGGAGGTCTGTCTATTTCCGACAAATTCTTTTATCTTCTCTATTTCTCTCATAGTTTACTTTTATCGATATTTGAGTAAAAGTAGAATAATAGACTGCAACAGACAAATTATAAAAAAACATAAACTATCGATGAAAATATGTATTTTTTGGAGATTCTTGAGTGGCTCATAAATTATTCATTTACTCAAAACAATTAAATTAAATTTTCTTTTCAAATTTATTTTGAGTATTTTGAGAGAGAAGATTCTTGACCGTTTGGTAGGGTTCGGCCGTAGCAGTAATACCGCTTTTTTTTTTTTTTTTTTTTTTTTTTTTTTTTTTTTTTTTTTTTTTTTTTTTTAAATAAATTGTCTGAATCGCAGGAATTGCATCATCTTAGCCCGTTACCGTTCTTATTCCTGGTTTAATTTTCTTTTCAAGCTTCGAATAAAAACAGTAATTATTTTCTTAGGATATTTCGTTGAATATTTATAAACCAAGAAAAATGAAATATTTCAGAAGAAATGCGAGATTTCAGGCGTCACAATTTACACCAAACAGTAAACAACCCTAAGGAGAAATTACTCACTTGAGCTCCTCATTGTTCAGAAAAACTCGATTACAAGCAAGTATTTGAATATCTTTGGTTTCTGATATTCTCTTTATCAAGTTCAGTTCAGTGACGAAGGATGAAACATAGTGGCCACTATCTTATATATATATAAGGATACATAGAGAGAATCCTAATAGAAATACACTTTAAGGGGGATCATTTTTGTACATTGTAAGAAGGTTCTTTTAAGACTTAAATATATTTTAAAAAAAAAAAACTTTTTTGAATCCAACATAAAAAAGTAAATCTCAGAATATACTAAAAGGTAAAAACAAAACAAATAAAACAACTGTTTATCTAAAACATTTTATTGCAGGAATTATAATATTGTTTTATTTCTTTTTGGTATGCTAACATAATTATCAATGTTTGATTAGAATAATCGTCCCGTTACAGAAATCGTTGATTTTGAAATCAATAATATATACATTTATTTACAATCACTTAATGAACGAATAGTAAGTTCTTATTTGCAAACTAGTTTTAAACAAAGCTGGAGTATTTATGATGAGATAAGGTTTCCATTGGGGAAAATAAGTCTTTTTTACAATTTAAAGTGGTTTTAAAGGTAAAGAGATTAGAAATGATCATTTTCAGAGCTCGGAATAATCCATACTAAATCTCCCTTTTTCTTCTTGCAGATTTCTTGATGACTTGAAGGAATAGTAAATAGATTCATTTGAATTTTATCTTCTTTTTTTTTTTTTTTTTTTTTTTTTTTTTTTTTTTTTTTTTTTTTTTTTTTTTTTGAACAATTTGTTCCAATTGGATCTCTGATAACAAATGTCATTAGTGGCTTTGTTGATCATATATTTCTTATGAATTTCTTTTCCCTTTTATCGCGGTTCCTCCCTCCCTCCATAGGGACGAAACCCGCTTATGAGGTTGACCTCATGAAGCAAAGCAGAAGTGCCGACAAGAAAATTTCATGTTTCAAATCCCATAGATCAGTCATATAACGATGGTTCATATTCGTGTATATATATATTTGTCTGTTCGCTCTCAAGCTTGATCAAAAATGGTCCGATTTCGAAATTTGGTCTAATTTGAAAGGTCCAATGTAACACAAATACCACAGAATCAAGTTTAAAGCGGTTACCTTACTTACTACAGCTACCATACACATAACTAGGGACCGGATTCTTAGGTTTTCACCTATTTTTTCCCTTTCTCCTAAACATGATATTGATCGGTTTTTTATACGATTCGCGTCTTGTAGTATCATTCATGCAAATTTGGAAGAACCTAAAAAAACTATTTAGGATGATATGACCTAAAATCACCTAAATAGCGATGTATTGACCTAGACAGACCTAATCATTATAATAGAAAATAGAATTCAATGAACTCATTTCCTCCATCAAACATATTTTCTTAATAGCATCTTCCCGGGCCCTGACGTTCAGGGAAATTTTACTAGGAGCGTCACTTCCCTCAAAATCTCATTTGAATCGTCAACACTGGAGCTAAAAGATGCGATAAAATAACCTCCTATATCTTGTCATGTAAACCGGCGCATCCTTATCTTTCTCTGCTTTTACGACGGTTCTCTAAGACAACAGGAAGAATTTCACCGTCGAAAACCTGGGCACCTATATGGTAGTTTACTGTAACAAAGGGTAATACCTCCTTTAGTTTCATATTTTCCCTTATAAATTTTTCCAAGATTTAATTATTTGGTTTCTAACATAGTTGAGTACCTTTCTATAGGCAGTTAAATTCTTCCTCATGTTCTTTAGAAATTGAAACTGTTCAGTAGAGAAACTTAAAATGTCCTTCACATATTTATTTTTATTGTTTTGTTTTATGATCTTATTTATTTTTTTTATTAATGTAGGTTTCATTAAATAATTTAATTTATTTTTCTTTTTTTTTAAACGTTTATATAAATTTCATTCACTTTGTTTTTTAAATAAATATTTTATTGAATATTCGGACTACTTATTCTTCTTTTTAAAAAAATAACTTATTTTTCCGTTTTATTTTTATTTGATTATCTTTTTTTTCCTTCTCAATATACAATTCTATAAAATAAGATTATTTGTTGTTTATTTTTATGTCACTATTTATAGGCATATTAATTTATCAATGCTAAATTAATCGAAATTATTAATGATAAATTATAATAGGTTGGACTTATTTTTTGAATCTATTGAATCATTTTTATCACCTAAAAAAAACTAAAAAGGGTGTTTTAAATAAAACCTAAAAAGACCTATTTTTGAACCTATTCAAACATTTTTATCACCTAAAAAAACCTAAAATGGAGTTTTCAATAAAAACCTAAAAAGACCTATTATGCCTGTAGCAAAAACCTAATTGGATGCTTGTTTTATCCTAAAAATCCGGTCCCTACACATAACACACATCCTTCTGGCTAGATATATCCATACATCACTCATTTCTTATTGTACAAATATCCTAAAATACATTTCCAAGACATCTAAGTAACATTAATGTAATGTGAGAAATGTAAAATGACCATCCAACAGATTGATAATTGTTGATGGCCAACAATTGATTGTCGCGGCAGAGCAGAAGAAATGTCAACAATTATTTTTCGTAATTACAACCTCAGTAGCTACATTATTTTTATTAGCTAAAAAAAAACAACAACCCCAATTGCCTTATAAACGTACGTTGGATTATTTACCAACTGCGTGAATAACATCAATTCATCTATCTACAATTTAAGACATATCAAATAAAAAGTCATCGAAATACTATTTTGAGATAAATAAATAATAAACAGAAATCTGTTTCCGCTTGAAGTAAATCCTTCTTTATCCTTCTTTGATAGATTTTGTCAATATCTTGAGAGTCAGAGCAAATAATCCTGGTTGTTGACACCAATGGACCACCTGTGGAGGTCTGTCTATTTCCGACAAATTCTTTTATCTTCTCTATTTCTCTCATAGTTTACTTTTATCGATATTTGAGTAAAAGTAGAATAATAGACTGCAACAGACAAATTATAAAAAAACATAAACTATCGATGAAAATATGTATTTTTTGGAGATTCTTGAGTGGCTCATAAATTATTCATTTACTCAAAACAATTAAATTAAATTTTCTTTTCAAATTTATTTTGAGTATTTTGAGAGAGAAGATTCTTGACCGTTTGGTAGGGTTCGGCCGTAGCAGTAATACCGCTTTTTTTTTTTTTTTTTTTTTTTTTTTTTTTTTTTTTTTTTTTTTTTTTAAATAAATTGTCTGAATCGCAGGAATTGCATCATCTTAGCCCGTTACCGTTCTTATTCCTGGTTTAATTTTCTTTTCAAGCTTCGAATAAAAACAGTAATTATTTTCTTAGGATATTTCGTTGAATATTTATAAACCAAGAAAAATGAAATATTTCAGAAGAAATGCGAGATTTCAGGCGTCACAATTTACATCAAACAGTAAACAACCCTAAGGTTGTAAAATGACCATTCCTACACATTGGCCTATTAAACGTCAACCGCTATTTAAGGACTAACTAAAAATAGATTTAATAGCCAACTAATTCCGTTTACTTTCAAATAAATTTTACCCCAAAAAAGGAGAGCTAACATCGTTCAAGATGAATGCGGTCAATTACGAAACGGGAATAAAGTTGTTCTTTATTAATGGCTGCTCATGAAAGATTTATCCAGTCCTTGCGTGTCTCGGGAAAGTTTGCTCCCACTCGAATGCTCTTATTATTTATTTAGTAATGAAGAATGTTGGGCATTCTCCATGACTTAGTGATGCCGAGGGTGTATGGAAATTCGGATATTATTAAATTTAAATATTCATATAATATAATATTATTCCAACATGATGTATGCAGAACGGCATAAAATATTCTACAATTTAGAATTTATAAACTTTCTTCGAAGTAGCTTCCTCATCACCTTTATTTCATCATATACCAAATAATAACAATTACTTTCTTCTTTGTTTATGGTCCAGAAATTAAGAAATTGGCACAAAATGTTCTTCTTGAACCACATTATTTAAGAATTCTTCCCTAAAGGCTCGAGCACACAGGTCGCGATTTGCATCGTGACGGGCAGCGATCCAAGGACCGTCATGGAGGTATTATTTCTGACGCGGTATCTTTGTGAGTAATACAGTAATTTGGTTCCCTTCTAGACAACAGATCGCGCGGTAAATCTGTAATTTCTTACAACCGTATCGCCCGGCAAAGCGATAAAGACTAGCTCGCATCGAGAGATCGTCCTTTGTTTGTCGGAGCTAATGAAATACTATTTAATACACGTAGATCGCCTTCCATCCTCGATCAGAGATCGCTGCCCGCCGCGGTACAGATCGCGTCCGAGCCTTTATCGTTTCGTGGTACTTCTGGGGCCAAGAGGATCTATATAAATAAATTATATACTAGAATTTATTTCTTTATTAGCCATTATATAAATACAAATGAATTGTACTAACCTTAAGTATTCCGCTTGTCACCCATATCAAGATTGAAGTTGAGGCTCCCAATCCGATAAAGAAGGTAAATGGTTAGCTGATTTTTATGGGTTAATCTCAATACTTTAAAATATATTTTTCCAACTTTGTGTTAACATTATATGATATTAATAAATAATAATTAATATGAATATAAAATATATAATTGATAATGGAAATATTAATATGAAGCGTAAAACAAAGGGAAATCTTCTTATCACTTTATTTATTTTATTATTATTTGATTTATTTATTTATGTTTATGAAAGATTTGCTACTACGGCGATTTCACTCTTTCCAGGTGACACCTGTAGGTTATAATTAACTAGTATTTTTATCATAGTTTTGATTCCCATAAACATAGGATTGGAAATGAGTGTAATATGCCAGAAAGCCACTTGTTATCCAGCGAATGTCTTCAAATGAGATTGTATAGTATTGGAATATACAATCTCATTTGAAGACGTTCGCTGGATAACAAGTGGCTTTCCTGGCATATTACACTCATTTCCAATCCTATGTTTTATAAGTAAGAGAATATTGTATTTATGTACTGGCTGCTGTCCCTCAACAATTCGTTCATGTAATGTGGAGTCGAGTAAGTACTATTTCTTGTCGGCTGTTATTTCAGTTGCTGGGTGTTTGCTACTGTGTTATTTTTATGATTCTCCGTAATTTATTGTCAGTTATTAGAATCCGGCTGTCTTGCCAATAATTTATAATATTTTGTTTAATTGCATTGGTCAGGTCGAGGTGTGTTAAGCTATCTTTGTCTTGTAGCAAATTTTGCATGCGAATCTGCTGGGGGAGTTTTTTCCCTAAACCTTCATGTTTTGGCAGCCAGTACATTGTAACGTACTTCTTATGCGAGTGAGGAAAATTTCTATTATTACTGGATGCGTGGAATCACACCTCCTTTGTCTGATCTGAGAATGTTGTTCAATCCAATAAGAATCCTGTAGAGCTCTGGTGTAAAAATAGTATTTTTACAAAATCAGTAAATAAAATAAAAGAAATTAAATATTTTAGTGAAATATTTCATAATGATATCTCAATATAGTACTGACCACAACAGCTTCTTACTGTGCCGCATGATGAAGAATCCATCTCAGTATTTGCCCATCTGGGACCTTTTACCCTATTACCGGACTACAATACGTGTATATATATATATATATATATATATATATATATATATATGTATATATATATATATACACACATATGCTTGTGTGAGATAATTCATATAAAAATATAAATAAAAATCTCCAAAAAAATGCATCCCGAAAGACATGGGAGAACCCCCTTCCTATAATAAAAATAGTATTAATTTACAATAATACTCAACAGCTTATAATAAAAGACTTTAAATAAACCAAATGATGAGTTACTTTCGAAATCTAAAGAAGTTGTAACCTGGCGTTGTAACACGTGTCGGATCGAATCCCTCTTCTGGGGTCAAGTTTGTCTTAGCTCGAGTCAAAAGAGGTTTCAATGAATAATTAATTCTTCGTATACAGAAGGAAGCGGCAATCAATAGACTCTACCCTCTCTTCAAAATTTAAATTCTAAATTTACCTTTCTTTTTCAATGGGAGGGTATGAATGTTCCTTTTTCTTTAGCCGTTTGCGCTTTATCGATGCTTGATATTTGATATTTATTTATTAAGAGTATCGCAACTTTTGGCGACTTGCTCTTCAACAGCACATCAAGATATTACAAAATACTTTTTGCACATTGTATATATAACAAGTCAGTCCATTTTATCGTATAGCTAGTACATTAGTGAGCTAATTAATAATGACAATAACATTTTTGATATAATATATTTCACAATAACAATACGGTAATATAATAGATATTAAATAGAGTGTGAAAAAAAAAATTAAAATAAAAAAAATAAAATAAAATAAAAAAAAGGGGTAGAAGAGGTAAGATTATATTGGAGACAGGGCTTAATTTTTAAATGTATGTTAATTAACTTAATTCGCTTCCCGTTCGGGCTGGAGGAAGGCTATTACAAGCAAAATTATGGATGCTTGAAAAACAAGGTATATTTCCAGGGGTCAGATTTTATTCATCTGAGATGCTTCAATTGGCAACTCATCACAGTCTTATCTGTTATAATTCTGTTATCTATTCATAGGTCTCTCCAATGTCTATTGCCTAACGACTTGGATTCTCCTGCGGGAGATGTGGGTTCGATTTCCATCTGCAGGAGGGATTTTTCCCATTTCAGGGCCTTTCGAGGATATTCCTAGCTGCACCATGGATGTTGGAGCTATTGGCCCAGATGTCGGTACATTTAAAAGTTGTTCGTTACATTATGATGGTACCTGAATGGTCTAATAACCAGCAGTCAAATTTTTGATTGACTTATTCCTATAAAGAGAGGTTTAAAAATACCTATCGGTTATTCAGAAATGATATTGTATATTTTAGTGTTCTGTAATAGATTACTGAGTTATCATCAATCCGTTCATGTCACCTGAAATAGTTAATTTTTTCGTCATTAAAGCGATATTTGTAACCATTTTTACGAGAAAAGCTGAAGCAACTAATAAAAAGGTTGGCAAAGCCTATTAATTGGAAGGTGACCGTTCGAAAGAATAGTAAATTCTCTACAAAACTAAAGCAATCGGAGAAAGAGGCGCTTAAAATGTCTATGGTTACATTACTTTTTAACAGTCAAATTTTAGAAAATAAGGAAAAAAATAAAGTAAACTTATTGGTTGTAGAGCGAACGTTTAGAACGAGGATGGATTAATTTCTGCTTAGGATTCAGTCAGTTTCGTTTTGGGGCGCCTAAAATCATAATTCTTTTTGATATTTTACGAAGGAAGGGCTCATGAGAGAAGATATGTTTTTTTTGCCACGAAACCTAGTATATAGCAATCTCTTAGCAAAAGATTGAACTGGTTCTTTAACTACCAAAATCGGTCAACCGGGAGTGGGAGTTTATTCTGGACACAAAGTACTAATATGCCCACATCGGCCGTAATTTTTATGTATTGCAATGAAATTCGGTGCTCGTCCTGTTTGTCTATAGAGAATAATACGCTGTACAAAAAACTAAATCGGTTCATTAAAATTGAAGGGCTTACTGTGGAACCAAAATTAATTATTTCTTCAGGCCGATCGTACTCTCTCGTGTATTGTAACGAAATACGGTATTCCTCCCGGGTATCTCAAGAACAAAATAAACATTAGATGTTGGAGTTTAATTTGTATTGCGTTCGATTCTTTTTCTTTTTATTTATTGATTTTTTTTCGCGAAAGATCAAAACCTATACATTGCTGCTTATAGTTCCTGCGAGGCCTTATTTACAGATGCGCCCTAAATCTATCAAATAGTTTTATCGCCAATGTTACAAAACTCATTAAATAAACAATACTAACAAAACTATAGTCCTTAAGCCTAATAATAAACCATACTAATATTGCAGATAATGGAATTTCCGACCATGAGAGTTGTCAAACCTAACTATTTTGCAACTTAGTGACATGTCACAGCTTTGAAGCTATTCTGCTTACTTAACTCTTGATTAAGTCCCTTTAAGATAGGCTTAGACCGGAGCTCAAGGCTGGCCTTGGATTAAAAGTCCAAGAGATAATAGTGTCGGCTCAAGCTACTTGGAGAAAACTTAAAGAGATACAAGTCAACATCCCTGTGACATGGAAATGTCAAGGCTTGCAAGTTTGATGGTCGCCCTTGGACGTTTTAGGATATTACCAGCATCGAAATATTCTGGGGTTAGTCAAAATGTTAACTCCTGTATCGGCTTAGACTCTTCTTGCACGAGCTTTTAAATGAGTTACAGAAGAAGGGTCTTAACATTTACCATTTTTATACATTTTATACATATAGGGTGGCCAAGATAAGCGGACCACAAGACAAATAAATATCTACTAAACGGTTGGTGGAAATATCAACATTTTTCAAAGGAGCAAAGTTGTAGTTTTAGTCGAGCCCTATAAAATTTTATCCTCTAAAATAAGAAACTAACCCTTCTAAGGGAAGTTAAAATTAAATTGACAAAAACAAAAGAGAGAAATTTAATTTTAAACTATTATTAGAAAACTGTTCCCCTTGGATTTAGAACAACAGGAAATAATGAAAAAGAAAGTGAAAGATAACGAAGAGGTCAGCTGTGAGAAGTACTTGGTGAGAATGAAACTTTTGAACAGAGTAGAAAGTTTAAGTTTATCAAACCACTCTAAGGACAAAATAACCACGACCTCGGACATTTGTCTTCTAAAACTTTAAATCATTGAGGGATATAAAATTTAATTCCATTTTTTTTTTAATAAAAATATTTAGATTTGTTTATATTTATGTCTAATGCCGCAATTAATTATTTTATGATCATTACTGAAATTTTACTCTTTTAATGCATTTACTTGATCCATTAGATCATACCGTGATCTAATGGATCAACTCAAAAGATAATTGATCCCTTATTGATGCAATTATAATAGGGGTGGGCCAATTCATAGGCCCTTAATACCTTTTCGAGCACCTAATAATACCCTCTCTCTTATTTGTGAATTTCCAACTTGGCCAGTTTTCGTTGCACGATGGTCGTTTTAACTTAACATTGAGTTTATACTAACCCGATCGTTTTGTCATCACAGAGTTTATAATAACCCTGAATCGTTACCACTTTACAATAAATCTGATCTTTATAGCGGACATACAGGTTCTGCTGTCATCTTTCTCTCTAGATTCCGAAGTGTCCTCCAACCCTTAATCAGAGGAAAAAGTGTGTATACCAAGTGTGGGAAGGATGAGACATCACCTTAATTGTGTGAAATTAAATAATGTGTTCAGAATGACTTCTTCGCACTAAAGCAAATGTACTGGTTTTGACTTAGAAATCAGAAAAATTAGACTCAAATAATTTTTTTTTTCTAAAACAACGAGGTACCATTTTAAAGCTTATTAAATAAGGCAACTATATTGAGGTGGTGGCAAACCCTCTAAGTCTGCAAATAGCTCATTAAGAAATTATTGAATAAGCTAAGAAAACACTAATAACAATAGTTCAAATCTATATGGCTCTTAGTATACCTCTTAATTTACATGACAAAATTTCAATAACGGATGTTTCTTATTGTAAATTTAATGTTGATTCTAAAAATATGGTCGTTATTTACAATACATTAACAAAAAATCCGTAAAACACAGTTTTTCAGCAAAAAACCTAATAGTTTTGAAAATAGAAAAAAGTTTGAATAGCTCTGCTACATGTTGAGATAGGACGCACATTTCTGCGTCCCTGAAGTACAAATGAGGTGCAGAATAAACCCCTAAAGTTATGACATCTCAATGCGGGACACCGTGTATATATATATATATATATATATATATATATATATGTATATATATATGTATATATATATATATATATATATATATATATATATATAAACATTAAATTCTGAGTAGAGCACTAATAAACAAACCGCCTACCCTTTTTATTCCCGTGTACACTGAAAAGGGGTTTACGGAGCCATGCGGTCTGGGAGTGGCCAGGTCCCCTGAAGGACAAAGCTTTGAGGAGGATCCTGAAATTATTTACCTCTCCAGCACACATCTGGGTGATCCTGAGTCCTTATTCCGCTCTGCAGGACCTCTCTTTACCTTCTACTCCGCTTATAGTTTGGGATTCTACTAAAACAACACTCTGAGAAATTTTGGTATGATATTCTCTTATATTCAAAGGATGGAACATGGATGAAAAATATATTTTAATAAGTTCTTTATCCATGTCAGGATGGTTCTTTTATTATCAGGGTGAGTATTCTATCATGATAGATCTTAATTATTTGCTATTAGGATTTCAGTTGGACTACCTACCAGCCTGTCAAATTGAAATTTATGTTTGTGAAAAAAAAAAAAAAAATGATCCGATTTTGAATTAAAAATATATATCCTAAAGGGAAAGATGAAATTCGTTAACAAGCAGAATCTGCTCATAGAAGAAGCGTTAAAGCGCACATGTTGCTTTAATAGGTTTCCATGTTCACCTTTTATAGGTATTTTGACACAAGAAATGCAACTATACTTAAAAATTAAAATTAGAAAATGATAAAAAAAAAAAAAAAAAAAAAAAAAAATCAACAGATAAGAGCGGTCTTGGATATATATTTCCTAAAAATGTCTACCATTCGGACTAAATTTCAATAAGACCATCTCAGTATGAAAGATGTCCTTCACGTTTCGGAAATGTTTCATCCCATTTATTTATTTATTTGGTTATTCAGAGCTCGCTAGGTTGCTATGTGCTCTTAACATACAAAAATAAATATTTACATGTATATATATATATATATATATATATATATATATATGTATACATATATAAAGAAATTGCAATACAAATTTTGATATGGAAACAATAGTGAAATGTAAAATGCGTATTTACTTTGCCAAGTGTAAACGTGATTTCACTTCACAGTAGCGCACACACGTTTTTCCTTATTTGTTTAGGTTTGTTCTAGATGTTTCTGTAAGTATTTGTTTTTCTAAGGCATGTGAGCATGTTTTCGATGTGAGGACTGTTATCTGTCAAAAGTTCATGTAGGTCGGTTGGTAGGTTTGTACCGTCTCGTTTCTTGTACTCCGTTAGTATGTGTTTGATTGTGAGGTCTGTGTTGCAAAAGACACACGTTGGTCTGTCCTGATTCGTCATTAACTAGCGGTGTGTCAGCAAAGAGTGCCCGATGCGGAGTCTGGTGACCACTACTTCTTCACGCCTCGTGGCTCGGTTGCTGGATGGCCAGGCACACACAGTTTCTTTTATTTGTCTCAATTTATTATCTTGTGTCTTGGTCCAAGTGGTTTGCCATTTATTTTCTATGTGTGATTTTATGTTAGTTAGTAAGACCTGTTCTGTCAGTTCATCTATGTCTACTGTACATTTTGTCGTTGCTTGTTCTGCAAGTAAGTCGGCTTGTGTGGTCATCCCATTTAATGTGAAATATTAAAATTTCTAAGCATTCTATGTTTCTAAATCACAACAGGCATTGGAATTCAATGAAAATACGCCAAATTACGAAGATCTTTTTAGTTGGACTTTTATGATCTTTTTTTCTCATTTATGAAATCATTTCGAATGATAATTTTTTTAAATTCTTTTTTTGTTATTTATGGCAATAAACATATTGTGTTAAGATAAAGAGCAAAGAGAAGTACACGAAAGTGCCAATTAAAATGCAAAATTATGCAAATGTGTTTATATATATATATATATATATATATATATATATATATATATATATATTTGTGTGTGTGTGTAAAATATACTCATGATAATTGACACACACTAATTCTTTTGCTACTGTTGGGAGGAAATGATGATATCGACCCTTGGTTAAGATAAATTTACTTTGTTTTGAATTCTGAAACGCAAAGTGAATTTCATAACCAAGGCTATGAAGCTTGCATGCCAAACACAATTAAGGTAAATATCCGCTTTTTACCCTAATGAACTCTTATTTTATGAGTAAACTCTTTTGAAAACCAATTACGTCATTCAATCAAAGAGGAACCAATTATTTTAAAACCCTCGATCAAATTTGCTCCCGTTTTGATATCCCCTGAAGCTGGTATCCCTCAGGCCTGTATATGTACTAACACCAATTAGCTCATTTGTCGACACAAATCTCGCTAATGACGTTAAATCTTTGTTTAATCCGGTATAACAATAATTAAACATCATTATTAGCATCATTATTTGTAAGATCTCCCTGTCTAGGGAAGTTGTTGTATTTGATAATGAACTAACTCCTGTCGAAAATTGTAAATAGTTTATTATTACAGTAAATTGTTTATAATGAAATGTAGATATTTAGAGGTTGAGGCGATTAGAAGTCCAGTAATGGTTGGGATTATGCTAAGAGAAAAACGTAAGATCTTCAGTTTAAAAATCAATGTTGGGAACGTTTCATAATGCTCTTTGGCATAACCTCGGCATGGCATTAACTTAACCGCAGGAGGCCCGTTGGCCGTGGGTGTTAAGGCGTGAGCACTTAACACACCGTGCCAATGGTCGTGGGTATGATTCCGACAATGAGGTGGTGGCTTTTCTTTAGAAAAAAGAAAAGGCATCAGCCCTATCCTAGCTAGAAAAGGGTAGTAACCTATAGATAACCCGTCCAAAAGTTCTTAGTTAATAATAATGGACGTCAAAATTAAAATCAAATCAAATAAACTTACAGACCTAACCCGCTCGCAAGTTGTCATCATCGCTAATTTTTTACGAAAACCTACCCTCTTGCGTACTCTTTTTATCTTGACGTAGGAAACCGAATGAAACCATTTTTAAAGTGATATCTGTAACCGTTTACGAGAAAGTTGATACAATTACTTTTCCTAACTTGTCCAGTTTCGGTATTCAGAAACGATCAGGTAAAACATGTTCCAGACAATTGTCATTAATCTTAATTAAGACAATTTCAATCTCAACTAAGACACATTCCAGTAAAGAATTATTAGAAGAAATGTTTTTTTAATAACAGACAAGAAAAGATTTGGGATGCTCCTATATTTTTTAAAAAATCTCGAAAACGGCTGGGAAATCTTGGTAAGTGGAAAGAAACCATTTGAAAGCTTACTAAATTTCATTAAGTTATTTTCGATAAGACGACGTCATTGAAAGAAATATGTATTTAAAACTTTGAAAGTGTTAGATTCGTTGCTTTAATAGGTTATTGTGTTTTGATTGAGAAGATATGGTCGACCGTTCGGAAGTAGGAAGCGTTGATCGTCGGGGTTTCGGTCAGTGTTCTTATTCAATAAAACACATTTTATTTGCTAAAATGTATATTTATTGCCGCCAACGTTTCGGCTTGCTATACAAGCCATCTTCAGGGCTGTAAAAACATATATGGTATAACAATGGTAAGGACAAAAAAAAAAAAAAAAAAAAAAAAAAAGGCTAGAAACATTAACATAAATATGAGTACCTATATGCTTGAAAATATAAATGTATATATATGTATATATATATATATATATATGTAGTATAATAATAGCAATATAAATAAATATACATGTATATGGTATCCAAGCGAGTACAGTACAAGTGTCATAGTAACATACCTATTGAGAAGATTGAGAACTGTCCCGTTTCAAGAAGAGAACATTTCTGAAGACTGGAAGGATGGGGCAGGGCTAGACAGTAGAGGATGGGGGGGAGGGGGTGGAGAGAAGTGGAGCTGGGAGTAAGGACGGAGGGTAAAGACCGCGGTTATTGTGTTTGATTTTCTCAGTTTTTTATTGCTTGTTGTTTTTTAATTGACTTCACCAGTAATAATAATTTGTCAGTAAAATAAGATACTGAAAATGAGAAGCAATTTTTGGTTGTTAGTCATAGATCTCTCCAGGCGGAAGACTCTGCTAATTTCGGCTACTGCAAGTAATTGGAGCCTAAAATCTAACATTTCTTCCGGATTTCATTCCCTAAATATTTATTCCAGGCTTTCCAAGTGACAGGGAACGTAATGGATTAGGATTAGGATTTGTTTTTGACAAGGGCAATAAACAGTATAGTCCTTACACCCTTTGTTTGTGTTCTATAGAACATTGGGGATAAAAATAATTAGCTAAATTCAAAAGAAATTGGCTGAATAATTGTAATGAAGGGTACTCAATCTTTTACTTCGCTCATTCTATAATTGTATGTCTTATTAAACTAATTCCTTATAGTTATTAGGTTGTTGTATGTAGCCTAGGCATACCTATATTACATGTCTATACACACAAATATACATATATATTTAGTCTATTTACATTTTATTTTATTTATTTATTTATTTTTTTATTATTATTTTTTTTGTCCTTATAACTTATACCATATAAACTATATATACAATATAAACACTGTACAATATAAATAACCTACAATATTCATATATACTTACAGACTATATATATGTTTTTATTTTTTTTTATTTATTTTTTTTTATTTATTTATTTATTTATTATTTATTTTTTGCGATATATACAATATACATTCTATACAACATAAACTATATATATTAAACAATATACAATATAAACACTATACAATGCAAACAACGTACAATATACACATATACAATATCCATATATACAGCATACACACATACAATTTATAAGATATATTTACGATCTATTTACAATATTCTCTTACAAGTTTTATGGACTACTCCATAAGCGTGCTTTGGGGGTTTCTATTTTAAAGAGAGACTTCGGGGTTTTAGATTTTTGAAATAAGGTGCGTTCCTCTAAGTAATTCTAGAATCTTGTCTGCTACATCTATTGAGTCTTTTAGAGCTAAGGCCTTGTTACGGGGAATTCCATACTTTAGGAATGTTTCTTGTAGCGCGGTAAGAACGTAATGGATACGCGCTAAGATGATGCAGTTCCTGTAAATCGGATTTTTTCATTTATTTTATTTATGTAGAATATTTTAAGCAAATTATTTAGAAATGCATTGTACACTCCCCATCTTCTGAGTGGTTAGTTATGTAGCTCCTTTGTGACGATTTTTTTTGGTTGGAAATTTGAATTGTTTTCAAATATTACGAGCTATGAATGAGTCGATGAACTTGTATTCCTATAGAACCTAGAAACGATTTGTGAAGAGAATATAACAAGATCTTGAGAAAATACTCCCTAACAAACAGAACTCGATATTTGGAGAATACTTGTGATTCCCCTGACCGAATAGCATAGACCCTCAAGATAATATTATCACCATTATATATTCAGGGCGTATAAAAATATTTTTAGCAAGATAATGAGTCGAGTAGTGTACATTGTTTGTTGATAATGAGGCTGTGAAATACAAAACAATGAATTTTACTCCTTTAAGTGATTCGTAAACTTCGCGAAAAAGTAAATTTTCTCATTTTTGTAATGAAATTTTCTTATTCGTTTCATGACAAGATAGGAGGAACCAACATGTGGATTATGTAGCTTTCCATTAAAAATAAAACGCATCATGACTAAATGCCTACCAATATTGGGCAAAACAACAACTAAAATTAAAACTACATTCACTTTTTAGAATAAACTAAATCCAGACTAAAAATTTCAACCTAAAAAAGCTAGGGCTAAAATTAAATTAACTAAGGGATATTAGTTAAACTAAAACTAAATCTTTGGGAATTGATTAAAAACTAAATTAAAGCTTTATTTTAGTTTAGTTTTACAAAAGTAACCTGAATTAATGTAAATCATATGTTATTTCGATAATTAGGTGAATTTTTCAAACTAATAGAACTGGTTTTTATTTTGTTTTAGGTAGGCTGAAGTTGTAATTTTTCCCCCATTATCTCTAAAAACATCTATTTTTTTACCCGTGTTCTGAATCAAAGTATGCAATAAACTAATTAGTGAATTAAAACCTAAAACTAAACTAAAATCATAAATTAAGGTCACTTTTGCTTAAATTAAAACTAATTACCATACTAAAAACAACTATTTATTAAGAAAATACTCCAACACATGATAATTAATTTTACAAAACTAAAACTAATAATATAACGTGAGTTATTTTTAGTTAGAATGAATCAACGTTAGTTTAATAAACTAACGCTTGTTTTGCCAAACACTGATGCCTAATGAGAAAATACGATAACATATTTGACATGACTAAACTACTATAAGATGGGAGTTACGATCTGTTTCGCGTGAATTAAGCCCAAAAAAACTATTTTCCAGAGAACGCATTCAGCTAGTTAACAAACATGACTTTTCAAACCACAAAATACATTTATGTATCAAGCTAGAGCGCGAACAGGCTCATATATATATATATATATATATATATATATATATATATATATATATATATATATATATAAATCACAGACAGACAGGTGATTTATATATGTGTAGCATGACATATGGAGGGACAGCTAGTATATATATATATATATAATAATAATAATAATAATAAAACCTTTTATTATGTTCTTAACTCAACAATAAAATTAAATTACAATAAATATATACAAATAATTATAAATAACCGAAAATAAAATAACAAATTCAATCTGCAAAAAATTCTTATTTGAGTTTGAACATAGACCTTCCATGAAGGAGTACAGGTGTAGACATTCCCCGGTGACCAGCCTACTGGGAAGCTGAGGTTCCTATCTGGATACACTTCTCCTTCCAAGCATCTCTGGCTCTCACCAATCTCCACCATAGCGGACCAGCCATCTTCCGAAAAAAGTCAGTCCATCTTTTCTTTGGTCTTCCTCGTCGCCTGTTGTAACCATAGGGTGTCAAACAGTCTCCTCCGTTGACCACCTCTTGTCTGACCTTAAAATGTGCCCAGCCCATTCCCATTTTTGCCTTCTGACCAGTCTTCTCTCTAATGACACAGCTCCTAATTTTCTCCTTCCTTTTTATGTTTGTCATACTTCTTTGTACTGATCTTTGCCAGGTTATCAGTTTTCTTGATTGGGCTTTAGTCAAAGTCCAAGTTTGACAACCAAAGGTGACGGTAGGGAGTATGCAGGTATCAAAGACTTTTTTCTTAACTTCTTTTGGGAAATTTTTTTTCATTACTTCTCTTAAAGCACAGTACTTTCCCCATCCTATTGATGCCCTTCTAGCCACTTCTTTCCATGATTTGTTAGCAAAAGAGACCAACTGCCCAAGGTAAATGTAGTCTTCCACATATTCTAGCCTATGGCTTCCAACGCTAATGTCCAACTTTATATATATATATATATATATATATATATATATATATATATATATACACACATATATATATGTATATATATACATACACACACACACACACACACACACACACACACACACACACACACACACACACACACACACACACACACACACACATATATATATAGGGAGGGGATTTCCTCTCTAAAGAGGGAGATAGGCGACCTCCTAATAATAAATACATTTTAACTGAAAAAAATATCTTCCAAGAGTTAAATGAAGAAGTAAGATTAGCTAATTCTGGTAAAGCATAATTTGCATATAGCTACATATTTCCAACTGCTAAAAGCAAAGTTAAGAGTTAAAGCTGAAATCCCTATGCAGCTCTGTTTATTCATGAGGTATTCAATTTCATTCAGTTGCCTCGTGTTTATATTTTCACGCCGTACCGAAGCATGTTGCATTTACATGTGTCATAAAGAGTCAGGCGAGGCGTTACAACTTGGATACTCTATGCCGGGATGGTTTGCATAAAACATCTCTTTTTTTGTAAACACTCTAAAGTGAAGTTTTTATTCTTAAAGTATGTAATGAAATATAGCATCTCCTGAGAATTTACATTATATTATACTGCACAAGTTTTTCTAACTTTTATGTAGTATTCTTATTTTCATTTTTCCAGATATCATTTCTATACGCACATTTATTTTTAATGTATTTAAGAAGAAAGGGAGGCGAGGTTAGCTCAGTGGTAGAGCACTGGACTAATAAGCTGGAGGACCTGAGTTCAAATCCCCAGCAATCACTAAAGATTTTTTCTTCTTGTTTCTTCGTTCATGGGTTGAATTCGGCCTCCCTGACCGTCCCTAGGCCAACCCAGCCTTTAATTAATTTAATAATGGGTACCTTGGGTGCTGACTCCAGGCAGTCGCGGTAGCCAAGGGGAAAATCAGGCGGCCGGAGCATAGTACTGACCACACTATCTCCCTAGTGTGCCGTATGGTCATGAATCAGATACCTCTATAGTATCTGCCCCTCAGGGCCCACGTGGCCTGTTACGGGACTGATTTTTTTTTTAAGAAGAAAATTAACCAATCCAGTTTTTTTTTTCGACAAATCTAACATCCCGGTAGTTATTGTAGTTTCCAGATTACTTAACGTTAATTTGTTTGTGTATATATAATTTAAATTTCTACAAAAAAGGTTCCGATGCAATTTTCGATTAGGCGATGTCAATCGGAGAAATAAGTGCTTATAACCTCAAATGTGTTTGTTTTGTTCATTTAAGCGGGGTTTTGTAGTTGTTTAGCTCACTTTTTAGTTGCTTGCTTTTTGTTTTAAATTGCATTTATTTGTAGAATTAGTATTATAGTAGAAGAACACAAAAAAATGTTAAATATTTTGATATTTTTCAATGCATTGAACTGTGAAATAAGTATCTCAAGATGTGGATGGTGGGGGCTGTCCGATCTTGCGAGGTAAGGGTAATAAAATAATTTCATGAGACCTTGAACCAAAATAATAACTGTTTCTATTTTAATCTTTCCAAATGAGACTAGGGATAAGAACGGAACCGCTCTGAGATGACAATTAATACAGTCATAATTAAATAATGACCTTTGGCGACTCATTTTTAATATTTTCTGCAGCAATATTTGTTCCAGTAAAGTTAGGTACTTGTATCTTGAATTTCGGTCTTTCTATCCGCATGAGTTTTCCCAGAAAGTCCTAAATACTGAAAGTACAATAAGATTGTGATATCTTTTTACTGTTCCCTTCCTTTGATGAGAAGAGTCCCTTCACTAATAGAAATATAATAGACTTTCGCTGGTATTATTACAAGGGTCGTGGGAATAATGAAATCCCCGACAGACTGCTCCTCCATTCAAAAAGTTTACTTGTTCAACAGTTTCATTGCCACTTGAATATTATATATTAACGAAAACGTAAGTCAATATTTAATTTCTTATATTATTAAATTTTAAGAATATTATACTTAATGTTTTAGAAAATAAATTTTAATAGTATTACTTAATATTTATATTTACATTTTCCTGGTATTATTTAATATGCATTTCTCATGCTGCTTCTTAGGAAGTTATATCACATTAAGAGGAAATTCCTAAACAGCATTTTGCGGTGGAAATAAAGTGACTTCCTTGAATTCGATATCACAAATTTAATTTCGCTTTACATTCGCTCCCTCGCTAACAGCAAACTCTCCCCCCTCACATTACCTCAGGAATGTTGGAAATTTTTAGCTCTTGAAAAAATGCCAATATCCACTTTTATGGGATGAAAACCATGGATTAATACAGACATTTCGTACTCCCTTCGTCCAGTTTTGACGGCTGTCTTCTTCGATGCCTGATGGAAATTTCTGAAGCACTCTTTCTCCACATTTCTCACCAGAATACCGACGAAGAAAATCCTCGAAACCCCCATACCCAGTTAATACGAAATTTCTATATTTTACAATTTTCTCTAATAGATGACCCTTACATATAAGTAATATATATATATATATATATATATATATATATATATATATATATATATAGTATGGGATGTAAAAATGTAAATCATATAATAAATTATACATAGACATAATTTGAATGGGGATTTTGGCTTCTCAATTAATAAATTAGAGATTATAGATAGAACAATGTTTTCTACCCAATGTTCCATACTATCCGAAATACATAATCTAATATATAAAATTCTCGTGTCACAGTTTTCGTTGCCATACTCCTCCGAAACGGCTTGACCGATTTTGATGAAATTTTTTGTGCTTATCCGGTATCTATGAGAATCGGCCAACATCTATTTTTCATCCCCCTAAATGTTAGGGGTAGTCCACCCCTAAATTTTTTTTTTATTTTTTAGACAAAATTTTTAATTTCTATTTTTTTATGATACAACATACAAAAATACATACAATCCTCAATTTTCACCCTTCTACGATCAACCCTTATTTTTTAATAGCCATTTTAGTAATTTAATCATTTTTCCTCTCCGGTCGAAAACTGATCAATCGTCATTTAATTAGTTATCCCCGCCAGATGTCTACATCTTGATAGCTGACCCGGAGTCCTGAATAGCAGAATAAATATTTAAAAAAAATTATTGAATCGACTGTTAGGCGGTACGAAGTTCGCCGGGTCAGCTAGTAATTATAATAAAGTTTTTCATCTATTTCAAATATTAGATATAAAATTTAATTATGTATTTCTTTTTCAGATGTGACATGGAATGGACTTCAGTTTCTTCTTTAAAAGCATTATAGTAAGTTCATCATACACTATCTTCTGTTTTAAAGAAACTAATTTTTATGTAAATATTAATTCGCAACGAATCTCTCTATGTAACATCCAAGAAAAATTTATTAGTTTCATTTAGACAACATAAAAAATCAAAATTTCGTCGTTACCGTTAATAAATCGACAAACTTGTCTATTTTATTTTCTTTCGTTTTACTGGCCTTCCACTTAAATATTGATAAGTTTTACTTACTTTAGCAATTGTTGCTCTGCTTT
This sequence comes from Gonocerus acuteangulatus, assembly GCA_946811695.1. Lineage (NCBI taxonomy): Eukaryota > Metazoa > Arthropoda > Insecta > Hemiptera > Coreidae > Gonocerus > Gonocerus acuteangulatus. The sequence goes on from OX328129.1 coordinate 50,237,092, forward strand.
AGAATGTGTCCATCTTTTACAGCTCTGCCGGACGGAACTTTCATAATGTGTTTGGATATTTATTTTCTGTAATTCCTAGACGATCCAAGCAATTTGTTCAGAAAACACAAAAAACAGAAGAAGTTAAATTTAATTAAAGAAGCAGAATGTTGGAAATCAGTTTGGAAGTTATGTTTAATTTTATATATGTTTAAAATTTTCTTAGGAGTTGTAAGAATGCCTTTGAGGAATTTGAGAAGTTTATCTGTCATAATATCTATTTTGATGGATTTTTTATTTTTGATGTGTCTTGCTTAGTTTTAAAATCCACTGATATATGTCTTATCATGATGCTAACTTTCCACTTCATTAAAAAACAACATGATCTATGAAGTTTTGAAAATACTTTTCTTTACCAGTATATAGAGGACATTTTGAACTTGTAAAGTCAACTGTTATCTCAATATCGTAAAAATAGTGATGTGTCTTGTTTTGATTCTAGAGACAACAAATATGTACAAGTGATTTCTGGCGAAAGGTTGAAATGGTGGTTGAACACAAATTGGGATTGATTTGTTGAAAATCGCTTTGAACTTGGTAGGGCTTCTGTTCGGAGTAGCTATGGCTTCACCCATGAATGCAGCATGTTGCGTGTTTCAACAATATATATATATAACACAGATTTATCAATTCTATGTCACGGAGGTCCGAGTATATTCACGAAAATATATACTAGTAGGTGTTTACCCACATGATATTTCCGTAACCATCCAAAAAGAGGTGTTATGTGGCCGTTACACTGAAAAAAAGTTTGCAAAAAAATGTGAAGATGTCGGAGTACGAGGAGAAATATTGTGGGAAAAAAAGGGTATTCAGTATTTTGTGGGGCGTTCAAATGTTTTCTGAAAGTTTAGTTTTTATTTATTTATTTATTATCAAGACTCATAACGCAGATGATTCGCTTGATAATTACAAATGTGTTCTTATAATTAAACAGTTGTTACAATTTCTTATTCATATTTCATATAATGTAAAAACATTAATTTACAATAAAAGTATTTTACAAATTAATATAACAGTTATAAGTATGCACACTATAATATATATATATATATATATATATATATATATATATATTATATACATGTATATATATTAAAACATTACTATATACATAACAGATGTATATGCAAGTGCACAACACATGCATATACATTGCTTTTATACACTATGAGTAATTCATGTTATACACATGTACATACTTACGTATTCATACACTCACGCATATAAATCACGATTAAGTGAAAATAAAATTAATTTAAAATAACAAATAATTATAATGAAAATTATCTTTTCACCAATGCTACCAGATATCAGAAGTGACTTTAGAGTCTAAAATTAAATCTTGATGTATAGCTGTGTGTGTTTTAGATGTTGAAAGATAGTCTTTATCGATTGGCTACCCTCTTTCAAAAGTTCAGTCATGTCGTGGTGTATTTGTAAGTAATCACGTCTTCTACATTCTGTCAATATGTGTTTAACTGTTAGAGGTAAGTTACTCTTTCTGCAAGTAGGTTTTTCAGTATTAGTCAACTTTCATTCTGAAAGTTTTGAAAATTGTTGCGGACCTTTCAATATTGTATACAGCTACAACTTACTAATTCTGCTGTTACGTGCCCAGTATACTAATAATGAATGTTTGCTATCATGAATGAGGGATAAAGGCCACAATTTTGGTATTTTTGCCCATATTTCGTTGAAGAGCGAACTTGGTCCATTATGAGCCACAGTTTTTCTGGGTGTTTCGCTATTTTTGCTTCCTTGAAACGGAACCCTCTCTGAATATTGTTCACATTTGAAAATGATGAGTTGTAAAAATAAACAAATCATGTACATTAAAACATACAAAGGAGTAGGTGTTTACCTAAAGAGAGCTAAAATCTGAAATGTAAAAATGCAGAGTTGACCAATTAACGAACTAGTAAAATTTGTTACACCGAGTTTGTAAAGGCTTACCTTCTTGTACGGATATTTTACATTAGGGAATGGCCCTTGGGCCGTTGTGTTAAATGACACTCTTGCTCTCATATAATATGGACATAGAGACTTATTTGAAGATCTTTCAAAAACTCGTTCAAGCTTAAAGTTCGGAAAATGCTAAAACATGTGTATAATATGAAGGACTATAATCGCCAAGGGAGGCTTTCTCTGTTGTTATGTGGCTGTAAATTACCCTCTTCAAGACATAGTACTGCATCCTGCAATAATTCAAGGAGGAGTAAGGCCCAAGGGGAGATGGCTAATATACTGCACGGTCTACAGATCTTCTCTAACAACGCTAAATCCACTTCTATCCTTTATCTTCTTACTAAGATCCTCTCAAGAATTAAACGTTACCCTTAAAATGATGTGTACATAGTTTTCCATCGAGGTGATAAGAAGTCAGGGAATAGTTTGGATTCGGCTAACAAGAGCAACAATCAGATTTTCGGAAAAAATCTAAGCTAAAAACAAACAGTCAAACGGTGTTTGTTTGTTTTTAGCTGAAGAAGGCTGGCAAAGTGTATGAGGAAATGTTCTAAATATAGATTTTTCCAAAAATCTGATTGTTTTTCTTTGCCAAATCCCAACATTCCCGACTTCTTAACGTTAGCCTTAGGAAACCTGCCATTATGGGTTTTCACCTGTATATTTTTTTACTAAAATGCGACTAAAATAGCTGCAATTTTAAATTAGTTACGGTGGTGCAATGCCGCAACTAATCTAAGGAGACGCATCTTGGTTAACCTTATAGTATAGGAACCGGAACACAAGAGCTCTACAGGAAATAAGAGGAATCTTGGTAGGGCGGGAATTTTCCGTATTGGGCAGGTCAGTACTGTAACATCTGGTACTTATTTATTAAGAATATGCTGCGATATTAACCTTTTGAGCTCTATATTTATTTTATAGGCGTTGTTTGGGTCAGTCGGAACTAATTTGGTCAGTTGTACACCTCACGCGGAGCTAATTTCGTATTTCTCTTCGCTCTTTTACTCATTTGTGAGCATAGTCCTAATAGAGCAGACTCTAGGTAAGAAAAAGCCCCTAGGCGTAATAATTCAATTTTATGAGAAAGCATAGCGTCTTTGTCAGCCCGCAGCAGTGCGGGAGGTGCGTTGGGAGTAAATCTTTTTCAGCCCGCATCAGTGCGGGAGAGCGATGAATGGGTTAATAGGACTAAAACACATATAAACTATAAACTGGGAAACATTAAATAAATAAAAAAAATGATGACGTCGGTAACATTTTTTAATCATAATAATATTTGGATCATGTCTGGTTAAAAAAAAAATAACATTATTTAAAAACAGATCTAAGAAGCACTATATTATTTGCAGGCTTAATATTAGAGATCTCAAAAGTTTTTTTACAGTACTGTGAAATAATATTATGAGTAACAACTCAACAAAACAAGGTGCTCTGAACAACTTGTGAAACAAACTTCAAGTCATTCCTGCCATTTCTACGCCACCGAACAAAGATTTTGTTTTTTCAACATACATAATATCGGTTAATGCTATCGTTGGAGAAAGGTTAATTCAATTCACCGATGTATACATTTTTTTTTTAAATTAAGCGTTTGCGGGAACTTTTTTTTGCATGGGAAGGATTTATTAGCAAAATCAGGAGATATCTGCAAACCTTGAAGTGCGAACGAACATAAATAACTATACATTTTTACTAATTTGAACGACCGCTATTTTTGTGTCGTAGAGAAAGTCGAAATTGCTTGTCGCCATCTCTACCCCATTGGATCGAACTCATTATAAGGCAGTCTCCTTATATGTAGAAAGGGGCTCACAAGAAATACAATAACGCCAGGCCATCTCTGGTGATTATATCGTCGATACAAATGCAAACTAACGAATATGAAAAAATGCATCTTTCATTGTCCATCTTTAATAATTTCTGCTGGTCTTATTTACGGCAAATTCTTCAATCTGAGTTCACTCTATTGAAGGGAAAGTATTCCACTACCAAAAGGTCAAATCTGCCAAATATTTGATTGTCCAAAAAAAAAGTTATGAATAAATACTTTTCCACTCGGAAAAGTGGTGACTTTCATATTCGTTAGTTTGCTTTTGTATCGACGATATTACAAAATTGTGACTTTTTTTCTTAATCATTTATTTTATGTCTGGACGTTATGGCTAATATTATGTTTAGCTGCTCCTGAAGGGGCGTCTATAGACACGTAACATGTAGAGCATAAAATATAGCATATTATGTGAAGATGACGTGTTAAAATAATCATATGACCCACCAATTAAAAAATGTATTTATTTAGTTCAGAGCGCTTTCTGTAAACTAACAATCATCAGTACATGCAATTCTTAAATATCTCTATCTATTGTTTTACCCAAAACCTTCTTTAGGTATTCACCTGTAAGTATTTTATTTTTTCCAAGCGATGATCAGCTCATCCAATATCTACTGAACAATGGTAGAATTCTCGTAATTTTATTTCCCCCCGAGGATATTTGGAATCAAACCACGACCACCATTAGGCGTCCCTAATCTCCGACAACACCAACCCACGCTAATTAGGAGAGCAAACAGCCCAATTTGAAGGATCTCTAGGGAACGAAGAGGAAATCCCGCTATTCATCTCCTAGCTCGATTTTTATCTTCTCCTCTTTCCGTAATTCGACACAAAGGTCAAGTCTACAGCTCAGAAATTTCTTTTCTTGGTTTATATAATTGGCTATGATACTACAGGATGAGACTACAGGGTGCTTTTCAGGTAATATTATATTTTGCGTGTCTTCTTGACACCTGAAATTCTCTGTCTCTCTCTTTCGTTCTCTCCCTCCACGTTGGTGTGTTCGCAGTTTTCTAGTCCGCATTTGGTGACCAAGTAATACACTGGCATGACTTCACTATGCGTGTGTCCAGTCTATTTCATGCGTTTTTTTTTTGTTTTTTTTTTTGTTTTTTTTTTGTGGCCACTGTCTGACAGGAGCGGAAGAAGGCTCACTTCTATACTTCCTTACTCTTCAAAGGCCCTGAGCGTATATAAGCGTCCGTGAAAAGCAGTGCCTCCACCGATCTAGCCGCATAGATGCGGTTACTCGCCGGTTACATATGGTTTTTCGTATTTCTTCCCTGCGACATCGGTTATTGGACTTAAAGGCATATAAAGAGAGGAAAATTTTATTTTCCAAGAACTGAAAGGCAGGTAAAATGGTACCTATACAAGGAACGATAAGGGCCGCCAAAACCGGCAGTGCGCTGCAGCGCCGCGGTTTATATCACAGTTACGGTGTAAGTTGATGTTGCACAAGCTTCACCGGAGCACCGCACGCTCTGGTACCGATATCAACTTAAGGTAAACTATTCCATTCGAAGCTGAACTCATTCCGGATTCGAGTAAGCCTAGACTTTCATTTCACTTTGTGTGTAGTCTGCATTTTATACCTGATGGCAGGGTTACAACCGAGAGAAGTTAATCCTGCGCGATGGGGAATGAAGGAGACTTACGTCAGTGTAAGTGTATAGTGTATCTCGTGTGTTGGGTGCTCGGTGTACTGGCACTCCAGAAGGTAGGAGGGTCGTAAGGCATCAAGCTACTGCGTACATCATTTGCTTCCAGGCATTTTATTTTATTATCTTTTTTTATGGCGTTTCGACAGCTGGGCTATTACTTCCAGAGTATCTACACATTACCATGTGGTTGGTCACCCATTCAGATACTGGTCACGCCCGACATTCCTTAACTACGGTATTCGACGGGATCTAATGTATTCAACGTGGATATTCAGCCATTTTATTTGTATCATTACTGTTAAAAGCGGTCTTTTGTCTATAAATTATAATTATTATTTAATTTAAAGCATATTTCATTAATTTTTTTCTTATCTTGGCCTCGTATTACATTACCTCCGAGGAAAAAAAAACAATATTTCCTTCACTGCAAACTTATAAAAAATGTATCAATCTCATTTTGAATGAATGCCAAATTTTTCAAAAATATTGAAGGCGTTATACTAAGTGTATTTATTTTAAGCTGTCCATATCCATCCAACTCCTGATCAGCATTATGTTAAACCTCGCAAAGAAAACACAGTTCCTGCGAGTCTTAAGTTTTACTACTGTACGTATAAGAAGTTAACAATGTCATTAGTAGTGAATAAACTATCTCCAAGCAGAAAGGTTGCTTACTAACAAGTTAGCGTATAAAGTTAAAGCGTTTTGAGAAGATTGCACTTTAAGAGAGAAATGAGAGAAAACTGCCTTTCATAAGAACTAATTGCAAAGTTATGAGTTATGAGCATAAAGAGCGGGCCGTAACTCTTCAACTCCCTGAGGTACAAGTGATGTCAAGCACTTAACACTCAAACAGGCATTTAAAGCGAATATTTTAACCACTTTAAACTTTTTTATAAACGTCAAAGAATTAGGTAGGAACGAATAATATTAAACCGCTTATGTGGTTATGTATGTGTATATATATATAACTGTAATGGTTCGGTTCTGATACGTAAAATTTGTAAACCTCTAAAGGGGGGTAGTTCCCTATGCAAGGGAGGAACCACGCTAAAACTATGTGCTCTTGTCTTAGTTCTCCATGGGCACTCCATAATATTTTTGTATTTATTTATAGACTTTATTTTTGTTCATAGGTTGAATTCGGCCTCCCTGACCGTCCCTAGGCCAACCCAGCCTTTAATTAATTCAATAATGGGTACCTTGGGTGCTAACGACTCTAGCAGTCAAAGCAGCCAAAAGGAAAATCAGGCGGCCGGAGCATAGTACTGACCACACTATCTCCCTAGTGTGCCGTATGTTCATGAATCAGATACCTCTATAGTATCTGCCCCTCAGGGCCGTCCTGACCTGTTACGGGACTGATTTTTTTATAGACTTTTTTGGTCTTTGTAAATACAGTGAAACCTCCCTTAACCACACCTCTATAAACGGACATTTTCTCGCAGTCCCGAATTTTTCTATAGGTAAAATAAACCTCTATATTGCGGACACTTCTGTACAACGGACACGGACAGAGAAACCTGATTTTTTACCTCCTTACTACGGACAATTACAGCTAAAGTTATTTATAGAAGCGTTCCTATCGGTGTAGATTTCCAGTAAAATGCGTTAACAATAATAAACTCTTTGTGAGAATAAGATATATATATAGAATAGTGACTAGTGATATCCTCCTAGGAATTTCACAACAGGAACCTCTTCCTTTTCAGCAGAAGCATATGATTTACCCGCTGGCAGATTACTATTGTTTTGCCTACGAGGTATCACGGTTCCGGGAATATTCCAAAACTCTCAATCCGTTCACATTCCCTCTCTTCAATTTTCAGTTGGTTTTTAGCTCTTGTTGCGTAAATATCGTGCTTCTCTTCAATATGTCTAATCGGAAATCTCTGACACTTAAAGAACAAATTGACGTGATAACATTTTCTAATCGCGAAAAATGTGGTGTGCGTAAAGTTGCCGAGTTTTTTAAGATAGGGAAAACACAAGCAGCAGAAATATTGAAAAAGAAAGATGAAATTTTGCAGAAATGGACGGAAAATTGTGAAAAACATGTTGTCCAAGAACTAAGAACTGGACACGGATTTACAATCGATCTAGCTACACTGGAATAGTTTAAAAGAGTGCATGTTTAAAACATTCCCATATCAGGTCCTATGATCCAGGAAAAGCACTAGGGTTAGCTGGACAGTTTGGCTATTCTGAATTTAAGGCTTCCAATGGGTGGCTGGAAACATTTCGTGACAGGCACAAAATTTCATTTAGAGCCATTTGTGGAGAATCGGCATCGGTGAATGCGGGGAATCAGTGGGAATCCAAGCTTCCATCATTACTCTTTTGATATACGCCTGGGAAATATTTTTAATTTTTTTTTTTTTTCAGTTTATACTTTTTGAACTTCTTTCTATATACTTAAAAAAAACTTGTGGTGGGTAATTATTAAATGGTTAATTAAAACATGAATTAAATATACAAATTCGGTGCGTATCCATCTCCACCAACCCCTCTGTATAGCGGACACCTCTCTACAACTGGGACAACTTTGGTTCTCCCAGAGGTGTCCGCTATAGAGAGGTTTCACTGTACTTAATTTACCGAAACACGAACTTTCGACTATAAGATGTAATTTTGAAACCTTCAAATAACACAGGTCTGACACATTTTTAATCTGCTGCTTGGAATCTTTTAGCTAAATATTGTTTTTTAATGTGCTGAATACGAAAAATTTACGTCTTGTGCGAAATATTAAGAGTATGGGCAAATAAAAATCACAACATTTCAAATATTTATTTTGCACCAAAATACAAAACAAAATATCTTTCCTGGCTTTTGAGAGTAACAAACTGACACAGTGTTATTTCTAGATTTTCGGCATCCTTAGACTTCTTCAATCTTATCCGACACCCCCCCCCTTCTCCGCTACAGCCTCTCTGTGAGTGATATGACTAAACATGAAAGTGAAAAAAACCATGCAATACATAAGATGGACAACCGCATCTAACACAGGGATAGGTGTTCATAAACCACTTTAGTTAACAAAAAAAAAAAATAGACGCTCTGGAATTTTTTGAGCATTTTTTTCGGTTTCAGTCTGCCAGAATCCAAGGAAAAGTCAAAATATTGCATGCAGTTTTTTGCTTGCATACCCATTTTTTTTTCTTTTTGTATTTTTCTAAAATAAAACACATTTAGATAGTATCAAGTAAAAATTCCGTTACGCAGGAGCTACATTACTAAGCAGATTCTTCAGAAAGGTGGTCATGTACGCTGCAATCCATAATAATTTGCTTGAAATAACCTATATCAATTTAAAAAAGAATTGAATAATTATGATACTTTATATTTGCAATATTTATTTGTAGTTAACTTTTGATAACACCTGATGGGCAGCTTGTCTACCCAGTGTTGTTGCAAGTAAGAACAAATAGCGGTCCATCCTCCAGATGGACAGACTCTCGTGGTTAACTAACTCGTCCAATCGTTTGTTGCGGTGAAAAACCTTAGCCGCATTCGTGTTTATTTATTTATATATATATATATATATATATATATATATAAAATTCCTAGTATGATTTATATTACTGCATATATTTTTTCATACTATATTAGTCAGAGTTAGATATTTTAATTCTATTGTTTCCTTTTTTTTTTTTTTTTTTTTTTTTTTTTTTTTTTTTTTTTTTTTTTTTTTTTTTTTTTTTTTTTTACGGCGCATCTACAACTTGGCCATTAGCGCCGGGCTATCTATAGGTTGCCAGCCTTTTATAATGCCAACAGCACGTGGCCGGTCACCCATTCAGGTACTGACCACGGCCGACGTTGCTTAACTTCGGTGATCTGCGGGAACCGGTGTATTCAACGTGGCTATGGCCGTTGGCTTGTTTCCTTAATATTTACTTTTTCATTGATTATAAAGAAGTGATCCTTTTGTTCTTCTAGTATGCTTCTCATTCAATACTCTGTTACCCTGGGTAAGCAAATTAGCTGATGGGCCTTCCCCAAGGTTTTTTTTATAAATCTGAATTAATTCTTGTTAGAGCAATTTACGTACTTAGAGAGTTATCTTAATATTTACTTTATTCATTCCTATGCAGTGATATATACATCTATATATATATATATATATATATATATATATATATATATATATATATATATATATATATATATATATACGTAGGATCAATGAAGATTTGAAGAGATTTTTCAAAAATTCTTTCACGAGTGCAACTTCAATAGCCACATTCCTTTGGAAAATGTCGAAGTGATATTACACAAATATATAATAAATTTTCACCTGGGATGAAAGATCTAGTTTTATTGTTATCAGTAACATTATTAAAATGAGCTTCAAATTCAAAATGTTCCCTCTTCCTCGTTATAATATAAGACCTCCCGAAGAAAATTAAACCCTCGCCTCCGTGTTTGGGGTGTTGGTTATTAGGACGTGGGGGGGGGGAGTCATGGTGTGGTAGTACTCCAGGTTAGGCGTGGTGGGGCTGCTACGTCACCGTTATGATGTCACGGGTCGATAGTGGCTCCCTAGTAGCTACGTCATCGTTACCCCGTCACTATTGGACGGGACGGCATCCCTTACAGCTGTAAATCACCAAGAGTCCCTGCATTTTCACCCCCTCTACATCACCCCGCTTTGCCACTATGTTATCTCCTGCGTATACACTCCAACGAATTCTGCACCCCAATTTTTTTTTTTTTTTGTTATTTAGTACCATCTATGTTCGCACTTTACAAAGGAGGCTGCCACATACTATGTGGTTTTTATTTTTATTTGTTTTTTTTTTTTTTTTTCATTAACACATTTACGGCCAAGACTAGAATTAATTGAAAGTTTAAATTTTTTTCCAAAAAAATATTTTTAGGGTAGTTTATTTAAAATAAAAAAGAAAAAAAAAATCACGCAACAATGGCCGGCCAGATGTATTTAATTTTTTTCAGAGATAGGTATGGTGGTATATATATAAATAGAATAATAATACTGTTTTATAAAAACTTTTATACAATTGTGTGAATCACTACAAAGAACTAAAAAAATACAATATCACACAATTTTAATTTTTAATTTGTGATATGCTTGAAATGAATTTGGCTGTAATATAATATTATCTCTCACACCTATAAATAATCTGGCTTTCAAAAACTCTGCACTTTAGCCTTGTCTCATTGCTCACGATGAAATGACTGATTCCTTTTAAGAGCACTTATTTCTCCGATTGACGTTGCTCGATCAAAAGTGACATATATTATTATTATATCAAAAGTGACATATATTATTAATATATCAAAAGTGACACATATTATTATTATATCAAAAGTAAATATTGATCCAAAAACTATGGTTCGGTGGACGGATTCTGCTGGTTAACGAACTTGACATTTCAAATTAGACGAAATATTTTCATTTTTGTATGTATATACAAATTTGAACCACCGTAATGTTCCTGATCTATGGGACGTGAAACGTAAAATTTTCTTGTCTGGACTTTTGGACGGATTGCGTCATGAGATCAACCTTATAAGCGGGTTTCCTCACGATGGATATAATAAGAAGTCACGGAATGGTTAGGATTCGGGTAAGAGAAAGCATCAGATTTTCTGAAAAATAAATATATACCTACGGCAAGATAAAAATATACGGCAAAAATATGGATAACGGAACTATAGGATAAAAAGGAAGAAAACCCCAGTAATTGGATTTAGTTCTATTTACAAGTATCCCATCTACAATCACAGAAGTCATATATGATTGTGATATATCCCGAGCAAGATATGATGGGCTAAAAGCAAATTCATTCGGGAATACCTGAAGTAGAAATTAGTGTACAATTGAATTGGACTAAGCCTACATTTTCCACTTCTTATTGCTCGAAAGAGTATCTTGTTAATACTTTTATTTAAGAAATTGGAATTTTTTTTTTTAAACCTTTATTGATAATCACAACAATATGTATACATATTTCCAGTAATTTTGCTGGTTTTGGAAAATTAACAATGTAAGGCGTGATGTGGGAATATGTACAATTACAAAACCCACAATAAATTTTGAGCATTGCAGAAACAAATTGTCGCTAGGCCACCGCCGCTTCAGCCTTCTATGAGGATTTTGTGGATTATGGAAGGAGGATAGAGAGTTTATCAAAGGATTTGGATGGCCAGGGAGATTGGAATGAAACTTCTGATAGACTGATTTGGCCAGGGATTGGATAAAGGGGATATTGAAGTCATTATGGAGGGTTTAGGTTCGAGACATAGTAAGGAGCATTGGATATTTTTCGAAGGATTTTGGATTGCATTGTTTGTATTCTGTAGGAATTGGAAGGTTTAGTGGAACCCCATAGTTCTAGTCCATAAGTCCGTATTGGTCGGAGTTTGGTATTGTATATAAGTCGTTTGTTAGTCAATGAACGTTTTGAGCGTTTGTCCAGTAAGCGTGATAAAAGTCTAAAGTGTCTGTTTAGTTCCTGTCTTTTCTGTGTTATGTGCGGCTTCCAAGTTAAAGGTGTGTCTAGTATCAGTCCTAAGTATCTTACTTGCGATTTTTCTGGAATTTGAATGTTTTGGAGGGTTATTGGTAGGCAAATTTGAATTTAAAATAAAAATGTTTAGTACCTTATCCCGTCTTAAGAAATACCGTTTATTAAAATCCTACTAAATTTTTAGAACATTCTGTGTTATTATACTTCTAAAAGATTTCTTTATATCTTCTATAATTGATTGCATCTAATGAGGGATAAAAATTACCCGTATAATATGTCCTTTTTAGAGCAGGGTATTTTTTCATCGAAACCAACTGAAAAAAGTCCGACTCGCAGGAACTGCCTCATCTTAGCGCGGTTCCGTTCTTATCCCTAGTCTAATTTCGAAAGATTAAAATAGAAGCAGTTATTATTTTGTTGAGAGGAGATCGTTGACCGTTGATGATGCAAGGTAGGGATTGTCCGGGTTAGGTCACTGCTACTTAATAATACATACCCCATATGTGTATGTATGTGGGCATATATATGTACATAAGTGTGCGTGTATATGTGTATGTGTATATGCATATATATAAATATATATATATTATATATATATATATGTTAGGTATATTTACATAGATATGTGCACATATTAGTGTTAAATATGTCCTACTTGTATTTACAGCCCTGATGAAGGCTTGAAGTTCAAGCCGAAACGTCGGCACAATAAAACCATTTTTACGATAAAATGTAGTTTTATTAAGTAGCAGTGACCGAACCCTGACAGTTATATTTTGGTTCCACCAGTCTTGAAAGGTAGGATTTACAATCTTACCTGGAAGGGTCGGTAACACTAGAAACCGTCCCGCTAGTTACAAGGTCTTGGAATCTTGGAACTCTATATTTCTAACAATAAATTGTTTTTGTTATTTTACTTAACCTGTTTTATTTTCGAATACATTATCCAACTATAAGCAATTAAAAAATAACAAGGAATAAAATACAGACAAAAAGAACACTTCGAATAAGCGAAATCAATTACTTTAAAGCTTTAAGCTCTTATTTCTCCGATTGACATCGCCTAATCAAAACTTTCATCAGAACCTTTTATGTAGAGCATTTAATAAGCTTTCTAATGGTATTCTTCCGTTTACCAAAATTCTCAACAGTTTTCGAGATATTAATGAAAGTTCCCAAAATTTATATTATTTCTAGCAACAGAAAATTGGCCTCATTTTTCATATCCTGTTTTACACACAAAATTTTCGCAACATAAGAAATTACAAAAATAAAAAGCAATAAAAAACGAAGGGAAAGAGACAAAAATTACAACAAGAACGACAAAAACCCGTTCATAAGAACAAAACAGACGTATTTGAAGTTTTAAGCACTTATTTCTCCGATTGACATAACCTAATCAAAAATTGTTTTAGAATCTTTTTTGGAGAGAATTTAGTAAGCTTTCAAATAGTTTCTATCCACTTACCACGATTTCCCAACCGTGTTCGAGATATTAATGAAAGTATACGAACTTCCCAAAACATTTCATGTCTGTTCATAAAATATTTTATTCTAACCCTTCCTTAACTCCAAACGTAACAAAACTTTCAACATATTAGTTTTAATGAAAGTAGAACATGCAGATAAAGTTTCAACTGAATCCCGTAATTCTAAGTACCCAAACCAAAAACGGTATTCAAAAACTATTTTTCCAATTTTCTCGAAAACGGTTAAAGCGATCGCCTTCAAAATGGGTTCATTCGTTTTACTAGCCCAGGAATCATATAAAACGAGTACTTACAAGCTTATGAACTCAAAAACGTAAGCGTTACGATTTTTTTTGCGCGAATTTCGCCCCAAACGCCATCTTCCAGTAGGCGGATTTTGCTGGTTAACGAACTTGACCTTTCAATTTGTACGAAGGATTTTTGTACCAAATTTCATCAAAATCGGACCATTCGTCTTCTATTTAGAGAGCGAACAGACAAATATATATATAAATAAATATATACATATATATATATATATATACAAATTTGAACCACCGTTATTTTCGGTCTCTAGGGGTTCTGAAACGCGAAATTTTCTAGTCGGCACTTCCGGATTGTTTCATTGTATCAACCCTATAAGCGGGGTTCCTCCCTATGGGGGAGGGAGGAACCGCGCTAAAAACCGCCACAAACGAACCTTCATCGCAGTGATAGGCGATTCCCGAATATGAATCAATCTTTTGAATCCATTCGAATAAAAATAAAAAGATTGATCCAACAAAAAATCGGTTCAAAAGATCAATCTTCCACGCTCAGAATATGTGGATCGATCTACGATATGGATCGATTTCCCGATTACTTACAATTACCTACGAAATTCCTATTTCCTTTAGATTCGAATCGATTCACATTCGATAATCGACCAAAATAAGTCGATTTGAATACTGGATAATATGGAAAATATATCTATAACCTAAAAGTAGGAATATTCAAGATATCCCCTCTTCACCTTTCATAACTCCATGATGACGAGAGTCTATGACTTGGAAAATATGTAACCTTAATGCCTGATTAAAATTTCAATCGATTCTTTAAAAGATTGGCCTGTGGAGATCGCTACATTAAAAAAACTGGCCCTTAAAGAATGATTAAAATCATTCATCAATGTATCGTGTTAAAAAAAAAAAAAAAAAAAAAAAAAAAAAAAAAAAACAGTCCCTTAACAGGCCACGAGGGCCCTGAAGGGCATATACTATAGAGGTATCTGATTCATGACCATACGGCACACTGGGGAGATAGTGTGGTCAGGACTATGCTACGGCCGCCTGATTTTCCCCTTGGCTGCTTCGACTGCTAGAGTCATTAGCATCCAAGGTACACACTGATAAATTAATTGAAGGCTGGGTTGGCCTGGGGACGACCAGGGAGGGCGAATTCGACCCATAAACGAAGACACTAGAAGAAAAAATCTTTAGTTCTAGCTAGGGTTTTGAACTCAGGTCCTCCAACTTATTAGTCCAGTGCTCTACCACTGAGCTAAGCTCGCCCCTATCGTGTTTAAAAAGATAGCTCTTTTAAAAGATCGATTTAGATCGTCCATCTCTACCTCATCGCTGTATGGAAATCCGGCGCATCATGCCATGGGAGGACTCTTCTTCCTGAACAAAGTGCTTAGTTTGTTCAAGTTGTAGTTAAAATAGAATCAAGGGTCTCCCGTGGTCTAATGGCTAGCGCCTTGGATTCATAAGCGTGAGATAGTGGGTTCGATTCCCAACCTCCGGCAGGAATTTTATATTACCCACGGCTCGCTGGTAAAATTCCTCGCTGCACCCTGGATGTCGGCGCTAATGACCTAGATGTAGATACGCCGTAAAAAAAAACAAAAAAAAATAGAATCAATTATTTTCATGTTTTATACATTTGAGTGGAATGAGGGAGTGAATCTTGCAAAGAATTTCAATGAGAAGAATGAGAATATAAATAGGTAGGACGTTTTATTTTGCCTGTAATATTTTTCATTCTCTTACTAAAATAAAATGTATTATTAAGATTTGTATTACAAGAATGTTTCGTGTTTCTGGAAAATATTTCCGTGCGGATAATGGCCTAATTTCTGGTCAGACGGTTCGAAGGTTGAATCTAATGAAGTAATGATATGAATGTAGTTGCGTACTAGACATCGACCTTGGTCTAGGCCTAATCGATATGATGGTTACCTATCGATTTCAATAACAAGGACGCCACCCCGAACTATATAAAATTTGTTCTAGTATTGTAATAATTTTTTAGAGTTTCTATCTATTTTATTCATGAACTGCTGGTTCTTGTTTCCCTGAATTGGTAATATCTTATTAATTATACATACAATTACTCTTCTGAAAGTATATACGTATATTTTCAATTTTATTAAGCCAGTGCATTTATGCATTTATTTATCATATGGCCATTCTTCATTCTTAATAACAATTTGAGCTTGTATATCTTTTTTTTTTTCAAAGGAAAAATGGTTATACTGAGAATATATTAAGCTTACAAGGGAACATCCACAAGTCTCTGGAGCCAATGTTTATGGAACTTATACGTATTTTTTTTATATCGGGCCAATCGCACGTTTAAGGGGTGTAACCACCCTTCCAAACTACACCTCAAATATTCTAACAAGGAGAGTACACAGTTCTGGGGTCACCGATTTGGTCAGTTTTTTTCTGTTGATTCTAGAACGAAAAATAATCGACACGTGTCCGAGTGTTTCGTCCACTGCGCCTAAGGAGCTGAGAAATAAAATCAAATGGGTTGAAAATGATTTCTTTTATATATCGAGTTTAGAAATTATATCGACATGATTCATTCACTAATTCATTTGTTTTAGAGAGTTGATTAAAGAACAAATACAATCGTTTAACAATAATTTATATTTCGTCAAATAAATTCAAAAATTTGCTTACGTTTTAAGTAAACTAGCATAATACATTTTTGTTTTTCACCAAAAATAATAGCAGATTTAAAATCAACACCCCAAGAAACTCTAATGAGGTAAATATCACCGAAAACAAAAAATAACAATTTTTAGAGACTACTTGTCCTTCCGGAGAGGAATAAAGTATTATTTTTTTGTTATTGATGATTTTACCTAATTTGTAAAAATAATTAAAAAATTTAACAAATTGACGTATGATCACTCGAAATGCATTGGAGAGAATGATGCTTTAATATGGTGGAAATTAATTTTTATTATTATTATTTTGTAAAATGGTTTCAAAAGATGTGATATATTAGTCACCAGTAAATCTTTACATTCTTTAGTTAAACTTACATCGCCAGTTTTATTATTATTTATCTGTCCCGTAGCTGGCCACAAGGGCCCAGAGAGGCGATACTGTAGCGGTATCTGATTCTTGGCCATACGGCACACTAGGGAGATTGTGTGGTCAATACTATGCTCCGGCCGCCTGATTTTTCCCATTGCCCATTAATTAAGTAACTAATTAATTAAAGGCTGGGTGAGCCTAGGGACGATCTGGGACCCCAAATCCAACCCTCGAACGGCGGCACTAGAAGAAAAAATCTTTAGTGCGCCCTCGGGTTTTGAACCTGGGTCCTCCAGTTCATTAGTCGAGTGTCGAGTGCTCTACCACTGAGCTAACCTCGCCCCCAGGTGACTAATTAGTAGCCTTTGTTCGTTCTACGAGCTAACTCTATGACTCGCCTATCGAAGATCCCACGCGCTCTCGGTCCAATGCGTGAAGCAGGAACTTCTGCAAGCAAACACTGCAGCAAGCAGCGCTAGGGTACATGCACCGAGCCTAGCAAGCAGTACGTCCTGGGCAGCCGAAGAGCAAGTACTCCGCTCAACAGCTCTTCCTCAGCAAAATCTACTCACTCATTTCAACGAGGAAATCACACAACATCATGAGGGAGTAAAGGCTCATCTCCGGCCGCGAGTACGGAGGAGAGATGGGCGAAGACAAGGCGAACCTCGAGGCAACATCACAGCATGCGGCCATCATAATCCCCAGGCAACATTAATATGTTTTATTTAATATAGCTATTTTTCTCACATAAATCTTTGTTACATATCATTTCATACAGTCCACTTTTATCAACTCCACGCCGGGACTCATATCCGGCGATGCTGAGCTTGCTCGCTCAAGATTTGCGCGCACCACCCATGCCAGGGAGGCGTGCAAATTGTACAGCCTTTTATTTACGTAGGTTCAAATCCTTATCTATACCATCAAGGAAATATTTATAGAGAAGATCAAATTCAATTTGTAAGAGATTTTTCAATAAAGTCAAGACAGCCAGAGTGTATTGAAGACACAATGAAATCTCTCCTTTGCCAGTTTGACTTATCCCTATTCTCTTCACTCCTGATCAAATGTCAAAGAATAGTATTGACTCGGTAGATACCCTGCTCTGATTCTCCGAATATGACACTAGCTCAAGTCAATATGGGTCAATTTTCACAAATTTACCTTACAGCACTTCAAGAATTTTAATTATTTAATTTTTTTTGATAATTTTTAGTTTTATAAGTAGTGAGAGAGAAACTTTATTTTAGAAATGAGAAGTATGTTTGGCTGTCTAACTAAATTAGGTTACTCGTAACACAACTTATTCATCAAAGTTTAGGTATTGAAAGAAATTAAAGACACGGGCCATTATTGATATAAATGATTAAAAAATAATATAATACACTACTGATTATTGAAATAAACATAACATAAAATTAAATAATAAAGAATTTTAAAAAATGTAATATTTAAGTCTCCTCAAATTCCAATGTGTAATATTTACTCAACAAGCATCAATTACCATTTTATTAAAATGTTAATTGATAAATAATTATTACTAATATAAACATGTTATACTTACATAGCTGGTAGGAGCTGCGTAAACTAAGCACATTTCTCACTAAAGTGCTTAATTTCCGACATAATGCTGTGGAAACTTACTTTTACAATAAATAAAATAATTTAGCATTTTAATTTTCTTAGAGCCTGCAGACAACTGCCTGGTAACTTTTTTTACAAGAATCGAAATATTAATTAGTCGGTATATTTGCTTCCTTACATCGAAATTCGGTATATTTCATGCTCAACTAATGAAAAACTTGTAGTAGAATAAAAAATTTAAGTTGGAGGCCTGAGTTCAAATCCCCAAAGATTTTTTCTTCTAGTGTCTTCGTTCATGGGTTGAATTCGGCCTCCCTGACCGTCCCTAGGCCAACCTAGCCTTTAATTAATTTAATAATGGGTACCTTGGGTGCTAATGACTCCAGCAGTCGAAGCAGCCAAGGGGAAAATCAGGCGGACGGAGAATAGTACTGACCACACTATCTCCCTAATGTGCCGTATGTTCATGAATCAGATACCTCTATAGTATCTGGACTGATTTTTTTTTTAAAGAATAAAAAATCAGTCTATTAGAAGGGCGGGTTTAATTCAGTAAAAATTAAATTAAACAATTATTACTGGATAATTCAATTATTAATTTTTCACTTAATTAAATATATTCGTTCATCACTAATATATTTCTTTATTTAAATATTAATATCGGACGATTTATCTACAAGTAACCTCTTATTGGGATCTTGGGAGTCCCAGTAATGCGTGTCATAACATTTCCTTTCTTTTATTCATAAAAAAAATTAAAATAATAATACTGACTCCATAATATAATAACCATTTTCGTTTGATACAATAAAGAATAATTAAATTATAATGTCCCCTGAGTATGTAAAAATAAATATAAAAAATGTTTTTGAAGTGCAGAAAGGGAGTAAAATTTCCTTGCCGGTATGACGTCTGTTGTATTCTGCTAGAGCGAAATGCTGAGCCTCGGTGCTGGGATAGCTGTGTGAATTGCAGCCTCTTTGGTGGCCAGATAACCGGAGCGAGAGGTAACAACACCAGTGCCTCAGTATTAAAGAGTAAATACATTGGGGTTACTCACGGTTTGATGCTGTTTACCTCGTACACTTGCTCCAGGCTCCTATGTGCTCGATATTTGACAGCTGAATGTTTGATTAGCAGAGGCCATTTCTGTGTGTTGCTCACGAATTCATCAGCGGGCACTTGGTCATAATGGCTACCTACACTATATCTTGGTATCGATAAAACTACCGCTACGCTAAAAGCTCATGCCTTGTCTTGTCACACCTGGAAGTAATCGAACCCAAGGCCCCAGGACCCTTTTACTTATTAGAACTGCAAGAAATATGTTAGGGTCCTTTTGCGAAGACCACATCCAGTTACTTTTGAAGTAGCAGTAGTGATTTATAACAGTTACTCGTACTCGCTGATAATTTTACTGATTAGCTTATAGGTTCTTTGCTGGTTATCTACTACTTCTTGATTCGTTATCTACGGTTATAATTCATATTAGACAATGGCAAGCAATATTTATTAATGAAAAGGTTAATATGATCAAAATCAATTCTCTCAACTATGAAATAAGTTATTAAGCATTAAAGTTGACTGTTTTGCAGGTTATGAAGGAGAACAAACAAGTTATTTGTGAACAAACATATTTTAATCGTTTTCTCTCTCTTTTTTGGATATTTTACATTTATTAGGTATTACATGCTATGCGTTTCCGCTCGCTCAAGAAGATATCAAAACCCTAGTCAATCCAACTCGCAATTAATAGAATTACTTTAATTTTACCGACTCTAGTCTATCCAACTCGCTAAAATTAATCGGATTCCATTAATTTTTCCGAGTAAGAAACCTATCCCTTTTTCTTTGTCAGGAACATCGCGAGCTAATTGTAAAAGACTCATTTTTCTCACTAACATAAACAGAGCTTTTTCATAAACAAAAGCTAATTCAATGTTTTAGGTTACTTTACTCTCAGCAAGAACCATAGCAATTGGTCATCGGAATCCTCCAATAGGAAGGCAAAGGAGTTATGCGCATGCGCTGAATCACTGATACAATCACTACTGCTACTTCAAAAGTAACTGGATGTGGTCTTCGCAAAAAGAGCCATATGTTAGTTTAGTTAAACCACAACACAAATTATCCATTTTTCTGTCATTTTTTACTGTACTGTTACTTATGTCCCGTCAGATGATCCTCGAGATTTCCGCCGCAAGTTTTAGCGCATTCAGCTGTGGTTTTGCTGTACTTTTCTTTAAATTGATCTTTCATCACATATAGTGAGACTCGTTAGACTCCTAATACGAAGTTTTGCTGCCTAAGAG
The DNA here is from genome assembly GCA_946811695.1 of Gonocerus acuteangulatus. NCBI lineage: Eukaryota > Metazoa > Arthropoda > Insecta > Hemiptera > Coreidae > Gonocerus > Gonocerus acuteangulatus. The sequence continues at coordinate 50,257,776 of OX328129.1, forward strand.
TTGGTTTTACGATACCGATTTAATATATTTGATAAGGAGACATAGCTAAGGTTTACAATTTTTCCAATTTCTCACAAGCATTTGTGCTCATTATGAAACGTAATTATAATTTTTTTGCATTCCATCAGAGATTTGTCTTCCTTTCAGGCAAATGTCAAAAAATAGAACTAAAACAAGCTGCAATAGTAAAGAAATCAGGTGTTTCAATACTTTTTACTCATAGAATATTGCATTTTATTGTTAAAATGTTAATAAATATAACACAAATACCATTGTTTGATATTGATTTTTAGAGAACATTTAAAATATAGCCTATCACCATGTTATGGATGCCTTCTATTTACCTAAAGCACCACTATTTTCGTCGCAATTGTTAAAAAAGTAAAATATTCATGTGCGTTGCAATGTATATATGTTATCTGTATGTTTATAGGAGATAGAATAAATTAATTAAATAACATTTCCTTTCGTTTGTAAAATTGCTGAAGAGAATGAAAGTTAGTTTATTTGCTGCTAGTTACGTGAGAGGATATTGGGAAGAATACGGATGATTGAAAGGGTAATATTTCGAGCCATATTCAATTACTCAGCTTGAATATTAGAGAGAGATTTAGGTAGGTCAATCAGAGGGGGTAGTTTTTCCACTCGGGCCCTAACCAACTTTCTCCCCCTAACCCTTTCTTCCGATATATCCATAGCATCTAACTCTTCATTAAAAACTCCTAGAACCATTTCAATCAGTTTACTTCCTACCTACAGGAAGGGAACTTGTTAATGGAGTCGACACGATGACGTAGTCATGCCATGTTTATAAGAAATATTGTTGTTTCATGACCAACAGCCGACATGGGTCCAATTTAGTAAATTTGGAACAAGAATACCCTGTCTGAAAAAAAAGCGCTTAACCAGTAGAACCTACTAACAGTAACACATTTTGCTTCTCGTAGAAACTTAACTTAAGGGGTAATTCTGCCTTGTGTGATAAGAATCTAAAATCGTTTTCTCCAATTTATGGATTACAAATCAATATTTTGCAATTCCATATGTTATAACTATTCTATGGGATATTAAATTAAAAAAAATTGTACAAAAATCTTTTTGTATTTTTTTTTTTTTTTTTCATTTGATTTCCTCCGAGCTTCAATACTATAAGAAACATTAGCGCACATAGACTTTAAGAGTAAATAATTAGCCTTTGTTGTGTAATCTCAATAAATAAATACAAAAAAAAAAGTAAAAAAAATAAATAAATTATAATTCTTAGACTCTGACAAAAGAAAACCCTCTTTTTTCAAGGGCGATAGTCTGCAGGCAGCAATTTTTAATCTAGAACAAAAAACTGAAATTATTTTGAAAGAAAAAGGTTAGATCTAGTAAAGTACGTAAGACTTTTAAGAAGTCAAATGGATTGACGCAAGAAGTAAAAAAAAAAAAGATTTTCTTTTGAACGAAAAAAATCTCTTTGCGATATATGGCTATTTACTCATTCTTCAATTTTAGGATTTCAGGACCACGGAGAAGAAAGGGCGAATTAGAAAAATTGACGTTTTTTTTTTTTTGTTTTTTTTATTTTATTTTTTTATTCAAATATATGTAGGAAACACGGCGAAGGCCTTGTTTCTCTGGTTCGCCTTTAGTTCTCTCACAGTTTCAAGTTAAAGTGAATAGCAGCATTATCTATTAAAATTTCAATGTCCTATTTGAAGGGCAAATCCCAGGTCTGAAACGTCCTTCCTAGCATTTCGTTAACTATTAATAAATCGTAAAAATTATAATTAAAACATAGAATTTCAATTGCATACTTTTTCAATCAGGTTTATTAATCAGTATTCGCCTTTGCTATCCTGAAGCATTTGTAGAACTTTAGTTCGATTTCCCAACTACCGGAATTCGTGATTCGCCGGTTCTCTCCCAAGGTCCTGATTTAATTCATTCTTTAAATACATTATTAAAAAAAAATTAAATTCCGTATATTTAAAATCACAATAAAATGGCATTAAAATTAAATTATACTAATTTTAAATTGCCATAAATAACTTTGTAAGTGAACCCCCTCCCTCAGAATACAATAGTGATCCCCGTAACAAGACTTCGAGTAATTGATTTGTCGAAAGCAAAATTTATATTCCGTTGAAACCATTTGATTTGTTCGCCAGCCAGTGAGAGTTAGAGCGGACTTCACCAAACCAACCTGACTGGAGGATTAACGCTGCCCACGGAACTAGGGTGTAATTCATATGTCAGCGGCAGGCAAAACTCTTTATGCCTCGGTCAAACGCTCAAATAGCCAGGAATATATTCTGTTAGTGCTTTATACTAACGCAGTATCTCAAATAGTAATACCAATAAGTTAAGTTTCTATTATCTGTTTATTAATGCATTAAATCTGCAATTATTAACATCGACGGATTCCGGTAATCCCGACGAAAATATCGACGCATCAGAGAACTTCACCCAAGTTTAGTGCCCTGAAGTTGAATATTATTAGAGATATTTAACTGAAGAAAGTGTTAATTGTTAGTGTGGCCTTTGCTCAGGGTCTTACGTAGGGCGAACTGGCAGGAAACTCAAAATAAGAGCTAGAGAACATAAAACCAGGTCGGATTCCGAATTTCGACAACATTGCCTCTCAGCAGAACACAGCGAGGCTGACAATTCACTGCATATTTTACATTGCCGGAAGGAGTCTGCACTGATGGAGGTTCTAGAAAGTATAAAGATACGTATAGACAAGATCCTGAGTCCGTGCAATTTAAATAAAAGGACGGATACGTACCAAACTGATAAGTTGAGCTGCACGTCTCTGTGCAGGCTCTCTCCCAGCTTCCCTTCAGTCAGCCCTCAGGAGTGAAGCTGAACTCACTCTATGTGAGTCATTCCCCTCAACTTTAGCTAATTCATTTTAATCACTTATGACTATTGGTATTTAAATTTTTTGTCTGTTTATCTGTTGACGAATCAAAATTATTGTGATTATAAATTTATTATTTTATGTGTAGTTTTAGGAACGTTTTAATATTAAGATGATTGCTACTATGCAACAAAAATGTTCTATTGTATTTAATTTGTCACAGCTCTGTGGAGGGTAGCAGGAGCTACCGAAAGCGCTCATGAAAAATAAAATTTGTTTTTGTCAAGGAACTGGACGTATTTCAGGAATGGACGTGGCTCTGCATTGCCGACAGTGTGAGAATATCCATGGTCTGAGGTACCGTTGCATGTATTAGGTTTTCCATCTAACCTGGAAGATATGAATGAAAATAACCTCAGATTCGTTGTCTCGCTCGTAGAAAACTCTTGTTCTCCCAATTAGTGTCCAATCCTGTCTTCTCAATATTGCACTGTATTTTAAAAAAAATTGTAAATTAACTAAAAACGTAAGGGGATTAAAACTTTAATTTGCCTTACAGAATTTTCAGTATATTAATGACAAAGATTTTTCAGCGTATGACTGCTCTATGGTAGATCGTGTAGTCAGTACAATTCCCAAGCCGCCTGACTTACCCTTTTTCTGGGCCTATTAAGAGCTGGGCGAACCACAGTGGGACAGAATCCCGATTTCCTGGCCAAAAATCTCAAATTACCTGTACCAGGGTTTTCGAGGTTGCTGATTACGAATCTGAGATCAGATTTTCAAAATGCAAAATGGCGGATCCAAAAGGTCGGCCAAAACTGTTTTTACGTTGAAAATATGAAGTGAAATCTCATCTAATTTGGTTTTTGAAGTGATTGCTTACGATTCAAGAGTTAAATTACAGCAAAAACATCAGTAAAAGTATTGTAAAATTAATATTATAAAAAAAAATGCATTTATTATGGAGTAACTTGATATGGGTAAAGTGGTAAATTAAGTCATGTCATGTATATGTTATGTAATTATTTATTTAATCAGTAACAAAAATCGTGTATGTCGTATTCGTCAAAGTTTGAATCATTCGATTCGGATTCTGATGTTGACCCGCTTGTATCTAAGTCGAAATCGTGCCTTGTCTCTTGTCTGGTGACTTCAGGTTGTTTTAACAATTGTATAGCTTCTTGGTGTAGGGATTTTGCCGGTCTCTGGGGAAATTTCCTGATGCTCGACAGAAATGGATCTGAAGTTACTAAGAGCCTATTAAAAATGTCTTGTTAAGTATAAAAAATTTTATACTTAACAAAACTATATACTATGTATTAAAACCCTAATAATATTTCAGATTTCTCACTTACAGTGTTATACCTTGAAATGTACTAAAATAATTTATTACTACTAAATGACAGCAAATATATTTAAATAACTTCTGTACGAGACAAGAAGAATGAATAAGTCTGAGTGAAACCATTTTTAGGAGGGTCTCCTCGGGGTCAACAAACAACAGGTATAAGAAAGGCTGAGACTCCTTTCTTTACTGCAGAAAGCCGACAGTGCAGTTGAAGGGTGTAACCTACCGTTAGGTCTTACAAACATGTCGCAAATACAGTTCTAACTCCGTAGAGAGTTATTTCAGGACTATATTATAAAAGTTTTAAATTGTCATAAAACGGAGAGTAAAATAACTTGTAAAGCGTTTATTTAAAATAATAAATTATCATATTCGAATTTAATTAGGACCATTAATTAATGTTAATTCACTAATTTCCATGATCGACATTAACCTATTTTAATAGATACAAAACATACCAATACACCATAACGTAATATCCAATGCATTACATTCACACGCCCGTTAATGTCGCGCCACGCGTTCCTCTATTAAAATTGGCCTCACGACTAAAGTTGCAGTTTGTAACAGCCAGTTTTTTAATATGTTATATTTAAGACTATACATACACTATCAGTTCCTTGTCGAAAGAAGACCGTACCTCGCAGAGAAATTTTTAAAACTCTATTAGAAAATCGATTTTAGATAAAAAATGTAAATCTTTTTATGTTTACTTGTCGCCAGATTTAAATATTTCCTACATTAAATGAGAAATAATTGTGCATAACCTTATATTCTACATACCTCCAGAAAGTGGTTCCATTTTCCGAATCCTAATTGAATAAGTTTATCCAGTTTCACAGCACTTCAAAACAGGCAAGAATTTCTCGACTCGTCTACTTGTTTCGTACGTACCGAAGAAAGGCTGACTTTCGACTGATGTCAAGGCTACCCTAAAGCAGGTATCTACCTGTCTGGGCTGGAATTTTGTTCTAGGACTGTCCCTAAACAAGATCTGAACGTATAGAGACGAAAATATAAAACTCGAAAATTTGATTTTTAGCCACGGAATCGGGATTCTGTCCCACTGTGCGAACCAAGGAACGGTCTGGGACTCTGAAACCGATCCTTAAACGACGACACAGTGTGAATGGAAATATTGTTTCCATTTTGCCATAATAAACGTCTAGCTTAGAGGTTTCATTAAAATAAGACATAAAAGTGGCTAAACCATTTTAGGATGTAATATTACATTAGGATAAACTATATTTGACATTAAATTAAATGAAATATCATAAAGGACAACAAGAAAATCCAATGTTCTTTGTGACAATATACCTTCCGTATACTGCAAACCTCCCTTCATACAGGATTATACTGGGCTTGGTCAGAAACAAAGGGGAAAATAGGCAGAGGAATTTAAGAGCTAAGAGAATTATACGGCCTCTGTATAATAATTCAATTATTCTAGTAAAAACGGAAATAAACAAACTGGAAGCCAATTTTCCGGAAAGCAGGAAGTAATTTATTATTCCTTTAGAACTGACTTCAGGGATTGAATAATATTTCAAAGTATTTCTTTCTATTATCGTTTTATCTTTCATTTTCACGTTGAATTTAGATTCTTAAAAAAATATCCTGAAATAAAAATACTATCAGAATTCAAGGAATGGTTGGGATTTGGTTAAGAGAAAACGTCAGATTTTCAGAAAAATCAATATTTCCAACGTTCCCGCAGGCTTTGTGGCAGCCTTCTTCAACAAAAAAAATGCAATTGAAAAAGAAAATAATCAAAACGTTAAACAAAATTTTGGATTATGACAATAGGTTATAAAACAATTTTTTTATTGTGGATATTAGGTAAGCGAACGTAGTATTTATTTGTATCTATTGGTATTATTTCTGTATCTAATATTAAAAAAAAAATCAGTCCCGTAACAGGCCACAAGGGCCCAGAGGGGCAGGATACTGTAGAGGATCTGATTCTTGACCATACGGCACACTAGGGAGATAGTGTGGTCAATACTATGCTCCGGCCGCCTGATTTTCCCCTTGGCTGCTTCGACTGCTAGAGTCATTAGCACCCAAGGTACCCATTATTAATTAAATTAATTAAAGGCTGGGTAAGCCTAGGGACGATCTGGGACCCCAAATCCAACCCTCGAACGGCAGCACTAGAAGAAAAAATCTTTAGTGCGCGCTCGGGTCTTGAACCTGGTCCTCCAGTTCATTAATCGAGTGCTCTACCACTGAGCTAACCTCGCCCAATCTCATATTACTAACTAGTTAACTAATGTTCAAGTGTATGTTTTCCATTTTATTACTTTGGGCCTACGTAAATTGTATTTACTTACCCTTAACTATGTTCTGTACAAAACATTTATTCAATTTGTTTATAAAAATCTTTGCTCATAACATTTTCTATAACTTATTGTTTACTTATTTAATTTAATAAGTAAACAATAATTTTAATAAGCTCTACATCTTTCGCGAAATACATCCTTGTCGACTTTTTGAGCTGTTGCACTAAAAGATGCCAGTCCCAAAATTCATGCGAGTGTGCAAACTTAGAAACAAATGTGAAATCGCAATATTAAAACCAACGTAATTTGGACCGGTTGAACTAGGTATTTACCTCTAACAAAATGTTTGTTATTTAGTTTAGTTAGCTGTTTACAACAGACTTAAAAAAATCAATTCTGTAACAGGCCACAAGAGAGATAGAGGTATCTCATTCATAACCATACAGCACGCTAAGGGAGATAGTGTGGTCAGTACTATGCTCCGGCCGTCTAGAGGTTCGACTGCTAGGGTCATTAGCACCAACGTACCCATTGATAAATTAATTAGCCTAGGAACAGTCAGGGAGGCCGAATCCAACCCATGAACGACGATACTAGAAGATAAAAATCTTTTGTGCTTGCTCGGAATTTGAACTCAGGTCATCCAGCATATAAGTCCAGCAAAACATTTGAATTTTATTTATTAGCTTTCTTGCTGTAGAGTAACGTAAGATAACACTGGTCCTTCTCTCTCTGAGCTAACCAGAAAGATACTTTTAACCCATAATTTGCACACATTTTTCAATTTGACGTATGACCTTATCCAAAACACTCTATTATATGGCTTTATGAATGAAAGCCTAAAACAATTAATGAAGTTTAAGGCTCAACTTTGCTAATAACTAGCACATAAACACCTCCTAGGAGAATTGCCTATCTAAACAAGAAGCACTATTAAACTAAAACAATCCCCACGAAGCATGGAAACAGCTGATAGCATTAGGTTCAGGTGGAAACGGTTCGCCTAGACAGTGCAATCCATCCATCTTTGTCCTAGGAAACCCAACTTGTTTCATTATATCCTAACTGGTTGCTCAATCTCTGTCAACTTGATCCGCATTCTACCCATCCTGACAATCAACTAAGTTTATAAATGATCCCACAGAGAATTAGCTTTGCCTTCATTTTGGTAAACATTACCAAGGGGGGGGGGTCTCCCGTGGTCTAGTGGCTAGCGCGCTGGCTTCATAAGCGGGAGATGGTGGGTTCGATCCCCACCGGCGACAGGAGTTTTCTCATCTCAGGGCTCGCTGAGAAAACTCCTGGTTGCACCCTGGAGGCCCGGCGCTAATGGCCTAGACTTGTCGATGCGCCGTAAAAAAAAAAAATTACCAAGGGAGTCATCGGAAGGAAGTTTCCTACTAGAATGGTATGGTACCTTTTTTACCAAAGTCAAATTACAACCGTTTATTCTGTAGTCAGTGTGGTTACAGTTAAACATACCAAGAACATAAATAATAAAACCAAGTGCAAGGAAGAATTACCAATAATTCTTTCTCAACTTTAAACCCCGTGAATCCTTTTTCCACAAGCCTATTTACATAAATAAATCCACCTATATTACATGTTAAGATACACAAGTTTCTAGAGCACTTTTTATTTTTATCTCTTTCGCCATTTTCTACTTCTATATACTTATGATATATTCTAATAAAATGCATAAGCTTTCTAGAATATAAATAAGAGTTTCATACAAGGAATTCTAGGGTTTGCCAGGATGAAAGTTTACCATACTAAAGAATCATTCTTCTAATAAAAAAAGTCGATTACAACATTTTTATTCTTTTAACATCACATTACATTATTTAGTTTTAATATCATTACATCTTCTTTTGACATTAATGTAAAAAATACTATACGGAGCTGTTATTCTTCCCCTCATAGATCTGATAAAGATTAAAAACAAAAAATGAACTCTTATTTGGCAAACATAATAGCTCATTTTTTAAAAACAAGATATGGATATATTCAAATATTATGCTTCTCGACTGTTTACAAGTTATAGAAAGACTAAGTTTTTGAGTATAGGAGCTCCTGCCTACCTGAAGAGATAAGGATCAACATCTGATGAAGCCCATTGGGATGTGGGTGAAATATCATAGCCAACAACAGGACTCCGCTGGAGATAGAAGCCGATTGGAAACCAGAAGACGTATAATAATCGTGGGTAGAGAGGCATTACTGTAAAGTTTTTTGTTTTTTTTTAAATACCTATACGACAGAGTTTATAATCCAAAATAAACCAAATGATTGCCCAAAAATGTTGCCCTGAGTCAGTATCCACGCGGACGAAGTCACCGGCACAGCTAGTTCCATATACCAGGTCATTCAAAAAGTCCTGTCGTTTTTTGGGGGAAATTATAAATAAATAAATATTTTCAAATAATCACCTTTATTCATCAAAATATCCACCGTTACAGTCGGTAACCTTCTCCCAACGAGATGGTAAAGCCCAAATTCCTTCCTTAAAAAACTGTTGATTTTTACTGCAAAAATAAGTGGTCAGTTCGTGAATTAGGTTGTCACGGTCTTGAAAACATTTCTGTCTCAGATTGTTGTCGAGATCTCTGAATAGGTGATAATCAGTGGGTGACAGGTCAGGGGAATATGGTGGGTGAGGCAAAAATTCCCAGCCTATTTCTGTCAATTTTTGACAGAAATTTGAAAAATTGACAGAAATTTGAAAAATTGACAGAAATAGGCTGGGAAGTTTTGCCTCACCCACCATATTCCCCTGACCTGTCACCCACTGATTATCACCTATTCAGAGATCTCGACAACAATCTGAGACAGAAATGTTTTCAAGACCGTGACAACCTAATTCACGAACTGACCACTTATTTTTGCAGTAAAAATCAACAGTTTTTTAAGGAAGGAATTTGGGCTTTACCATCTCGTTGGGAGAAGGTTACCGACTGCAACGGTGGATATTTTGATGAATAAAGGTGATTATTTGAAAACATTTATTTATTTATAATTTCCCCCAAAAAAACGACAGGACTTTTTGAATGACCTGGTATATTTAGTTGTTCGTATGTACATTTGTGTGTGTGCCTGCGTTTGATTAAACCTTTCGGTCACTGACTTCCATTTACAGAGCACTACATCGGCATATGAAGTTTAATTAAAATCCAGTTTCCCATGTAAGAGGATTAGTTGAAAAACTTTCTGTAAAATATTTAACTTTATAAGAGGAATTTTCAGAGTTCCGAACGTCGGTAATTCTCTCCCCCCCCCCGTCTCCTACTCTTGAGAGAGTTTTCGTATGTTTATAAATTCTTGACAAGTACTTAAGCAGAGTTACGGTTAACCCTCAAGAGTGAACCATTGAAGTTTCATGCTCTAGAAATCATTTTACGTCGTGTCAACAGGTGTAAAAAAACATTTATTGAGTTACTGATTCTGTTTGTTTTGATGCAAACAAAATTTGAGAGACCATTTAGTACATCCAGTTTCGAGTTTAACCTTTTCCCTTGTAGAACATTTTGTAAGCCATGAAATAAGTTAAGATCTTTTGGATCAATGGCCACGAAGTAACCAGGATGCAGCTTAAGCTCTCAAATACATTCACAAGAATGTTTTGTAGCGTTGTTCAACCGGTATGTGGTATAGAATTATCATGATAAAACAATACTTAGTCGACATTCACCATTGCAATCCATAATTTCTGTAATCTGACGCACTGTTAATTGTTTGCTCTGACGACACAATAATTTTAAGAACGCTATTACTACAATTAACAGGGCGACCTGATTATTTATTTTAAATGCTACTTTCTCCAACTTAAACCATTTGTAGGCAGTAGTTACTTTGATAGAAGTTCACCATGAACACTATTAATTTTTATCGCTACAGATCAGGATGATTCGCCACAAGATAAAGAAAATTGTAAGTTGAAGGTGAGGGGGGGAAGGATCAATGGATTCATGAAATAACCAGGCTCTCCAAAATTGTTTTAAACATGAACTTATATTTGCGACGTTTTGAACCTGTTTTGGTCAGGCATCTTATATTGTCTTGTTAAGTTATTTGTAATTTTATATTTTATATTAAGGTCCACAAATTTTGTATATTGAGAGTAAAAGTTAAATCAGTTTGAATATGACTTGTCCACTTAACAAATTATGAAGATTCTTACCCGGATTTAAAGTTCACTCAAGAAATTCAAAATTATTCAAACAATTTTGAATCAAATTGGGACTTACATGAACATAACCCTGACGAACAAAAATTAAACACTATAAACTTAGTACTAGCAGACGACATCAGGGATAACATCAAAACAGAACACCTACAAAAGGAGTTAGATAAACTATTAGAACATTTACCACAACACGAGAAAACACTAGCTCGTGAAAAACTCAAAAAATACTATTCCATTTTCTCACATGACTTAGACCCAAAATCATCAGTAACATCCTGCACCTTACACGACATAGAAACTGGGAATCATCCACCTACATAAAAAAAACCATACAAAATTTCACACAAAGAACTACCCATTTTAAAAGCTCTAGTCAGCGATTACGAAGATAGAGGATGGATAGGAAAAGGAAAGGCTGGTAACTGGTCCTTTCCGGTATTCCTAGTTCGAAAAAAACACAAAGCAGAAACACGTGAAACGACTGACCCACTAGACATTACACAAATCCGAAAACAATATAGAATGGTCGTGGACTACAGAGCACTCAATGAAATAACTAAAACAGAAATTTATCCTTTACCACAAACAGATCACATACTTAACACACTCTCAAATGCAAAATACTTCTCATGTCTTGATTTAGTTTCTGGATTCCATGCCATTCCACTTTCAGAACAAGCATCAGAAAAAACTCAATTTATCACAAATTTCGGAGTATACAGATTCAAAACTCTTCCTTTTGGATTGAAAAATGCTAGCAGCGCTTTTCAAAAATGCATGGACCTCATACTTTCAGGCATCAACGGATTATCATGCCATATTTTCGTAGACGACTGCCTGATATTCAAAGGTAGTAACTTCATTGAACACTTAGAATCGGTATGCGAAGTATTAGATAGATTCAAAGCCGCAAACTTCAGTATTCAACTTGAAAAATGCAAATTATTTGTTCAAGAATGTACCTACTTTGGGTACATCATTTCGACATCTGGAATCAGACCTGATCAGTCAAAATTAGAAGCCGTTCGAAAATTTCCCACACCTAGTACATTGAAACATGTAAGAAGTTTCTTAGGTTTAACAAATTTCTACCGAAAATTTATTCCAAATTATGCTGACATAAGTAAACCACTCACACTACTCACAAAAAAAAGATCACTCATTCATATGGGACGATCAATGTGATGAATCTTTTCAAACACTTAAAAATGCACTAACTTCACCCCCTTGCTTAGCATTTCCAAATTTCGAACATGACTTTATTCTTACAACAGATGCAAGCTCCATTGGAATTTCAGCAATTCTTTCGCAAAATATCAATGGAGATGAAAAACCAATAGGTTATGCATCACGACTTCTTCAACAACGGGAACAAAATTACAGTACAACAGAGAGAGAACTCTTAGGAGTACTCTTCGGATTTTCACAATTTAGACACATAATTTACGGATATAGGACAACAGTTGTAACTGATCACCAAGCGTTAACATGGTTAAAATCTCTCAAGGACCCAACGGGAAAATTTTTTCGATGGTATAACAAAATGTCCGAATATGACTTCTCAATTAAACACAGAAAAGGAAAAGAAATACCTCATGCAGACGCATTAAGCAGATACATAAACTCAATACAGACTGATGTAAATGATCACACATCAAAATTCGACAAAGAAAAAATTAAAGACCTTCAAAAAATTGACAGCCTATGTCAAAAACTCAAAACAACAAAGGGCTTTGAAATAGGAGGAGACGGACTTCTATATAAAGTACATAAAAATTCAAAAACCATTGTAGCTCCAAACGACTTAATACAAGATATACTACACAACTACCATGACTCATACCTTGGAGGACACTTTGGTATGCATAAAACAACCAGAAAAATAAAAGAATTGTTTTATTGGCCAACAATGAACACAGACATACAAACCTACATAAACACTTGTGAAAAGTGTGCTTTAAGAAAAGACACACCAAAAACAAAGGTACCCATCGGTAAATTCCAAGAACCTGGTAAATGCTTTGAACAACTATCAGTGGATATAGTTGGACCACTACCAGAAAGCACAGATTCACAAACAGGACAAAGATACTCTTACATACTCACATGCATATGTCAATTCAGTAGATTCATTGAACTATTTCCTCTAGAAAGACAGACCTCAGAAAACATAGCACAAGCACTAGTAAAGGAAATATTCGCAAGATATGGAACACCAAAATCTATACTCTCAGACCAAGGAACACCTTTCATATCAAGTCTTATTCAAAATATATGCACATTATTAAACATAAAGAAACTACAGACGACAGCATACAACCCTCGAGCAAATGGTAGATTAGAAAGACGACACAGAGTACTCGCTGATACACTATCACACTTTAACACAAAACAACAAACCGATTGGCACACTTACTTGCCATTCATACGCTGTTCTATCAACAGTGTAATCAATGAATCAACTGGCTATTCGCCTTACGAACTAGTTTTCGGACAAAAGATGACTTTTCCCTGGGAAACACAATTAATTTCAACAAACATGCCGACGAATTACGACATACATATCAAAGCACTACAATTGAAACTAAAGTCCATTCATGATTGTACTAAAATTATCCAATCAAAAACGACCAAACAACGAGCGCACTACTACAACAAAAACACAAAACAACTTACTCTCTCACCTGGAGATTACGTATATATGAGAAAAAATCCAGTATCAAGCACAATCAAGAAACTGGCAAGAAAATTCTCAGGACCACACAAAGTACTGACGATTCTCTCACATCAGACGCTGATAATTGACAAAAAAGACAAACAAGTGGTGACACACTTCAACATGATCAAAAAGGCTCGATTACGAAAAGATCATCCACTCTTAAAAGCAGACACGCAGACTCAACCCCAGACCATACAGGACCAAAACAGAGCAACACATAAAGCCACATAAACTCACACCTTCACCACCTATTAGTACACACTCAATGACACTTAGGTCACGCAAATAAATAAAAAAAAAAACAGGTTAATGTGGAATTGAAAATCCAGCATCATATCTATATATATAAAAATCACGTGTCTGTTTTTCTGTTTATCTGTTTTTCTGTTTTTCTGTTTGTTTGTTCCTTATACAAATCCACACCGTTTGACTGATATTGACCAAACTTCGCACATAGATACGTCTTGATCCGGGAAATCTCGTAGGCTAGCTCAAAATCTTCTAGGATTCATAGTTTGGAAGTAACGAGTTCGAAACTGTCATATACAGAAGAGTTTATAGTCAGAAATCGGCATTTTCTTTCCAGTGTTGCCCCTCCTTCTAAGAAGAAGTGCAATAAAGAAACCTTTGTTTGTTTATCTAAATAGTAGGTTTATATTCTCAGAGTTTGGACAAATATCATATAAGATATCATATAATAAAATATCATATTTTTTAAGATTAATTTCCTTAATATCAGATCAGTTTTCTTCATATCAAATCAATTTTCATTTGATTGCCTAGGGCAACACTGCTCTAACCAGAATATAGACTAATATCGTATAAATAAGTATATCATAAAAATGTTCTGTGTTTATCTAATCATAATTTGGACTAATATAATATAATTAAGTGGTCATGTTTCTATTCAGAACTATAATAATTTCAATACTTTTGTTGAGAGGTAGTTTTTTCTCTTTAGTAAAGAAAGGTTGCAATGTCGGTTATAGTATTCGGTTGAATAATCTCTCACTCGCTTTTCTGTTAAATGAATATGTTTGTACTGTTATTTGATGGAGAGGGTTTTAGTATGTGGAAAAACACTTAACTTTTTTTTTTAAACTGATGAGGTGTGTAAATGTCATTGAAAAGGCAAAGGAGACCAAAGTTGGTGAAGATTGGGATCAGCAAGATCAAATAAACAGTTTGAATTTCTTTGTGATTTGACAACAGCCTAAGACATAATTCAGAAATTTGATAGATTATACCTAAAGGAATCAACAGCATAGTAAATTGTACATAGAAACTTCAGATTATGTTAAAAAAATAAAATTCAAACAACTGAAATGAAACAATCAGTTTATCTGGACATGTTATAAATTTATAAAACTTGTATTGTAAAATGGACCGTGTCCCTTTGGAAAACAATAAGAACAAGGCTAAAAGTATTTTGGAATTGTTTACACTGATGTGGACCTTTTTTTAACTATGAGTCTCAAAGGTGAAAAATATTTTGTTTCATTTATAGATGATTATAGTAAGATTGCCCTCATGTTAATTTCTTCATAATTGTTCAGTATTGTTTATTGTTATTTAAGTGTTTAGTGATGAATTCCCTTTGTCGCGGTCTCACTGATGTATAAATAAATAAATAGTAAGATTGCTAGGATTTAAACTATTAAACCTAAAACAGAAGTTTTTCATTCCTTTGTTCAATAAGTAAATGAGGTTGAAAACTTAGGAAATTGGTATTATGAGGTGTGACATTGGTAAGGAATATTAAATAGTAAGAATTATGACTACCAAAAAAAAGGGTATCAAAATTAATCCCTGCCCCATGAATTCATGAGTTAAACGGTGTGATTTACTAGAACAATTATGAATATATCTCATTGCTTACTGGCAGAAGATATTGTAGAAAAAAATGTTGGCCAGAAATGGTATGTGCAGCAACTTATTTGAAAAATCCCTCTTTAGCTAACACCATTGACAATAAAATACCCTATGAAATCTGTTTTGGAAAGAAACCAGATGCTTCTAACTTTAATTTATATGGTAGTAAAAATTTTGTTAGGAAACCAGAACAAATAATAACTTCTAAATGGGATAAAAAGGTGAATATGTGCATTTTAATCGAGTATAGTGAAGTGGGATATAAAGTACTTTTGAATAATAAAATCATTGTCGCTAGGCATGTTGATGTTATCCAAGAAAACATAAGCTGTATTGGATTGGCTGAGGGCGAATCTGATAAAGTTCAAGGGATTGTGATTTTTGGGATAGAGAAATAGATAGTTTGAAACAAAATAATGCTTGAGATTTTGTTGAAATAAGGAAGTTGAAGATATCAAATGGGTCTAAATGTTGAACAGATGGATGTAGAGACTATATTCTTAAATGATCATTTAGAAGGAAAATCCACCACTGGTTTTCTTATTAGGTTATTTGGTAATGTATTATACTGGAAATCGAGAAAGAAAAAAGATGGTACAGAAGAGTCTCCATATGCAGAATATGTAGCTTTAAGTGAAGTTTAAAGTTCCAAAAACTTTTTGTTTTAAACATAAAGATTTTTTTAAACATTAAAAACTCCTTTGTGAACAATGTCATTTTGTAAAGGACTTAAATTTATGAACTTGAAATTAATTCTCTCGCATACATATGCAAATATTATTAAAATATTATATTAAATGTTGTTATATTTAACTTATTGTTTTATTCGCATATAGATAGATGTACATAATAAATTATATAAATGTTTATAATCATACAAATGAATGTAAATAAATGAATTAATTGTCACCACATTTTGAAACATTATTTTATTATTATAAGAGCTGTATGGTTTAGCAACCCTATTAATTTGGGCAGCCTCACTTTAATTTTTTTTTTTAATAAAGTTATTCTTCTTATAATATTTCTTTTGCATGCTATTTTTTTGCAGATAAATTAATGTATTAAAATATTATTTTTATAAGAAGAGGAAGTCACGTGAATTGTGGTGTTCTAATAAATGAATAAGTAATTAAATTTTCCATGCAATTTTTTATTAATTTAATATCCATAATAATTTAATCATTATATTCTGCCATATGCTTCCTTTTGTCTGGGATAGTTATATCCTCTGACTGTCACCATTTAGTCGGATAGCTGGTAACGCACATTTCATGAAACGTTTTATGCACCTTGGAATTTTGGTGTATTGCATGTCGTGGATAGGTAAGGCATATATGTGTATCCTGGACATACCTTGGAACACCAGGTACTGCACATAGGGGAAAGGTGTTAAAAAAATATGTTACTAAAATAGTATTTTATTCAGAAGCCAACAATCTTTAATGTATAATTAAGGCAAGTTGCTTTATTTCTAGAACAGCCACAACTGTCCTGTCCAGATGATTGGTGCTCTCTCACTCTTACGGTTACACGCAGTGCATTGCAGTCTATCATCGGCTGAATTTATTTTCATGTCTGCTGATTACTAAACCTCACAAAAAATGTCTGCCCTTTTGTAATTATTTCCAATTATGGTGTTTAAATAGCAGTGTGAAGAAGAGACTTCATTTAATATTACAAAAAACCCACTTCAGTTTTGTTTTTATATGTATCCCACTTAAAAGTGTCTACCTTATATATTATTCATTATAGAATTGCCTTAATTTTACATTAAAGAATTATGGCTTCTGAATAAAACACTATTTTTGGCCCATAGTTTGTTACTGATTACCATGCGCAGTACCTGGTGTTTCAAGGTATGACCAGCAACCACATACTTAACTTTTTATCTACACTAGAGACCCACTATAGCACAATTTCAAGGCACATAAAACACTTGAAAAGTGTGTTACCAGCTCTTGGACTAAATGTTTAAATACGGTTGCAATTCTGGTAAAAATATTGTTGCTCGCCAAGTCAATGTCGTTATTGAAATTCCCAAATACCTTTAATTCATTGTTGTCCATAACTGCAAGAAAAATATCTTAAATTTGTTTTTATTCTTAGAGGCCCCTATTTCCTATGATAGAAGGACTATCCTTATAGAAGAGCCCATGAACCATAAAATTTGAAACAGAAGCTTTAATAGAAAGGACTATTAACAAACTATGTTTTTAAAACTTTCCTTTTGGCATAAATAACATACACCCTGCACGACTTACCTACTTTTTCATTCATAAAAAAAACTCAGTTACGGATTATTACATGAACAGGTAAACAATATAACATATTAATATTATATTTGCGCAAGGTTGAGGTTTTAGCTTTAGATGCGAAGCCCTTAAAATAAATAAATATTATATTTAAAAAAAAATCAATGAAAATAAAGAATATAGTTTCAGTTGTAGGTTATTACAACTTATAACTAATCATAACCTTAATTAAATGCCTCATTTGTATTGCTATTTTTTATGAATATTTATTTATGGACCACATATTTTTTTTTCTTTAAAAAAATTAAACACAGGGAGTTTGGTTTGGATTTTCTTTAAAACGGTATTGCAATTAAATTATTTGGAATCATTTAATTGTAATACCATTTTAAAAGTAAGGGTACTTTTTAAAATAAGGGTACTTTTTAAAAAATAAGGATTAATTTATTTTCCACCCCACTTTCTCTTAAAAAAATGGAAAATAAATTTTTCAGCCGAGCTCTCAATTTATTATCTTATATTCTCATAATTTGGACAAATATAATATAATCATTCATTTTTTTAAATATATAATATAAAGTAGGCGTACCATGGAAGCTGGGTTACAACTATTTAATATGAAGCATGTGTAGCATGGTAAGCCCGGCTACAGATATTTAATATAAAGTAGGTGTAGCATTGCACACCGGGTAACAGCTAGTATTTAATGGAAATTATTTCTACAGGAAGATCGCAAGCCAAACTACGCCCTCATACGTGCTGAGTGCGATCCTTCCACAGTGAAAAACACGAGGTAAGGGAAATACAAAAACATGTTTCCTCAAAACAATACAAAAACATCGATACTTATACTACTGTACTTGACCTCAATCCAACCCCAAGAAACTAACCCTTCAAAGCAAGGAATTATAATAGAACGCCTACCTGACAGTACTCTCACCACTAGCCAATGGACAATAGCATTTTCTTACGACTTAGAAGAATTTACCAATGGCATAAACACATTGATAGAAATGGAGACCAACTTGGAGCAGGAATACACCAATCACTGCCACGTATATCCTGGCTTCACTATTGAACTCGCGAAAATAAAAAGCAGTCTAAGAACCTACTTAAGCTCTACAAAATTCCTACTACAAATATTTCCTATACAAAGATACAGACGAGGACTTATCAATGCCATAGGTTCAGGGTTCTCGTATCTATTTGGGGTAGCAACAACAGATCAACTGGAACAAGTGCAGGACCAAATAGACACACTTTACTCAACCTCAGACGGCGACATCCACAATGAACACCACCAACTATCCATAATAAAAAATAAGGAACAACAAATAACAAACAACACACAAATGCTCAAAGAAACAATCAAAAACCTGTTATTATGTTAATGGTTTAATCACTTTTGGGGAGCACCTCCTGGCAGTTATTTCAAGAATAAATAAAAATGTAACAAGCACGTTTCTCTGGACCTTCGAAATTCTTTTTCTGTGGGAACTTAAATGCGTCCAATGTTTACGAAAATTGGTAATACATCATGAGAAGGTAAATGTTCAACATCTTATTGGTCTAGTAGTAAGTGTTGGCGAATCGAGTCACGCTTTTAATGCGCAAGAACTTGACTGGCCTAATAGAGACATTAACAAACAGTTATAATAAAAGAAATTGTTTCATTACTGTGACCATCAACAAAAGGAAGAAGAAAGGTCTGGATCGGTTAGAAATTGATAAGTTATTGTTTTGAAAAAGAATTGTCAAGAAAGAAAGTTGGCATTACCTTACTGCAATGTCGGAGTCCCCGACTGACAGCTGATGAAATATTCAAGAGAAAATTGATTCAGACATCTCCTGAATCGGAGTTCTATGACCCTTTGGCATTTAAAGGGGCACTGACTTACATGGAGAAAGTACTTATCGACAAGTTCACCTTTAGTATAGTCAAATTTCGAAAATAAGCAAATAAAATCATTTGAAAAATATCGTAATACATATTTACTTAAAGAAACCTCTTTACCGCAAAGAACAACTTGTTGAATGAGAAGGATTTCGCACGAAACAGGAAGATTTGAACATTACATCGTATGTACAATTTTAGCGAGTTTCCCCCCCCCCTCCCTTCTGGAGAGGAAACCCGCTTATATGATTGAACCCATGACGCCAAGATCATGAAAATAAGGTTGGCTCAAATTGGCATGTATATAGATACTCTTTTGAGTTTTCCCTCTTAGAAAGAAACACCAAGTAGCCTTTCTTCTTGATCCAAATATTTGCCCAAACAATAACACTACCTTCGCTCATTTGCCAACGGGGTAATATAAGTTCTACTTTTCTTAAATCACGAAAATGAAAAGGAAAACCATCAAGTCCATAAAAAACAAATATTTTCTCATCAGAAAAAATAATTTTTTTCCATTAATCGGTCCTTAACATAACGCTCTTTACAAAAGCCATTTTATGAAGAAACCAGTGCACAGTAGCCAATGCACATTACACTTAGTGTAAACACCAGTTTTCTCTGGAATTGCTTTGGCAGTTTTGCATGAGTGTGAGGCGATTCTTGGTTGTTTCCTTATCGATATAGCTGGTTGCCATCCAGTTGAGCGACGGATACCTTACGAATTAAATTACCTACAATCGAAAAACTTAGTTTTATACGACTTAAAATCTCCCTACAATTAATCATCTCGTCCTTCCATAGCAAAGAAATTAAACGGCGCTCTTCTTGAGACAACCACTTATTTTTTATTGTACTTTAACGGGACAATTCACAACTTTTGTCTTTGAAATTGAACACATGACAAATGGAAAATGTCAAATATTAATGATTTTCAAGGGTTAAGGTTTAAAAATGCCTTATCAAGCACTAGAAAATTAAAGGATTCTAAATAAGAACAAGTACCTATGTCTAACATTTTGACGCACCAAAATAATTCCATTGCCAGTTATTTATTTATCTTTTGATTTAGCTCAGAGGTATAAATTAAATTTTTATACAATTATATGCATTTGAAATAACTTATAAAATAAGGTTGAACCACAATTTAAAAAAAGTCCGTCACGCAGGAGCTGCATAACTAAGCACTTTCCTCATAATTGGGTAGTGTCGATTTCATTCCTGAATAATTTGCTTAAAATAACCTATATAGGTAGATAAATAAAATAAAAAGATAAATAACACCTGTTTCAACTCAATCCGAACATAGTACAATGTAAATCCCCCCTTCCGATAGACCGATTTAGTTCATTTTTACAACACTTCTTCCTTATTAGATACCCAGGACGTATACCGCGTTTCGTTACAATACAGCAGAAATTACGACCGGTATGAGCAAATTACTAATTTCTGTCCGGAGTAAACTCCCCCTCCTAGTCAACCGATTTAGTTTATTTTTACAACAAATTTTTCTCTTCAGTTGACCACAACAAATACCCAGTTTCGTTGAAATATAACAAAAATTATGGCTGGTATTGACAAATAACTACTTTGGCTCCGGAGTAAACCCCCCCCCCCTCCGGATGGACCAATTTTGTTGGTTAACGAACTGGATCAATCGTTTGATGGGGGAATACTATATGCCAAGTTTCGTCGCGAAAAAACAAAAACTCTGGCCTGTATCGTGTTAACGGACACATATATAACTATATATATATATATATATATATATATATATATATATATATATATATATATATATATATATATATATAAATTTTAACTGGGGTCATTTTTGGTGTCTACTGGGTAGGATCGATTAAGATTCGAAAAAAATTTTCAAAAATACCGTCATGAGTGCAACCTCAATAGTTGCTTTCCTTCGGAGGAAAGTGCTAAAAAAATCAGTTTTTGAAATATAAAATAATCTACTATATATTTGTAAAAAACCACTCGCTCACTGAATCACCGACCTATCATCGCCCAGCAGAAACCACTCGACAGAAAAAATTAAAATTTGGCATGGGCCCTCCCTTTGCGATGTAAACACTCGGATGGTGGTTTTTTGATATTCTATGTTGCTGCCTAGGCAGCATGCGTTGCTAGGACGATAACAGGTCAGCTGTTACCGTATTGTATCTATTTCATTATGTTAATTGTATTTTCTTTAATTTCAACTATGATGGTAGACCTTGAATTACCAGAAATAAACTCTAATTTTGTCACTCATAGAGTATGCGCTCTACCTGGTGATGGTCCACCCGAGGTAATAATATCCCGAACCCTTGCACAGCCTCCTCACACATTAGCATCCCCAGTCAATGAACTTCTTGGTAATGCTCGCAAATATAATAAGGGTTTTCAAATGACATCTTGGAAACATAAATTTTTAAATGTTAACGTACATTTATTACTGACAAGGAATTTTAACCTATACTGATTAAACTCCTGTTACTGCTAACCTATAGATAAAATGTTATCTCTAGGTTATTTGTCTGTTGACACTGGTCCGTAGCGCCCCATTGTCAAGAAACATTTTATTTTGATTACTTATCAATTGATGAATAACATATAGTATAACTGGAACCGTGCTATAATAAACTGCACAAAATTATATAGTAGCGTTAATTTTGATGACACATGATTTAACGCAATAAAAGAACTGCTGATCTGCCGTGACGAAGCACGGGTATTCAGCTAGTGTTTTATAAATTTAAATTAGGAAACTTTTATTATAAGAAAGGTTTTCATTAGAATATTGAGAAAAGAAAATTAGTTATTCTTAACTATTACCTTTTGAATCATGAAATACATGGAATTAATAAAGCGGAGAAGCAATAACCACAAGTATGAATAGGAATTTGAAAAGGGCTTAATGTATTTCCCTGTTCAATAAGTGTATTTATTTAATTTCAAGGAATTTTATTTTTTTATTATTTTATTTATGATGATGCTCCGCAACTAAACCGAAGAGCATTTAATTTCCTGTATTAAGCTGATGCAGGTGTTGAACCTAACGATGTCACTCCAAAACAGTAGTTGCTACAGACAATGATGTATAGTAATGATATAAGTATGTATAAGGTATAAATAGTAAAGGAAACAAAAATTAAATAGAAATATGTATAAAGAAAAATAATTAAATAAAATTAGAATGAATGAGGTGTTTATTTAATTAATAGAATGAATTAGATTTCATTATTATTGCAAAAAATGGTGAAATGGATTCTTATGGTTATGTATTATATTGTGTCGTACATGTTAGTGTTTTTTAAATATGTCAATATTGTGTTAATATAATGGCTGCCTTCAGAAAGTATGTCTGTCAGGTCATGAGGAATGTCCAAGTTATGCTGTAACCGACAGTCTGTTAGAATATGATTTTCAGTAAGATCTGTGTTACAAGTCGTGCATTTGGGTTTGTCCGTTTTTGTCATCAGGTACTCGTGGGTAATGCGTGTATGGCCGATTCTTAGTCTCACAAGGACTACTTCTTCTCGGCGTGAGCTCCTGTACGATGATGTCCAGTCTGTAATAGTCGGTTTAATAGTCCTTAGTTTATTGTCAGTTACAGTATCCCAATCATGTCGCCATTTGTCTAGTATGGTTCTGCAAGTATGTCGAGTAACATCTTTCTGAAATAGTTCAAAATGTTCGTATGTCTGTTCTTCTGTCACAAGTCTAGCATGCCTGTCAGCTGTCGTATTTTGTCCAAAGTCTTTATGTCCAGGCAGCCATGATAGTGTTATATGTTGGTATGTCTGTTCTTCTGTCACAAGTCTAGCATGCCTGTCAGCTGCCGTATTTTTTCCAAGGTCTTTATGTCCAGGCAGCCATGATAGTGTTATATGTTGGTATGTCTGTTCTTCTGTCACAAGTCTAGCATGCCTGTCAGCTGTCGTATTTCGTCCAAGGTCTTTATGTCCAGGCAGCAATGATAGTGTTATATGTTTTCCTGTAGTCTGTAAGTCGTTTATTTTATCTTTTATTTCGGTGCATGTGGGGTGGCCAGTATACATATTTTGGAGACATTGCAGCGAGCCCAACGAGTCACTGAAAATGATGATATGTTTATGATATGAATTTGGAGTATTGATCAATGCAAGGAGGATAGCATATAGTTCTGCCCCTAGAATGTTTACATATGGAGGCAGCTTCTGGGCATAAATCTCTCCTTGTACAACGGCTGCTGAGCCAACTCCGTATTCAGTCTTCGATCCGTCTGGGAAAATTGTAATGCAGTTTTCGTGATGTTTTAAGTATTCAGTAAAGTAGTGTGTATGTAGTAAGGTAGAAAGTGGGTCCTTTTTATGATATTTTGTAAGAGTTAAGTCTATGTCATAGTTCCGTATCGTCCAAGGTGGGTTCGAACTTTGTCTGTGAGTCGTAATGTTATATTGTCCCAGGTCAAACATTTCTTCCATTTCGAGAAATCTTACAATAAATGGTCGGACATGGCTTCTCCTTTGTTTATATTTACCGAGATTGTCATTTTCCATGATATTGTTCGTGCAAGTTTCAGTATGCAGCGATTTAAGTTTGTAATAATACGCCGCCGATAATACTGCTCTCCTATAACTGAGAGGAGGTTCGACGGCTTCTGCGTACAGGATGATCACTGGACTAGATCTAAAAGCACCTAGTGATAATCTTAAACCAGTGTTATGTATTGGATTGAGCATGTTTAGTGTTGTGGGCCTGGCAGACGAGTAAGCTACGCATCCGTAATCCAGAAGAGACCTGGTATAACTTCGATAGACGTTTAGCAATACTTTCCTGTCAGCACCCCACCTAGTGTTACCTAGAACTCTCAAAAGGTGTAACGATTTTTTACATCTTTTGACAAGTTCCTGGAGTTGGGGGGACCCATGTAAGTTTTTTGTCAAAAAGTAAACCCAAGAATTTTATTACGTTTGTCTGTGGGATTGGTGTATTCTACAAATGTAAATGATAGTCGGTATTGCGTTTCTTTCGAGTAAATAAAATAGACTTTGTTTTATGAGTCGAAAATTTGAGTCCTGTTAAGTCAGTCCAGTTTTCAAGTGATTGTATTGTTTCTTGTATTCTGTTTTGCGAAGCTTCTGCAGTCTTGGATGAATGGATTATTAGTAGATCGTCAACATATAAACAGTACTGTACATCGGGAGGAATGTGATGCCTAACCGAATCCATAGCAATGAGGAACAGTGTTGTACTCAATATGCTCCCTTGGGGAATTCCCATTTC
Organism: Gonocerus acuteangulatus; assembly: GCA_946811695.1. Lineage (NCBI taxonomy): Eukaryota > Metazoa > Arthropoda > Insecta > Hemiptera > Coreidae > Gonocerus > Gonocerus acuteangulatus. The sequence continues at coordinate 50,282,448 of OX328129.1, forward strand.
TTGTTTATAGACATCTGAGAGGCAAGTTCCATTTCTGATTCTGAATGTTCTATTCGAGAGGAAACTCTTGATAAATTCAAATGATTTCCCCCGAATACCCCATTCATAAAGTTTAGAAACAATTGTTCTTTGCCAAACTGTGTCAAAAGCTTTATTTATATCAAAGGATACTACTAGTGCGGCCTTTTTATTGAGAAATGAATCGATGATGTAAGACTCTAGACGAACTAGATGGTCCAGCGTTGAATGTCTTTCTCTGAAACCGCATTGATATGGCGAGATTAGACTCTTCGATTCAAGGTACCACATTAACCTCCTGTTTAACATCTTCTCGAATACCTTGCAGACACAGCTGGTAAGTGATATCGGCCTGTAACTTGCAACCTCAAATTTATCTTTGTTAGGTTTGAGTATAGGAATAACGATGCTAGTAGTCCAACATTCTGGGATTTGCCCCGAATCATATACTGAGTTCATAAGCCGCAATAGTTCTTTAAGGCAAGTGTTGGGAAGGTGTCTTAGCATATTGTAAGTAATTCTGTCTGGTCCGGGTGAGTTTTCTTTTTTGTTAGTGCGTAGTTTAGTTCATCTAAAGTAAATGGCTCGTCTAGAGGGGATGTTTCTTTTTGTAGAGTCACAATGTTCAATTGGTTTTGTGTCATGTCAGTATTGTGTACATAGTTGTGTTCAGGTACCTTTGAAATGTCACTGAAATGTTTTGCTAAAGCATTTGCTATGTGTTTACAGTCAGTCAGGATTGAGTCTTCTACTTTTAAACCACTTATTGGTGTCCGATATTTTCTATTTATTATCTTTTGAAGATTATTCCATAGTGTACTTTGTGGTGTATTTCTGTTTAAAGTCGCCAAGAAGTCTACCCAACATTGCCTTTTGTTTTCATTAATTATGTGCCGGCAAGTAGCTTTGGCTTTTTTGAATTTGATTAAGAACTCAGTAGTGGGGCTTCGCCTGAATTTGTTAAGAGCACTACGTTTTACTGCCTGTTTGCATCGTTCATTCCACCAAGGAACGGGGAGGTGTTTCTTTACGGTCCTGGTTTTTGGAATCGAGCTTTCAGCGGCTGTAATTACGAGTTCGTTGAAGTCTTGTATTGTGTCAATGTTTGAGAAATTAAGTTCGTTTGCAATGTATTGTTGGTATTTTGTCTAATCTGCTTTCTTAGTATTAAATCTCGGTGGTACCTGGAACGGCTCAGGAACTCTTTGTAGTTCTATAGCTATTGGAAAGTGATCGCTATCGTAGAGATCTTTTTTAACTTCCCATTTGAAGCGTACAAGGATGTCGGGCGAGCATATTGTGACATGGATGTTTGAAAACGTTCCTGTTCGTGAGCATAGGTGAGTGGGGGAACCATCATTAAGGGGAATTAAGTCATGTACATCTAGAACATGTTCAATGATTCTTGAATGCTACATGTAAGACATGTAATGTATTTTTGTTTTCTGTATTAGTAACATTTGAGTTCCACATTGTACTAAGAGCGTTCAGGTCTCCGAGAAATATTTAAGGTCGAGGGAGTTGTGTTATTAAGTCCTGTAAGTCAGTAGGGTCAACCATATCACTTGGTGGAAGATAGATATTGCAAATGGTCATCCTAAAGGGAGCGTAGGCAGTACAAGCTACCGCCTGCAATGTACTTCTGATTCGGATAGGTTCACTATAGACTGTCTCCTTGACGAATATAGCGACGCCTCCTGAAGCCTTTCCTCCCAATGTATAATCATATCTATATGATGAATATCCTAATAGTGAAGTGTTTCTGTCTGCTGATAAATGTGTTTCCTGAGTGCTAGTATTTGGAATTGCTTAGGTCTCACTAGGTGCTTTAGATCAACTTTGTGCCGTTGGAACCCGTTCATATTCCACTGTAATATTTTGAAGTTTGCGTTAGCCATTATTCAGTAGGAATATATGAGAGCCTGGAATATACTTCTTTATTTTTGTTACGCCTATATTATTTCCAAATGATTTCAGCCACCTTTCCACAACGAATGGGCTTACTGTATTGAATGATTGATCCTTACTGTCCATTTTCATGACGAGATACCTGATGTTTTCAAGTTTAGTATCTGGGTTCATAGTTATGTCAGTATTGCCTTCTGTATTTGACAATTCTTGGTTGGAAGAGTTCTTGTTGATGGCTACCCTTCTTTTTGTCATTTTTTTTCTAGTTTTCGATTTTTTATTCCTGTGCTTAAGGATTTTTCCAAGGAAAAATGTTTTTCGTGGTTTCTCTGAAAAATCTGATCTTAAGTTCCTCTTCCAATTTTAGTATAAGTACCGCCAAAGCGAGTACTCATCCAAATACACATATACACACTCAAACGAACATATATAAAGATAATAAATAATAACAATATTTTGATATAAAAAATAATGATATTGTTTATTTACGCCATAAAATAGTTTAAGAAGATCGGTAATGTTAAATTGAAAGAAAATGTCCTCTATTTTTAATCTACTTGGCAAAAAATGATATTTCCTTTCGTATAAGCACTGACGATTGGACAAAACGATAGAGGACTTGGCAAGAATCCCAAGGGACAAAGAATCCACTGAGCAATTAACATTTACTGACATTTCAGAACTAGGGCTCCTCAAAAGGTTATAACTAAAATAAATGCTTCGTTGTCTTAAAAGTGAAAAGTTTTTTCCGAAGAAGAAGTACAAAATTGTTACTTTAATTTTTTTTTTTTGTGACATTAATATTTCGCTATGAGTCGTTTCGACGAATTAAAAGGCTTTGTAAGTGAAAAGACCTGTTTGGTATGGTAAAAATGTACAGGGTAGCCGAGATATGCGGGCCACAAGAGAAATACCTCCTAAACCATTGGAGATATTAAAATTTTTCAAATGGGCAAAATTGTAGTTCTTGTCAAGATCTATAAAATGGCGCCCTAGGAAATAAAAAAAATAACCCTTCTGAGGTCTCACGTAGACCTTTGAAGAAAAAGGTTCCCTCTTAACCATATTTTGCATTACATTTTTTAAAAGTGCTAAAAGAATTTTCGATGCGTAAAGTTCTCTGTAAAAATACGTTTTGGTTTGCAAGTATTTTTGATCTCAATTTCCAAAAAAAAGCAGTTTGATTTTTTGAAGTAGTAGTTTTCTTGTAGAAGAGGTGCAGCTTAGGAGAGTATGCTTAGCATTCAACAAATATGTGTTTGTGTGTGTTTATATATATATATATATATATATATATATATATATATATATATATATATATGCAGTGCAGATAATATTGTATTGTTAATTTTTCCTTTGAATACTTGTTAAGTTTCTTTCTCGGGATATTAAGCAATGAAATTTATACACATTATATTAACAGATATTATAAATGTGATAATAGTTAAACTAGCAAACGATATAAATTACTACGGCTTAGACGAACTGGTTAGTGAAAATTGTCTTCAAAAAAATTATTCCAAACTGAGACTTAAAAGTAGTAAGCACCACTTCCCCTATTTTGCTGCATAAAAAAAAAGTAATTTACTCCCTCGGTTTAAGACATTCTAGCTGCGGTCCGCCCTTCACAAGGCTATAGTAATTTAAGTTCTTGGAGAACTTCGTGTTCAGCTCAAGTTCCGAACAGCTTGTTAATTTAGTTGAAAACTCTTTTATATTGTGCGTTAAGTTAATTACACGGTTTACAAACCTGCGCAAAGAGATTTCATACTGTAATAAGTCATTTCAATCGTGTAGCAGTTTCGGTTCCGTTTTAAAGAATACTGTTGTTTTATTGTTTTAAATGTCTGATATTACTTTTGATATTATACTTACAATTAGTTACTTTATTATAGTGCTTATCCTAATGGGTTCCAAAGTTCATATTAACGCAAGGATGTCCAGTCCACACCCCTTCCCAAGGGGAGGAGCTCTTGGGACACACAAGTTCTTGTTTTACTCCTATGTACTTAATTATAATAAACTATAATAATTTTAAAATAGTTATTTTTTTGTGCTTATTGTAGACTGAAAGAGACTCTTAGGGGGAGAAAAGTGGAAAAATACTTAATCATTTTGGGCACTAATGTTTTCTAAAAAACCTTCTTAAATATCTCTGATTACTGGTCTTTCCAACTAAAGATTTGAAACCTATTAAACCTTTAAAACATACATATTATTTTATATATATATTTTTTTAAATGAACGAAAATGTGATATACTATATATATATATATTTATATACACGTACACACACACATATAGCAAATTAGAGTTAATTGCTAAAAAGAAATAAAATCAATGAAGACTAACGTTAACACACAATTCATAAGCAAAACTAGTACTACAAGCCGCGAGAAAGACGGATAGCTTTTATCGAGTGGTTCACGACAAGGGTAAACAACATAAATCATATTCCTCCCTATAGGGACGGAGGATCCGAACGACAATCGAGGATAATCAGAAAGTAATTAAAAGTTGAATTATCTCCCTAAACCAAAGCATGATAGCCAACAGTGATCGAACCGCAGATAATAGCAAGTTGGAAGACAGTTTAATATTAAATTTTCATAATAATTTGTATAGTTTATGTTGTATAGATTAATGTTGTGAGATATTGAAAGCTAACTTCGCCAAGTTTCTCTGGAAATTAATTAGTGAAACTCTACAGAACATGGAATATTTACGTTCTGAAATTAAGGGATCCTTATCAATTCTAGATTACTTGTAAGTATTTCTCGACTATTTGCGTTTAGTTTATAGCTGATATTAATGCAATATGTAAATACATTGAAAAATAATAACTTTATTATTTTTTATTGAGTTTGTGTATTATACTGGATTGTCAAACTTCGAGACCCGTTTGTCGCAGCTTGACTTTTTTTTTAGCTATAGAGTCGCCGAAAAATTCACTGCATCGCCATAAAGGCGCGTTTATAAAGGTTGGCTACCCGTAGATACCCCAGCGCTAATGCACAGATTTAGATTTCAGTTAGAAGAGGGGCTCAGGTAAACTCTTAAGGGGTTATATTACCTTGTAACTTTTTGTTTTTACCATTTTTTTTATTCTTCATTAATTCTTCCTTAACTAATCAAAAATGAAATACTAGAGTGTTTATGTGAATAAAATTGTTTTAAATGGGCAAGAAATACGATTTTCTGAGTGAAGTCCCGAGGCCGAGTGAACGCTACGCTGATTTGAAAATAATTTTTTGACGCTGCAATTGGTCCCTCTTAAATTGTTAATTTTTTTTTTTTTTTTTTTGGTTGTCCTTCAATCCAATTGAAACAGATTTTTTTAAAATCTGTATTACAACAATGTATGAAAAAACTGAATAGGAAAAAAATTAACATATCAGAACAGTATTCTTTAAATCGTTTTCTCAAAACTATGTTTCTTAGATCGGGCGATACTCTAGCGTCTTAAATTTTTGCCCGATCAACTTCAAATTTTAACTGCAGCTTCCTAATGATATTTGCTAGTAAAGACCGTAGGGTTTTTTTTTCGAGTCATTGAATTATTACGATTTTCGACGGATTTTTTTAATAGAAAATTAATAATTGTTCACCATTTTCGAAAAAATTAATATTTTTTAAAAATCCTAGTTTTTGTTCTAGATTAAAAATTGCCACCCCCAGACTACCGCCCGTGAAAAAAAGGCTTAGAAATTAGTTTCAATTCTTCTAAAAAAAAATGGCGCTGTGTCTGAAGGACGGAAACGTCAGACACAGCGCCGCTATTTTTTTCCTCGAAGAATTGAAACTAATTTTTTTGGATACTTTAACATCCCAAATAAAACGTTTGATATGAAGAATTGAAAACTACAGATTTATGTAGGTAGTTGGTAACAGCTTTATTCAGTCTTCATATATTTTATTTTCAAGTTATATATGGCGTGGCATGTCAAACACCAGGTATTATAAAATTTAATATACCTGGTGAGTGACAAAATGTATTTAATATAACATATAAAAATTTATGTTTCTCACATGCCATTTGGAAACACCCATTATATTTGCGAGTATTAACAAGAAGTGTTCTGATTGGGGATGCTGATGGGTGAGGAGGCTGTGCAAGGGTTCGGAATATTATTACCTCGGATAGCGAAAACTCTTTGGGGGACAAGTTGAAATGAACCGCAATTAAAATGGTGATTTTGTCCCTCATAGCGTAAACTCTATGAGGGACAGTTTATTTCTAGTAATTCAAGAACTCCCATCATAGTTTAAAAAAAAGTCCGATTCGCAGGAACTGCGTCATCCGTTCCGGCGCGGTTCCGTTCTTATCTCTAGTGTTTATGAAGGCATAGAATAGAAACAGTTATTACTTTGTTTAGATCAGTAGCGAAACACCTATCCAAATGAAATCTCAAACAAACCAGTCTTGAAAGGTCTTGATTTACAATCTTACCTGTATGGGTCAGCTATCCGGGCAGAAAGGCCTCCGCTCAGAGGCATTTGGAAAGCCTTGGGATCTCTCTCTTTGAACGCTACATTTTTAACAATAAATTGATCTCCTATTTTTACTTAATCTGTTTTATTGCCAAATACATTATCTGACTATAAGTAATTTAAAAATAACAAGGAATAAAACAGACAAAAAGAACACTTCGAATAAGCGAAATCAATTACTTTAAAGTTTTAAGCACTTATTTCTCCGATTGACATCGCCTAATCAAAACTTTCATCAGAATCATTTTTGTAGAGCACTTAGTAAGCTTTCTAATGGTATTCTTTCGTTTACCAAGATTCTCAACCTTTTTCGAGATATTAAGGAAAGTATACAAAGTTACCAAAACTTTTTATGTCTGTTAATAAAATATTTTATTCTAACCCTTCCTAAACTCCAAACGTAACAAAAATTTCAATATATTACTTTTAATGAAAGTAGAACATGCAGAAAATGTTTCAACTGAATCCCATGATTCTAAGTACCCAAACCAAAAAAGTCCGACTCGCAGGAACTGCAGCATCTTAGCGCGGTTCCGTTCATGTCCCTAGTGCCATTTGATAAGCTTAGAAAAGAAATAAACTTTTTTTTTTATATATATCTCGTGAAAATTGTCAAAATCCTCTCGAACATCTCGAATAAAAGTGATATTAAGGCGTCAGGGACACCGACAGTAGCTAACTTTTACACAGAAGCGGAAATTACAGAATCTGGCTCTCATTCTAAAGCAAAGGTCTATAAATCAATACAAAATATGCCTAATAAAGCCTTTCTAGTGGATACAGAAGCATGGGCGTATATGAGGGGGGGGCTGAGGGGGCTGCAGCCCCTCCCGAAATTTTGAATTGATGATAAAAACTTCTCGTAAAACCCTTAAAAATAAATTAAATAAGATCACTTAGTTCATAAAACATATTTTATTTTACGTGTAATAGCGTTTTAGTTGCCTAAAACTATTCCAAGCTCTAAATATTTAGTATTCCATACCCTGGAAATGGTCTCAGCCCCCCCCCCGAAATTGTTTTTATATACGCCCATGTACAGAAGGATCAAGAAGAAGTACACAAGATTGAGAAGAATACCCTGCCTAATATAGCCTAAATAGAATAATATGCCGAATAAAACCTATCTAGTTAATACACAAGGACAAATAAAAGTCTTGACGAATAACAAGTCAAGAAAAAAAACTTTATTTAACAAAATAAAACAAAGTTTAGTTGCCCAACTAAAATAGAATAATATACCTAATTAAGTCTATGGAGTAGACACAAATGGACCAAAAACAAGTCTTGTGGAATATTGTTTTTTTTTTTCTAATTAAATACTTTTTATCAATATTTAGTATATAACATTTGTTGAAAACTATTGATTGCTAATTGATGAATCGGTTTACAACTAAGTAGTCTTTATGAATATTTAGTATATAACCTATGTTTGGATCTGTGTTTTTGGGGTGCTCTCCGCCTAGGCTTTGTATTTGTGTCGGCAGATACCTGGGGTATATTTACAGCTCTTGAGGATTAACTCTTAGCAGGTAAATTTCCTGCGGACCTTCTGCTTCTACGGGCATTGAACCGCCAAATTCGCTCATAGTATCTAACCGTTGTGAAGTTTATTTTTTGGATTTAGGACTTAATATACATATGTAGACTAAATCATAGCAAGAAGTAATCCTCCGTCGTTGGTTCTTAACTATGTAGACTCGCTAATGTTATCCAAACTTAGATACATCGTATTTAAAATCCACAGCAAAAACACGACATTTCATCAGAATCCCCTGCTGAATAAAACTTATATAGAATAATATGCAAAATAAAGCCTATCTAGTGGATAAAAATAAAGGAAAAAAGCCGTTCGTGGTGGTAGAAAATCTTAAAAGTATTTCGCTCAGAAATCTCCGAAATATTGTCACTAATTTTACGTATCCTGTTTTATAGCCAAATAGATTTATATTCTATAATCAATAAGAAAAACCTACTAACAATAAAAAACTATGGGTAACAGATGAAAATAGGGAATACCAAGAATAATTGTAAAGAACGAAATCAACACCAGTACTGTAATCTAGATATTCATACGGCATCTTCGAATTCTAACAAACAAAATATTGATTCTAATTATACGTATCCTGTTTTATTGACAAATACATTTGACTACTATAAGCAATTAAAAACACTAGGGAATATGCCAAAGAACTCGGAATAGGAGCCTCGACAGTTTCAAGACATTTGAAGGAAATCGACAAATCCAAAACTGACATTTCATACGGTACAGCCTGATATATTTTTAACAATGAATTGCTTTTCTTATTTTAATTAATCTGTTTTATTGTCAAATACATTATCCTACTATAACCAATGAAAAAACAACAAGGAATAAAAACAAACAAGAAGAACCGTTCGAATAAACGAAATCAATTACTTCAAAGTTTAAGCACTTATTTCTCCGATTGACATAGCCTAATCAAAAATTGTTTCAGAATCTTTTTTGTAGAACATTTAGTAAGCTTTTGCATGGTAACCCTCCGTTTACCAATATTCCTAACCGTCTTCGAGATATCAGGGAATGTAAACGAAGTTCCCAAAACATTTCATGTCTGTTAATAAAATATTTTATTCTAATCCTTCCTTAGCTCCAAACGTAACCGAAATTTTAACATATTAGTGTTGATTAAATTCAAACATGCAGAAAATTTTTCAACTGAATCCCATAATTGTAAGTATCAAAATCAAAGACAAAAAGAACAGTTCGAATAAGCGAAATCAATTACTTTAAAGTTTTAAGCACTTATTTCTCCGATTGACATCGCCTAATCAAAACTTTCATTAGAACCTTTTTTTGTAGAGCATTTAGTAAGCTTTCCAATGGTATTCTTTCGTTTCCCAAATTCTTAACCTTTTTCGAGATATTAGGGAAAGTATACAAAGTTACCAAAAGTTTTTTATATCTGTTAATAAAATATTTTATTCTAACCCTTCCTCAACTCCAAACGCAACCAAAATTTCAACATATTAGTTTTAATGAAAGTAGAAGATGCAGTAAATGTTTCAACTGAATCCCATGATTCTAAGTACCCAAACCAAAAACGGCATTCAAAAATTATTTTTTCAGTTTTCTCGAAAACGGTTAAAGCTATCGCCTTGAAAATGGTTTCATTCGTTTTCCAAGACCAAGAAGCCTATAAAACGAGTACTTACAAGCTTATGAACTCAAAAACGTAAGCGTTACGATTTTTTTTTGCGCGAAGTTCGCCCCAAACGCCATCTTCCAGTGGGCGGATTTTGTTGGTTAACGAACTTGACCTTTCAAATTGGACGACAGATTTTTGTACCAAATTTCATCAAAATCGGACCATCAGGGAAGCAAGAAATGAGCGAACAGACAAATATATATATATATATATATATATATATATATATATATATATATAAATATATACATATATATATATACAAATTTGAACTACCGTTATTTTCGGTCTCTAGGGGTTCTGAAACGCGAAATTTTCTTGTCGGCACTTCCGGATTGTTTCATTGTATCAACCTTATAAGCGGGGTTCCTCCCTATGGGGGAGGGAGGAACCGCGCTAAAACGGTATTCAAAAACTATTTTTCCAATTTTCTCGAAAACGGTTAAAGCTATCGCCTTGAAAATGGTTTCATTCGTTTTCCGAGCCCAAGAAGCCTATAAAACGAGTACTTACAAGCTTATGAACTCAAAAACGTAAGGGTTACGATTTTTTTGCGCGAATTTCGCCCCAAACGCCATCTTCCAGTGGGCGGATTCTGCCGGTTAACGAACTTGACCTTTTAAATTGGACGACGGATTTTTGTACCAAATTTCATCACAATCGGACCATTAGGGAAGCCAGAAATGAGCGAACAGACAAATATATATACACAGATATATATATATATATATATATATATATATATATATATATATATAAATATATATACATATATATATATATATATAAATATATATACATATATATATATATATATATATATATATATACAAATTTGAACCACCGTTATTTTCGGTCTCTAGGGGTTCTGAAACGCGAAATTTTCTAGTCGGCACTTCCGGATTGTATCATTGTATCAACCTTATAAGCGGGGTTCCTCCCTATGGGGGAGGGAGGAACCGCGCTAATAATACTATGAAATAGATAAAGTACGGTAACGGTTCTTTTATCGTCCTAGCAACGCATGCTGCCTAGGCTTGCCTGCTCTAACCAACTAAAACTTTAAACCCCTCTAAAAATACTTAAAAATTCGAATATCAAAAAATCCTTCCTTAACGAGTGTCTACGTTATATAGGGAGTGTCCAAGCAAAATTTCAAATTTTTCTGTCGAGTAGTTTGGGCTGGGCGATGATAGGTCAGTGAGTGAGTGAGTGGTATTTGACAAATATATAGTAGATACCTGGTAATGTAAAAAAATTTAGTGTGTCATATTACCCAAAAAATACACCTGTTATATACAAAAAATACACCTGGTGTGTGACATGCCGCACCATATATAACTTGAAAATAAATCATATGAAGAGTGAATAAAGCTGTTACCAACTACCTACAACATCTTAGTCCAACTTTGGATCTACACAATAATATTGATTTATTTATGATTTATAAATTCAAGAAAATGAATTTGGTTTTCATCGCGCAAGGTAATATTACCCTTTAACGGCCCGAATTTAACTTTATTTAATAAGGAAGACCAAGGAAGAGTTTCCAGCTGGAGAGACAATGGCTGAGGATACATAGATACCAAGTGGAGAAGAGGGCCTCTGGGGGCTATGAGGATTCGGAGTCCGGGTCAAGTATCGCTCTGGGCGGTGGAATTCGAGATCCGACTCTAATGAAAGGGGTTATTATGTATGTTTCGATCGAACCGCGCTCTCTCGGGTAATGAAGTAATCCACGCCTTTATCGTGTACAACCTATGTCTCGATTCGACAATTGTAAGGTCCACCGTATTGCAGGATCACTTATTTCTCCTTTGGCTACTCCGAGGAACCTCGGTATGTCCCTCTATAAGTCTATTCTCCTTCGTATGCATTAAGATCACCCAGTAGCAGGAAGGTGAACAGACGGCAACATTCGAGATGTGGGGAGGAATCTTATCGAAACAGACTGATTTATTTAGCTGAAATTTGAAAAAAAAATCATACGTATTTTCTTTTTTTGAGGTACTTGGTCCCGAATCCGTAGTTTACTGACCTTACGCCTTTTCTTAGAGGTCATTTGAAGGTCAAATAGAGAGAAACAATCAGAAATAATTCATTTTCCGGGAGGCAGTGTGAGTCTCTACGAGTACGGACTCAGGGACCTCAAAAACATACGCATGAATTTTTTTCAGATTTTTCATACTTTTTTTTTCTCTATGTGATCTTCATATGACCTCTAGGAAAAAGCGTAAGGTCAAACAAACTAGATTCAGGAGCCTCAAAAACATACGCATGAATGTTTTCAGATTACTTCTGCGTTTTTTTTTTGTTTTTTTTTCTATTTGATTTTAAAATTACCTTGAATCTGATATCATAAGGGTTAACCAACCCGCTCATCGTAATCAGCAACCCCAAAAGTACCATACCGCTCCGTTTTTTATTTACTTTAGATCAAATGTTGACTTGTGTTATTAAAAAGTTTATTATATATTCTAAATTTCAGTGCTGACTAGGTGTCGACATTGTAGGATTCAGTAATTCCTACCTAGATAAATTAATGACGACAATATTATGCATGAGCATATCGAGCTGCTATCCAGCACTAATGCGCAGCTACGCCTGTAGGCTATGATTTCGAAGGCTTATAATGAATTAATGTGTCCTTGTCCTAAATCAGATTTATTTGCGAGCCTTTTAATTAATTAATCATTTAATATTATTATCAATTATTCATTCTGATGTTCGTGCCGGTTTTAATTATTTTAATGACACGCGGCTATTAGTATTTTAAGCTGGTAGTAGGAATATTTATTGATCGAACAAATGTATCACTTCTTTGGCCGTTCCACTCATAGTACAGGTATGAGCTAAGTAACAAGCATAAGTGATCCGAAGATAATTGGTTCTCAGAGAAACATGTCTTCAAATGATATTTTTATTTATTTATACAATGGAGCGACACAATAGAAGCGATAAACTCTTCCATTTGCCAATAACCGCGACATGTAATTTATTAATTGCACATTATAGGATATACAAAATAAAAAACAATATATAAAAAAGGTAGGTGACAAAAACGTTACTAAAATAACCTTGAAATTCTTATAGAGGAAGAATAAAGCATAGGGGAACCATAAAAAAAATAAAATAAAAACCGAGAAATTAAGTATTTCTAGAATAAATTTCAGGGCTATAAAAACAATTAAACTGAAAGCTGACTAGTGAAATTGATAGTAATACAATTATTGTTGAAAATAAATGTTTTAATGTGTTACAATGTTGTTATTTTTTTAATTGCATGATACAGTTTGGTGTGATTCAAATACATGTACATTCATTTGGGGTAACTTTGCCCCATAAATTTGCCTTAAACTGCTAATACAAGGGAAATTATAATGTAATATTTTCCAAGTTAATTTTAAAAGATTTGCCATTATTCCATGCTCTTGGGATAATATTGTACCACCTTGCCTATTTCCTATTTAAAATAATTGCATCATTTGTCTGAAATGATTGGGGAAACTTTAGACCACTTAAGAAACCCTTAAAAGCATATTATAATCATAATAATTTATTAATAAATTGTTTAGTCAGCTATTAGGATTGTTGCATAGAGGAAGACAAGAAAACAAAGACAAAAAAATGTATTCATTAGCAAACTAAAACCATAACAAAATAGTTATTGCCCCATAAGCGTTGGTTAAATAGTTAAAACCATAAGAATTAGTGTCTCTGGTACAAAATTACCCTAAACCCAAAGTTACTCCAATTGATAGTGTATACATGGGCTATCTAATGTAAGTAGTTCTTGTGGTATTCTTAAAATGGGATTATACAAGTTTTTTGTCTGTAGGCGTGATAATGTTATGTTAAGGTACTGGCTCCTAATTTTGAACAAATCATTTCTGTCATTTGGGATTCCAAATTACCAAATTTGTTAATAGGTGGCAAGCGGTGATAGGGGTTACTTCAATTGTATTCCCTGTACATCTATTGGAATCGGTATATATGTTTTAAACCTAGGAGAATCAATACAAGCTAGAATATTCGGGAAAATTACTTTCTGATAAAAACTATTCTATGCGGGGAAAAGTTTTAATATTGAGTTTTTGCGCCCAATTCTAGTTTTTGAAACAATCAAGGTCCGGGGGAAGGCAATAACTCTGCTCTGGCAAACTTTTTCAAGTTGCCTCTAGCCTTGAGATACAGTCTGTGCGGAATTGATAGCCATTGAATAATGTTAGATCATGTAGAAAAATCTGTCTTTTAGAAGCTAGATCAAGCTAGTTCTTGAAGAAGGACATCGTGAAAATGCGGCTTCACTTGTTTCTTCAACGTAGAAATTAATTAATGAGCTGATTTCGCTGGTTTAAGCCTTTGGCATTTTTAATAAATACAGAAGGTCCCATCCTATATATATATATATATATATATATATATATATATATATATATACAACAGTTTAAACAATGTTTAAATCCAGTTTTACTCATTTTCAGGATAATCATTTTTGACCACTAGTGTTCTACATATTTATAACAATCATTTGCATACACTTGTATGTATTTATTCAACTAATAGTTACTTCTGAAAGAAACATTGATGAGGATTACAAGATATTTTGCAAATTCGTTTGAGTTTTTTATTTGCTAACCTTTTAAAAGGCAATTCAAACACGCGGGTCATCGTTGCCTGTTGTACTTCTAAAAAGTAATAACTAGAAATAATAATAAAATCAATATAGACAAAAATTAACTAATCAATGGAAATTAAATTAATTAAACTTTTGTAAATTAAATATACTTATTAATAATAAAACCAAAGGTAACAAATTTAATTGAATAAAATTAGGTATAATATTTTATTTTTAGCGCGGTTCCTCCCTCCCTTCAGAGGAACCCCGCTTATAAGGTTGATCTCATGAAACAATCCGGAAGTTCCGATTAGAAACTTTTACGTTTCAGAACCCCTAGAGAACGAAAATAATGGTGGTTCAAATTTGTATATATATATATATATATATATATATATATATATATATATTTGTCTGTTGGCGCTTTCCTGGCCTCAATAATGGTTCAATTTTGATGAAATTTGGTGGTTCATGATCATCACCAAGTAGGTATATATTCCTGAGAATGTAACTTAATACCCTTCTTTCTGAGGGATGTGGGAGCTTCTTTTACAAATAGCTTTGAATAGAAATGGGTGGTCTCAACTTTTTAAAACGATATATCGATTTTTTTAATCAATCCCCAAGGTCCGATCTTTAATCTAACCTCTTGTTACTCAATCTCATTTATATTATTTAACAGAAGAACATATTTACAGAACAGTGTCTTATTCCAAGTAACAGATTTTTTAATACAACAATAACATTATACAAGGACTCAATGCCTTCCGTTCCTCCAACTAGAGGGAAGATATTAATATAATAAAAATGAGGTTTCAATCTGGGCTATTAATTTGTATACCATTCTTGTTCTCATTTGAATAACATATATATTTAATAATACCCATATATTTTAATATGATGTAACTGTAGTAGTAATTTTTGGTGAAAAGTAGTATTTTTATACTTTTATGTTACAGATATATTTTTCATATTATGGAATATCAAAATCGACTTATTCAGGTAGATTCGTAGTAGTGATGAGCGATTCTGGAATGTGAAACGATTCGAATCTAAATGAAATAGGAATTTCGTAGGTAATTGTAAGTAATCGTGAAATCGATCAATATCGAACATCGTCGATCTTCTAAGCCTAAAAAATCGTTCTTTTCATTTAGAATCGAATCTATTCGTCAGATCGATTCATATTCCTAAATCTTCTGAGCCTAAAAAATCGTTCTTTTCATTTAGAATCGAATCTATTCGTAAGATCGATTCATATTCCTGAATCTTCTGAGCCTAAAAAATCGTTCTTTTCATTTAGAATCCAATCTATTCGTAAGATAGATTCATATTCCTGAATCTTCTGAGCCTAAAAAATCGTTCTTAGCATTTAGAATCGAATCTATTCGTAAGATAGATTCATATTCCTGAATCTTCTGAGCCTAAAAAATCGTTCTTTTCATTTAGAATCCAATCTATTCGTAAGATAGATTCATATTCCTGAATCTTCTGAGCCTAAAAAATCGTTCTTTTCATTTAGAATCCAATCTATTCGTAAGATAGATTCATATTCCTGAATCTTCTGAGCCTAAAAAATCGTTCTTTTCATTTAGAATCCAATCTATTCGTAAGATAGATTCATATTCCTGAATCTTCTGAGCCTAAAAAATCGTTCTTTTCATTTAGAATCCAATCTATTCGTAAGATAGATTCATATTCCTGAATCTTCTGAACCTAAAAAATCGTTCTTTTCATTTAGAATCCAATCTATTCGTAAGATAGATTCATATTCCTGAATCTTCTGAGCCTAAAAAATCGTTCTTTTCATTTAGAATCCAATCTATTCGTAAGATCTATTCATATTCCTGAATCTTCTGAGCCTAAAAAATCGTTCTTTTCATTTAGAATCCAATCTATTCGTAAATTCGATTCATATTCCTGAATCTTCCGAGCCTAAAAAATCGTTCTTTTCATTTAGAATCCAATCTATTCGTAAGATCGATTAATATTCCTGAATCGCATGTCACTAGCGCTCAACTACAATGAGTTTCTTCTCCTTTTAGCACTTTCCTCCGAAGGAAAGTAGCTATTGAGGTTGGACTCATGACGGAATTTTTGAAAAATTTCTTCAAATCTTTATCGATCCTACCTAGTAGACACCGAAAATGACCCCCGTTAAAATTTATATATATCTATATATATATATATATATATATATATATATATATATATATATATATATATATATATATATTTTAGATGGAACGGCATTTTTCTCCAGCGGTGGTACTCCTCCTCACTTCTTCCCGGAATATTTCGATGGATTCATCTCCATCTTCTTCAGCCAGGTACTTGTTTCTTCCTCGGTGGTAGCCAAGGGAATGACATTTTTCTCGATCTGGGCTCCTTTTCACCCCTCTAGCCACAGTATCGGCGGACGAATGGTGTTGAAGCTCCCTGGTGTAGTTGGGATTCTGTCCGTTGGCAGCGCTGATGGTAGCGCTGGGACTGTGGCTAGAGGGGTGAAAAGGAGCCCAGATCGAGAAAAATGTCATTCCCTTGGCTACCACCGAGGAAGAAACAAGTACCTGGCTGAAGAAGATGGAGATGAATCCATCGAAATATTCCGGGAAGAAGTGAGGAGGAGTACCACCGCTGGAGAAAAATGCCGTTCCATCTAAAAATACTATCCCAGCCACGAAAAATAACATCAAACATATATATATATATATATATATATATATATATATATATATATATATATGCATATGTGTGTGTCTGTTAACACGATAGCGGCCAGAGTTTTTGTTTTTTCGTCACGAAACTTGGTATATAGCATTCAATTAGCAAACGATTGAACGAGTTCGTTAACCACCAAAGTCGGTCCACCGGAAGGGGGGGTTTACCCCGAACCCAAAACACTAATTTGACTATGTCAGCCGTAATATTTGTTATATTTAAACGAAACTTGGTATTCGTAGTGGTAATATAGAAGAAAAGTGAGATATAAAAATGAACTAAATCGGTTCATTAGAAGGGGGGGTTTACTCCGGACCCACAATACCAATTCGCCACTACCAGCCGTGATTTTTTGTATATTTCGATGAAACTCGGTATTCGTAGTGGCAATCCACAGGTAAATAACTGTTGTAAAAATAAACTAAATCGGTTCATTAGGAGGGGGGGTTTACTCCGGACCCACAATACCAATTCGCCACTACCAGCCGTGATTTTTGGTATATTTCGACGAAACTCGGTATTCGTAGTGGTAATCTACAGGTAAATATGTGTTGTAAAAATAAACTAAATCGGTTCATTAGAAGGGGGGGGGTTTACTCTTGACCCAAATTCTTAATATACTCATACCGGTCGTAATTTCTGCTGTATTGTAACGAAACGCGGTATACGTCGTGGGCAACTCATGAGAAAGAAGTGTTGTAAAAATGAGCTGAATCGGTCAATCGGAAAGCGGGGGTTTAATTTGTAATATATTTCAATAGAAAAGCCCGACAGACGTAGGTTCACAAAGCCGCCGCAAGGAGCGCTTTCTACCACTAGAGTGACTGTATCCTGTTCCTGCGTTAGATCAAAATACGATAATATGAGGGTTTTTGTATTTATTACGTAGTGTAATAGGTACCATGTGTAAACATAACTCTGGAAGCAAATTATTAATTGATCAGTTACTCATTACAAATTTAAAAGAGAACTATTCATGTTTTTATTTTATTTATGTAGGATATTTTAAGCAAATTGTTCTGGAAAGCAATCTACACTACCCAAATTCTGAGGAAAGTGCTTAGTTATGCAGCTCCTGCGTGACGGACTTTTGATACACCAACGGGGTATCAAAAAACTACTACACGGGGAATATTTAAAAAAAGCCACGTGGAGCCCTTCCAAACTGTTAACTATTCAAAATCTTAGTTTTCATTTCGTGAAGTGTTAGAAATTTACTCTGGCTTGTCCAACATTTATTTTCGTGGAATAATTAAAAAAGAAGCTCTGTCCAATTGAGCTGCAACCATTTTTATTTAATATTTAAAAAAGTAATATTTTTTTTTTTTACTCGTTCTCTGTTATTCTTTGTTTTATTTATCCTTTCTCTTAGTTATGCAATTTATTCTATTTTTTTATCGTCACCTCTTTTTTAAAGAAAAAATATTTTCTCTAATAAAATAAAAAGAACTCTCCGCCGCCTAATAAAAAAGAAATGAACATAAAGCAGCTGAGAATAAATTGTACAACAAAAAATATCCTTCATTCTTAAAAACAGGCGACAGCCCTCATCCTTAAAAATAGGATAAAAATAATCTGAAAGTGAAATGAGATGTACAGGCCAAAAGAAGATAGCAGAATTGAAGTTATTGTTAAAGTTAATTTGGTTTAACGAAGCATACTGTAGGATTGTTATAACTACGGTACTGTATAGTAATTGCAAGGAGACATGACGGGTTCTTATTTCAAAATCATCAGCCATTTTCTATATCAAGAGTCGCGTCGAGTGTTAGAATGAATGAAAAAGGATATTTGCGTTCCGCAGGGGTGTGTATTGAGCACAACTCTTTCTAAAATAGGTATTGTCTTCATAAAGTACAATACATCAGATAACGTTTCTTGTCATCTGTATGTTGATGGCCTTCTCATGCATAAAAGGTTGGCCTCACTTAATGAAAGTAAAATTTCCCTTTAACACACAATTACCCGTTGGAGTGAAACCAATGGATTAACATTTTCAGCTGAAAAAACGAAATCCATAATTTTTAACAGGAGGAAACATTGCGATGCCGTTCAATTAACACTTTTGCAACATATCACACCGCAAAAACCTTAAAATTTTAGGCTTAACTTTTGATAGAAGGCTGTCATAGATCTGACATCTAAAAACCTGACGGAAAAATGCTCGTTAAAAATTCTGAGAATCATAAACTCAATTAAATGTGAATTTGATAGAAAAACTACGCTACAGTTCTATAGATCATTTATAAAATCAATTCTAGACTATGGGAGTGGTGTCTACCCTTTAGCAAGACCTAGTACACTGAAAATGCTGAACACCATAAACAACACGGGCCTAAACAAGAGCTTGAAAGAATGCAAGGAAATGAGAAGCTTATTTGTAATAGTGTTTTTCTAGAGCAAACGTTGAGAAGAGGGGGGATCATTTCCGGTTAGGATACTGTCAATTTCCTTTTGTGGCGCCTTAAATCTTCTCTTTTTTCTAGATTTTATTTTATATCTTTCGCGAAAGATCAAAACCAAGCAATAACTGCTTCTATTCGTTTGCTAAGTGTACCTTTGGAAGATAAAGTGTACCGAAGATGACACAGTTACTGTGAGTCGGACTTTTTTTTTATACATATTAAAATAATTTTATAGGATAAATTAACATACCTAGAAGACATTCGAGTGATCTTGAAATTCGTACACAAATCCTTTTCAAGAATACCCTTTGTATTTAAGGATAAATCTCCTATTGTTCACTGTTTATACCTGAATGCTTTGGTGCAGGGTTTCACTGAAATGCAAATGAACGGGCTAAATGTAAATATAGCTGGTTCTCCTTTAAACTCCCTGGCCAATTCCTGTTTTTACAAAACGCTTACTCTCTGCTACAACCAATTTGTTTCACATGCTAATTTATGCTTATTCCTTCTCTTATTTTCTCGCCGTATCGCTTATAAATTGAATGCGATTAAAGTGAAAAAGGAAAAAAAATGTGGATTTACTTTTTTTAAAGGATTATGTAAATTTTAGTTTGTTTATTTTCAGACCCCTGCAGTTGAGAATCATTGGACGATATTAGTTCAGCTCATTTTGTTGACCTTAGGTTTTCCAGGGCGACAAATAACGCAACGCTGCGACTAAATAACTGCAGTAGATTTTAATTGTTTCTCATAGACTGAAAAAATACTCAAAAATTCCATTACGTCCAGTTTATTAGCAAAACTATTTTTTTGAATGCCTATTCAGTATTCGATAGTTGCTGTCATGTTGCCATTCCTATGACAATTATTTTTCTTTTTTCTTTTTTTTTTTCTTTTTTTTTACGGCGCATCTACATCTAGGTCATTAGCGCCTATGACAATTATTATTATTATTTCACTTAATTCCACATTAAGAGAGAAAGAAATATAACCACATAATCAGTCAGAAGTTTGTTTGACCACTCTAACAATGTTTCACTAATCTTTGCGACATCTCTACTACAGTAAGCCCTTGTAAAAATGTTTCCCCCTTTGAGATTTTGCACTGAAATTTCTGTTAGTGATGCCTTTTGGAACCCCGATTTGTAAAGATGCTTGTTGTATAAGATAAGGATAAGCGTTGCAAATGGATAATATCTTTGTTCAGAGAGTATAAATTTTCGCCTGGACACCATGCATAAGAAATTCTTAAATTTTCTTTGAACAGGATCACCTGCTAGTTAATAATAATATATCACTTATACATATTTTTATTATATTCATTTTAAATGTAATGTTTTCTGTTTATTTTTTTTTTTTCTATAATAAGTTTTAGTGAATGGGACATTTTTATTGAAGTTTATCAACAAATTCGTATCAATCATTGTATCAATTAATTAATTGTAGAACTAATGATTTATTTTCCATTACGTCAATCGTGAGTGTTATTTATTAATTTTCCTGCTTGAACTGGAGTTTATAATTAATGGGTTTTGTGCTGCTAAAGAGTTTATGGGCGTGTTTTAGATTCAGGTGAAATCGCCGTCCTTCGTCAGCCCATTAATCAAACCCAGGAAATTCAGAACCAGGCACTCAAACGCATTCAGGTACTGATATTCTAGAATATTTTATTAATTGTCTAGAATCTTGACTATTAGAAATTATAAGGAAAAAAGGTATTAAGAGAGGTTAAAGTTTGGGAATTCCGTACAGTATTTACTCAGGGTGTTTTCTTGTGGTCTAGTGGCTAAAGCCTTGGACTCTCATGCGGGAGATGGGGGTGCGAGTCATACCTGCAGCAAGGATTTTTCTCAATTCGGCACGTTGAGAAAATTCCCAGTTGCACCATAGGTCGGTGCTAATTGCACAGCTGTCAATGACCCGTAAAAAAAAAAAAAAAAAAAATATGTTTTGGTTACTTCCTGGCACATTATATTATCCTCTTGAAGGAATTCCACCCCGTATGAATACATTCCTATCGTAATATGACTTTGATGTTTAGCCCTAAAGAGGTTTCCATTCGAATGCGAGAGAAATTAATTACTTAATTGCTCCTTGTCTGCGAACGTTGTCTGTTCAAGTCGAGTTCATTGTTTTCAATACGTTTAATCGTGTACCTAGAAGCCTATTAACCCAATACTAGGCTTCTAGGTACACCCAACCACCTAACTTTAGGGTGCACCTAAATTGGTCCCGATCCGATCCGATAGTCACCGACTGCCGGAAGAAGAACAAACACAAGCATCTCAATGGAGATGCGTACATTGGTCCCGATCCGATACGATGAACACCGATTCTCGGTTGTTCAAACGTGTTTGTTTCTAGAACGATTTCGGACGACCGACGGAAAATGGCGCCAAATGACATATTGTGTCTCAAAGAAGTCTACAGCCTCTACATCTTAACCGATTTCAATGCTTTTTTTTTTTTTTTTTTTTTTTTTTTTTTTTTTTTTTTTTATTTAATAAAAGCTAATAAAATTGTAAACATCCAAAGCTTATAACCTTCTAGCTACATTTCTTAAAATAATTTTAAAATATGAATACTAATGCTTCTCGTATCTTAGCGTGACAGTCAAATATTAACTATTACACTAAATTTTGTTTTTGGAAGAAGAACATACACATGCATTTCAATGGAGATTCGTACATTGGTCCCGATCCGATACGATGAACACCGATTGTGTTTTTGGGAATGATATCCTTTGTTTTTGGAAGAAGAACAAACACATGCATCTCAATGGAGATGCGTACATTGGTCCCGATCCGATACGATGAACACCGATCGTGTTTTGGGAATGATATCCTTTGTTTTTGGAAGAAGAACAAACACATGCATCTCAATGGAGATGCGTACATTGGTCCCGATCCGATACGATGAACACCGATCGTGTTTTGGGAATGATATCCTTTTTTTTGGAAGAAGAACAAACACATGCATCTCAATGGACATGCGTACATTGGTCCCGATCCGATACGATGAACACCGATCGTGTTTTGGGAATGATATCCTTTGTTTTTGGAAGAAGAACATACACATGCATCTCAATGGAGATGCGTACATTGGTCCCGATCCGATACGATGAACACCGATCGTGTTTTGGGAATGATATCCTTTGTTTTTAGAAGAAGAACAAACACATGCATCTCAATGGAGATGCGTACATTGGTCCCGATCCGATACGATGAACACCGATCGTGTTTTTGGGAATGATATACTTTGTTTTTAGAAGAAGAACAAACACATGCATCTCAATGGAGATGCGTACATTGGTCCCGATCCGATACGATGAACACCGATCGTGTTTTTGGGAATGATATACTTCGGAAAGATTGATTGCCCGGTAATCGAAGGTTTCTATGCTTATTAGGCGGGTTTTTTTAAATTAATCACTCTTTTTCACTTCACTACGAGTTCATTGATGACGAGCTGTGTCTAAATCGGATCGGATCAGGTCGGGACCAATGTAGGCACTCAAGTTGGCCGTTGTCAGTCAAACGATATCGGATTGGATCGGGAGAAATACGGGTCCAATCCAGGTGCAGCCTAGCATGTTATTGTCGTGAATTTAACAAAAACAAGCTGTGTTTTTGGTTAGTTGGAGTGTTTCGATATGATAATATCCGAAACTTTCAAGGCCTGGAATATTGCAATGTGTACGGTATTTCGATTTTAAGAACATCAGAAGAACATGGTCATGTGTTTAGAAACTATAGCCTGTTCATATAGACGGAAAAGTTCAATTCCGCATGCGCGAAATTTTGAGCGAAATAGTCCTGAAGCTTCCGCCATGTGCTAATTCCCATTTCAAGGAGCATAACGATTCGAGAAACATTATAAAAACTAATTATGTCTCATCTAAGACTAGGGAAAGGAAATGGTGTCTGATATTTATCAATAATAGCTAAAGCTCAGTCTAAAAACGTTTTAACCTTTCTTTTGATAAGGTTATTACAGCCGCTTAGTTGCACGGGGAATATAGGCCACGCCCTTCCCCTACAACTAAACCATCCATTTGAACTGGCTATAGTTTAAATTGTTTTTAGCCTTAGCTTTGGCTAAGTACATATATATATTAAACACTATCTCCCTTGCCTGACTGCTCAAAGTCTTTCCTGGTCCTAAACGAGACATAATCAGTTTTTATTGAGTTTAAAGTAGTTTGTTGTTCATTGTAATGGAAATGCAAATGGCGGAACCGTCAGGAATATTTCCCTCAGAATTCTGCGCATGCGGGATTAGAACTATTCCATCCAGCCGAACGGGCTATAAAAACGAAGAGTATCCTTTGAATCTGACTTTTTTTTTTCATCCTGTGACTCTGATAATGCAGAATTTGAGCTTAAGCATTCACATGGGAAAACTCAAATTTTTAGAGTTTGTCTTATATGGATTATAATCCTTACTCCTTTCAAATCCTATGTTGGAGTGTCTTAATAACTCTCATGTTGAACATTTGTTGAATGTTCCTCAGACTTGGCCTCTACAGCTTTCCCTACTAGAGTTCAAAAATATCTTTTTAAGAACGTTGGCGGTATTTAGGTATTTTATCTACATCTTGTAATCTAGCTTGGTCTCTGGAGTTGAATGGTTCAGCAATGGAGGACTGCTTAATATTCATTACATCTTGAATGCGGGAGAAGATTCACTCGGCTATATTCCTCTTCTAAAACTTTTCTCTTTAAAACGAAAAACAATCATCAGACTTGTGGGAGGGTAGAAGGACTTAAGAACGAGAAATGCTGTAAAATAATGAGTGTAAATAATTACCACTATGTACCAATCGCATAATTTTTAATCTATACTATTGACCACTTACACCCATCTGGCTGGTATTTGTTTCCGTGCCTGATTTTCGAAATACCAGCCTCAAATATAAATAAGAAGGGAGGTGCAGATAAAAAGGGCCATTAAGAGGCAGGGGATCGTTTTTAGAAATATATAATTTTACAATAAAAGCAATTGCACTTAACCAAACATTATATAATAAACTTAACATCACCAGGAGTAGACAAAGAGTTGCTGTAAGTGTTGAAATGATTTGTTCTTCTTTATTTGAACTTTTTGAGAGCGTTCCCTCCCTCCCTCCATGGTTATATGTAGGTATATATAATGCTAATGCATATCATTGCATTGGTTTTATGTAAAAACCAACGAAATAATATGGCTAAACCCAGTCTGCTTAATTGAAAATGGATTATTTAGTACAAACAATACAATCAAAATCCAAAACTAAGGTTAATTTTTCCCAAAAAGGCTTACAATGTCTGAAATTACTGTGGGATCGTGCACTCCCTAACGCTCGAAAAAAACAAACCAGATTGTTCCGAAGTAAAACGCTGCGCTCCGCTCCGCTGTTTCTGTGCATGATCCCATTGGGTTGTATGGAATTTATTCTTGCGCTCCAAAAAGCTGCGCTCCGCTATATGTGTGTTTCCTCCCTAAATGTTTATATATAGCTTTCCAACTGAAACTAGGGATAATAACGCAATAACGATGCGCCGTAAAAAAAATAAAAAAAAAAAAAATAAAAAAATAACGCAATTCCTACCCGACAGATTTTAATTAATTAAATACAAAATTAATATTTCGGTTAGTAATCGGTAACGATGAACGAATTATTTGTTGTTTTTTAATGAATCGTTCCAAAGGGAAGTCGAGCAGGCCTATTTTTGAAATATTGTGCTCCTCCCCGAATTCTTTCATTCGATGGGAGTGTCCATACAAATACATGCTGTATCCAAGGGTAACCAAAACGTCCATCATATCCAACAATTTATTTTATCTTTTTGAACGACATGGTTCTCAAAGGACCAACTTTCCTAGACTAGAGAGACCTCTTCACCTTGTCCCTGCTGAATATTGTGCTCCTCCCCGAATTCTTTCATTCGATGGGAGTGTCCATACAAATACATGCTGTATCCAAGGGTAACCAAAACGTCCATTATATCGAACAATTTATTTTATCTTTTTGAACGACATGGTTCTCAAAGGACCAACTTTCCTAGACTAGAGAGACCTCTTCACCTTGTCCCTGCTGAATATTGTGCTCCTCCCCGAATTCTTTCATTCGATGGGAGTGTCCATACAAATACATGCTGTATCCAAGGGTAACCAAAACGTCCATTATATTCAACAATTTATTTTATCTTTTTGAACGACATGGTTCTCAAAGGACCAACTTTCCTAGACTAGAGAGACCTCTTGACCTTGTCCCTGCTGAATTGAGTCTGCAGAGAAAACCTTTAATTATGAATGGACATTTACTTGACAAGGGACCGTCCGTTCTCTCTTCTTTTCAGAACATAAATAAATACCTGAGTATCCTTATTTTATAATTTACAAGTCATTTATGTAATTTAAACAACAAAATGAAAACCTGACCTTTTGAACGGTCAACTTCCGTTTAGATTTCTTATTTGTTTTCAAAATATGCAATCGATGAAATCCAACAAATCTAGGAGTCTAATAGTATAAAATCAAGAGATTTCTTTGAGGGTGAGAGCTTGTTTTGATAGCGCTTTGGTTAAGTGAAATGAAATATTTTAAACAATGAAGGTTAGACTCTTTCTTTATGATGATGAAACTTCACCATCCAGTTACCAGCATCTGTGTGTGTTTCCTTTTTCTTACTTCGTTTGGGTGGTCATCAATAAATATGACGACTCAGGATAACCTTTCCTCACAATCCCAGAAGTATAAGATATTATATAGTACTCTTAAAATATACCTAAAAAAAATATAAAACCTGACTTGAAACACATCTATGAAAATATAGCTGTAGAGTACCAACTGATCCAGAACCTGAGTTGCAACCTCACAGCTACTTGCAATTCTCCAGAGCTAAGAGGGCGTAAAAGGCGCACTTAGAAATGTCGTGAAGAAGGAACATTCGGATCCAGGAACTCCATAAAAACCAACATTGTCTTTTATTTTTCCTGAAGGCTCGGTTGTAGTCTCAGTCGCACTCAATGGACCACAATCAGGAAAACCATTCATTTCCTAAGTTCCTAAATGCGTAAGAGGCATTTTCGTCAGTTTTAAGGACAACGTTTTTATATCAACTTGGCTGTAATTTTTTGCAGTAGAAATATCGGGCCAAATGGTGCCACATGGAAGATATTAGGGAAAAAATACTATTGAATGTCTTTATAAACGGAATAGTTCCTAAAACAATGATTTTTAGAATTTTTGTCTGCTTGTCTGCTGTCTGTCAGACACTCTATACCAGAGTTGGGCAAACGTTAGCGCGCGCTAATATCTAATACCTTCCCGCTAATTTAGCGGAACTGATAAGAGCCTGCGCTAACGGTTAGCGCATAGCGACGGCAGTGCGCTAATCGCTAATTCACCTATAATGTTTAAATATCTTTGTAGCTAACTAGGAGGAATATTGAAGGTTGAATAAAAAAAGGATATTGGAAGTGTTATTACAAAGGACATTGAAGGTCGTATTTGGAAGTATATAGGAGGTGGTATTAGGAAGGATATACAAGGTGGTATTAGGAAGGATATAGAAGGTCGTTTTAGGAAGGATATACAAGGTGTCATTAGGAAGGATAAAGAAGGTGGTATTAGGAAGGATATAGAAGGTCGTTTTAGGAAGGATATACAAGGTGTCATTAGGAAGGATATAGAAGGTGGTATTAGGAAGGATATAGAAGTTGGTATAAGGAAGGATATTAAAGGTGGTATTAGGAAGGATATAGACGGTCGTTTTAGGCAGGATATACAAGGTGACATTAGGAAGGATATAGAAGGTGGCATTAGGAAGGGTATAGAAGGTGGTATTAGAAAGAATATTAAAGGCGGTATTTGGAAGGATATTGGACCTGGTATTAGGAGGGATATAGAAGGTGGTATTACGAAGAAAATAGAAGGTGGTATTAGGAAGGGTATATAAGGTGGTATTAAAAAGTATATTAATGGCGGTATTAGAGAGGATATTGGAGGTGGTATTAGGAAGGATATAGAAGGTGGCATTAGGAAGGGTATTGGAGGTGGTATTAGGAAGGGTATAGAAGATGGTATTTGGAAGGGTATAGAAGGTGGTATTAGGAAGGAAATTAAAGGCGGTATTAGGAAGGGAATAGAAGGCGGTATTAGGGAGTATTTAGAAGGTGGCATTAGGAAGCATATTGAAGGTCGTAATGGGAAGGATATAGAAGGTGGTATTAGGAAGGATATTGAAGGTCGTATTAGCAAGGATATAGAAGGTGGTATTAGGAAGGATATTAATGGCGGTATTAGAGAGGATATTGGAGGTGGTATTAGGAAGGATATAGAAGGTGGCATTAGGAAGGGTATAGAAGATGTTATTTGGAAGGGTATAGAAGGTGGTATTAGGAAGGATATTAAAGGCGGTATTAGGAAGGATATTGGAGGTGGTATTAGGAGGGATATAGAAGGTGGTATTAGGAAGGGTATTGGAGGTGGTATTAGGAAGAATATTAAAGACGGTATTAGGAAGGATATTAAAGGGGTTATTAGGAAGGAAATAGAAGGCGGTATTAGGGAGTATACGGAAGGTGGCAATAGGAAGGATTTTGAAGGTCGTAATAGGAAGGATATAGAAGGTGATATTAAGAAGGATAATGAAGGTCGTATTAGGAAGGTTATAGAAGGTGGTATTAGGAAGGTTATTGGAGGTGGTATTAAGAAGGATATTAATGGCGGTATTAGAGAGGATATTGGAGGTGGGATTAGGAAGGATATAGAAGGCGGTATTAGGGAGGATATAGAAGGTTCTATTAGGAAGGATATCGAAGGTCGTATTAGGAAGGATATAGAAGGTGGCATTAGGACGGATATTGGAAGTAGTATTAGGAAGAATATAAAAGCTGATATTAGGAAGGATATGGAAGGAGGTATTAGGAAGGATATTGAAGGTGGTAATAGGAAGGATATAGAAGGTGGTATTACGAAGAATATAGAAGGTGGTATTAGGAAGGGTATATAAGGTGGTATTAAAAAGGATATTAATGGCGGTATTAGAGAGGATATTGGAGGTGGTATTAGGAAGGATATAGACGGTGGCATTAGGAAGGGTATTAAAGGCGGTATTAGGAAGGATATTGGAGGTGGTATTAGGAAGGATATTAAAGGCGGTATTAGAGAGGATATAGGAGGATATTGGAGTTTGAATAACTGTGTAGCACATAATAGTGGAATGCCCTAAATACCGGCACCACTTTGCTGCGGAAGGTATCAACAGAAAACTTGCAGTGTGCCTTGGAAACAATACCTCAGAAATTGACAGACTGTTAAATACCTTCCTAATACTTTCTTGAATATCCATCCCTTTACCACCTTCAATATCCCTCCTAATACCCCATAAACATTCTTCCAAATGCCACCTCCAATATACTTCCTAATCCCAACTTCAATACCCTTCCCTATACCACCTTCTTTATCCTTCCTAATACTACCTTCTAAATCCTTCCCTAATACCCCCTTTAATATCCTTCCTAATACCACCTCCAATACCCTTCCTAATACCACCTTCTATATCCTTCCAAATACCGCCTTTAATATCCTTCCTAATACCACCTCCTATATACCTCCAAATACCACCTTCTATATCCTTCCTATTACGACCTTCAATATCCTTCCTAATACCACCTTCTATATCCTCCCTAATATCAGCTTTTATATTATTCCTAATATAAGCTTTTATATTCTTCCTAATACTATTTCCAATATCCGTCCTTATGCCACCTTCTATGTCCTTCCTAATAGCACCTTCTATATCCTCCCTAATACTGCCTTCTATACCCTTCATAATACTACATCCAATATCCTTCCGAATACTACCTTCAATATCCTTCTTAATATCACCTTCTTTATACTTCCTATTACGACCTTCAATATCCTTCCTATTGCCACCTTCTATGTACTCCCTAATACCGCCTTCTATTCCCTTCTTAATACCACCTTCTATATCCTTCCTAATGCCACCTTCTATAACCTTCCTAATACCACCTCCTATAGACCTCCAAATACCACCTTCTATATCCTTCCTATTAAGACCTTCCATATCCTGCCTAATATCAGCTTTTATATTCTTCCTAAAACTACTTCCAATATCCGTCCTTATGCCACCTTCTATATCCTTCCTAATACGACCTTCGATATCCTTCCTAATAGCACCTTCTATATCCTCCCTAATACTGCCTTCTATATCCTTCCTAATCCCACCTCCAATATCCTCTCTAATACCGCCATTAATATCCTTCCTAATACCACCTCCAATAACCTTCCTAATACCACCTACTATAACCTTCCTAATACGGCCTTCATTATCCTTCTTAATATCACCTTCTATATCCTTCCTATTACGACTTTCAATATCCTTCCTATTGCCACCTTCTGTATACTCCCTAATACCCCCTTTAATATCCTTCCTAATACCACCTCCAATACCCTTCCTAATACCACCTTCTATATCCTTCCAAATACCGCCTTTAATACCCTTCCTAATACCACCTCCAAAATGCTTCCAAATGCCGCCTTTAATATCCTTCCTAATACCACCTTCTATTTCCTTCCTAATACCCCCTTTAATATCCTTCCTAATACCGTCTTTAATATTCTTCCTAATACCACCTCCAATACCCTTCCTAATACCACCTTCTATATCCCTCCTAATACCACCTCCAATAACCTTCCAAATACCGCCTTTAATATTCTTTCCAATACCACCTTCTATACCCTTCCTAATACCACCTTCTATATCCTTCCTAATGTCACCTTGTATATCCTGCCTAAAACGACCTTCTATATCCTTCCTTATACCACCTTTAATATCCTTCCTTATACCACCTTCTATATCCTTCCTAATACCACCTTCTATATCCTTCCTAATGACACCTTGTATATCCTTCCTAAAACGACCTTCTATATCCTTCCTAATACCACCTTGTATATCCTTCCTAATACCACCTCCTATATACTTCCAAATACGACCTTCAATGTCCTTTGTAATAACACTTCCAATATCCTTTTTTTATTCCACCTTCAATATTCCTCCTAGTTAGCTACAAAGATATTTAAACATTATAGGTGAATTAGCGATTAGCGCACTGCCGTCGCTATGCGCTAACCGTTAGCGCAGGCTCTTATCAGTTCCGCTAAATTAGCGGGAAGGTATTAGATATTAGCGCGCGCTAACGTTTGCCCAACTCTGCTCTATACACACAAGGGTTTAACAATCCCTATGGGGTTAGCTTAGTGTCTCAGTCACATTTTAACATCCTAGCAGCCTCTAAATGCTTGATCCGTGAGGGCTATACGTATAATATTGTTGTTTAGGGAAGGATACAGCAACGTCAGTATATTTTTTTTAATTCCCATATGACGGTGTTTATAATCCTAAATAAACCTAAAAATGCTGCCCTAAGTCACTAACCAAGCGGACGAAGTCACAAGCACAGCTAGTAAAGAATTTAAATAACGAGGGAACATCAGGAAGAATTTCACTACCTACCGAAAGGTACTTAAACACAAACTATTAAGCAGAACAGAACATCCCTGAATATTATATAACTGACAGGGGAGAAAACACACTCCTATCAGAGTAAAGAATAAACAAATAGAAAATTTCTCAAACTTAATTTTCTTTCTATTTTAAATATTAGATATGTCCAGGTCATTCCATCGTTATTTAGGTGATATCATAATGAACAGTTTTTTTTTTGGGGGGGGGGGGGTTCTTCCAAATTTGCATGAATAATACTACTTGACGCGAAAAATATAAATAATTGATCATTATCATGTTTAGGAGAAAGGAAAAAAATAGGTGAAAACCTAAGAATCCGGACCCTAGTTATAAATATATGAAATATTAGCTTAACGTTTATATTATTCTACACTGTACAAGAGATTGTGTTGATTGACAGATGGCTAAGTCCACTTAATCTTAACAATCCATGGGCCTAGAGGTCAAGGGCTATAGTTAGTGCAATTGGTAAATAGGACTACAGCCTTGCACCCCGAATCTGTCATGGCATTCTACAAACGCAGGACAATCTCTATTGTAGGCAGAAGCTTTGATCAATCTCTCTGTCTCATTGAGGGCCTTTGGAATATTGATGTCAATAGTAAACAGGGTAGAGCATTGAGCGTGACGAGAGTGGATTAGCCATTGCATCGTGTTGGAGGACCAGCATCCCGTAACTATTGTCTAAGAGGTCATTGTCGTAGTGAGATTTGCTGTGTTCAAAATAGAAGCGATGACATAGTAAACTTACATTCATAGTCCAAAGTAAATTGGTAAAAACGTAGCCATATTGAGAGAAGGAAGATTATTTTTGCGTAAATATATATTAGAAACGACTCAAGTAAAAGTAATTGAGTTATGCATTTATCGAAAAAAATGTAAATATAAAAGAATAAAAAAAAACACTGTTTTATTTTTACTTATCTCCCTCAACCTCCGAGATCGCACCAGATACTGCCCATAAATCATTTAGAAAGAATGAAACAAATTTGCCCAAAGTGGCTATACTTGAAAAATATATACACGTAGACATGCATATATTACAAATTTCATTTTTTTATCTATCAATGTTTTCGGAAGTTAGGCGATATAACAAATAGAAATCTATGAAAAATATATATCTTTGTGGTAATACGTCCATTAGAGTTATTATATATTATATTATTTACAGTTAAAGGATTCTTATGTGAAGCTGGTTTCATTGTTGTATGTCTCAATTTAAATAGTCAGATGTCAAGTAGATAATATCTACTTGACAGTTGATAATATCTACTTGACAGTTGATAATATCTGTATCAAGTAGATAATATCTACTTGACAGTTGATAATATTTACTTGACAGTTGATAATATCTACTTGACAGTTGATAATATCTACTTGACAGTTGATAATATCTACTTGACAGTTGATAATATCTACTTGACAGTTGATAATATCTATATCAAGTAGATAATATCTACTTGACAGTTGATAATATCTATATCAAGTAGATAATATCTACTTGACAGTTGATAATATCTATATCAAGTAGATAATATCTACTTGACAGTTGATAATATCTA
This sequence comes from Gonocerus acuteangulatus, assembly GCA_946811695.1. Taxonomy (NCBI): domain Eukaryota; kingdom Metazoa; phylum Arthropoda; class Insecta; order Hemiptera; family Coreidae; genus Gonocerus; species Gonocerus acuteangulatus. The sequence goes on from OX328129.1 coordinate 50,314,898, forward strand.
CTTGACAGTTCATAATATCTACTTGACAGTTCATAATATCTACTTGACAGTTGATAATATCTATATCAAGTAGATAATATCTACTTGGTAGATAACATCTACCAAAATGAATAACAGTTATATTATAACTGTTATTCATTTTAAACAGGATGCAAAAACAAGTCAACACACCTCCACTGTTTAATTCCTTTAATTTAACAAAACGTTTTCGAGGTCAGTACCTCATCCTCAGTGTCCTCCTATAGCTGGGCGAGGTTCACTCGGACCTTCCTCCGACTATACTCTATATATATTAATAATAATAATATGAGTATAGTCGGAGGAAGGTCCGAGTGAACCTCGCCCAGCTATAGGAGGACACTGAGGATGAGGTACTGACCTCGAAAACGTTTTGTTAAATTAAAGGAATTAAACAGTGGAGGTGTGTTGACTTGTTTTTGCATCCTGTTTACTATGATGAACCTTCACCAGCCAACCAACCACATTTGTTATTCATTTTGGTAGTCAGTTCATACAGTCATTCGTCCAGGAGTTATAATTCTTTTAACGTCCTTTAGTCATTACGTTTTTGTGTCCTAATATAAGCTGCAAATATAAAAACTTTAAATTTAACGTCCGCTTAATGGTTTAGATATCGGTTTTGCGAAGTCTTCCAGCATTGGATTATGATTTAGGTTAATTTTAAGTTTTAATGTGTATTTGAATGTTTTCATAGTGTTTGGTTTGTTTTAATTATTGCAGCATGGGCGTATAGAGGAAAAAAGTTCAGAAAATTAGGGGGGGGGGGCTAGGACCATTTCCAGGGTATGAAATACTAACAATCTAGACCTTGGAATAGTTGTAGGCAACTAAAACACAAAATTACACCTAATATAAAATAATTTTTATGAACTAAGTGATCTTATTTAATTTATTTTTAAAGGGTTTATGACACATTTTACCGATCAAGTCAAAATTTCGGGGGGCTGCAGACCCCTCTGTCCGCCCCCTCATATAAGCCCATGTATTAAAGTGTTTTTTCTAAATATTAGCTCTCGTCACAGAGTAATGTAGTCTAGCTGTCCGGTTTTGTCTAAGTCTGCTTTCAGTTAGTAAGTGTTTAATAGTATATTTTGTGTTGTAGTATTGGCACTTTGGTGTGTTCTGTTTGGTCATGAGGTATGAACGAGTGAGACGTGAGTGGCCTATTCTTAAACAGCAAAGAACTACATATTTCATTTTCAGTGTCATTAGCGCATGAGAAAATTTCCTCCTTAAACGTAGAGGGAGATGAATAAAGGAAACCTCTTTATAAGTAAAAGAAAAAAAAATCAGCTTTGGCTAAGCGTCAGCCGTCAAAGTGTTAAACCAACTCTTAAACTCTGGAGAGCTCTCAGCTTCTTCCCTTAATCCCTTAAAACCCTCAGAAGAAGTTAGATACCGTCAGACTTTGGGAGAAAATGGATTCGGCTATAAGAAAATAGAGATAGATTGCTGAAAAGTCCCCGCTAGTGGATATTGCGTCGCCAGGCTGGCTAATTACCTGCCATGAAAATATCCCAACAAGAAATGGGGAAAGACAAAAAAAATTCCCAACCCTCTCATTAGAGATTTCCATTCATTCATAGGCTGCACAACACTGTTTCCCTCAGGGGAAAAAAACTCTTTTCCGACTTGCGCATCATCCAAAAACTCAATAGTATCATAAGCAAAGAGTATCTCTTCTTAATTTTATTTTACTTCAACTGGGCAATTTTCTCTATTAAACTTATTGAATGTAAGCAAAATTATAGCCCTAATAATCTTAAATGTGCAACTATGAAATGTAACACATAAGTAATGAATATGCATTCCGTAAAATATGTAAAAAAGAGCACTTACTAATTCGAAACTCGCCAATAATAATACAAAATATTCATTACTAGTTTATCATATATCTGTGTTGGTTTCTCTAGTAAGTGGACTGTATTTTGTTTTATGTTCAGTAGCGGTATGCTGGTACTTCTGTTATCAAAAGCTTTGTTGTACTCACCACTGAGTCATGTATTCAGTTCATCACGATTTTTTTTTATTTTATTTTTTTTTTTATAACCTTTATTGATAATCACAACAATATGTATACATATTTCCAGTAATTTTGCTGGTTTACGGAAATTAACAATGTAAGGCATGATATGGAATATGTACAATTACAAAACCCCCGAGGACAATAAATGTTGAGCATTGCAGATGGCATGTTAAAACAAATTGTCTCTAGGCCACCTCTGCTGCAGCCTTCTATGATGATTTTGTGGATAATGGAAGGAGGATAGAGAGTTTATCAAAGGATTTGGATGGCCAGGGAGATTGGAATGAAACTTCTGATAGACTGATTTGGCCAGGGATTGGATAAAATCATTATGGAGGGTTAGGTTCGAGACATAGTAAGGAGCATTGGATATTTTTCGAAGGATTTTGGATTGCATTGTTTGTATTCTGTAGGAATTGGAAGGTTTAGTGGAACCCCAGAGTTCTAGTCCATAAGTCCATATTGGTCGGAGTATGGTATTCTATATAAGTCGTTTGTTAGTCAATGAAAGTTTCGAGCGTTTGTCCAGTAAGCGTGATAAAAGTCTAAAGCGTCTGTTTAGTTCCTGTATTTTCTGTGTTACATGTGGCTTCCAAGTTAAACGTTTGTCTAGTATCTCTGTGGCTAGTCTTTATGGGTTCTCCCGTGGTCATCACGATTAGTCCTCAAGTATGATGTGGAGCTCCACTCTTCACTTGGACGTCAAGAAATAGAGACACAGATCTCTCAAATATTAATACTTCCTGCTCGCACACTGCTCTTACTAGTCTTTCGAACACTCTCACAAACACACTACTCCTCTCTTGGAGTTTTAGAATACACTTCTCCTCATGGAGTCTTACAAAACACTTTTCTCCCTCATGGAGTCTCTGAATACACTGCCAACCAGATGACATCCGGTCGGGCTCTAGATCCTCCATAGAGGTCCCACCATGGAGGCATCATTTACATTTTACCAAACAATCTGTAATATAAATCATTTCTCCTGCAACTCGGGCTCCTTAGTATAATTTGTAGGTTTCATAGAAATTACAGAAACATTTAAACGCTAAAGATCTTTTTAACACGATCTATCGATTATTTTCATCGATATCCAAGGGCCGATATTTTAAAGAATCGATCTATCTAGAATCGTTTTAAATTTAAATGAGGATTCACGGTTACATATTTTCCAAGTCATAGACTGTTATCATCATGGTGTTATGAAAGGAGGGGAGGGGATTTTTTGGGGAAAAAAAACCTGTCACGTGAACAAAGCCGATGGCGGCCATATTGGTTGGCCGCATTTCTCAAGAAATTTTACTTTGGTTTTAATGGTTTACCATTATAATAATTTTAATTGGGAATAACTATTGAGTGCGCGGGGTCTCCCGTAGTCTAGTGGCTAGCGCGCTGGATTCATAAGCGGGAGATGGTGGGTTCGATTCCCACCTCCAGCAGGAATTTTCTCATCTCAAGGCTCGCTGGGAAAATTCCTCGCTGCACCCTGGATGTCGGCGCTAATGACCTAGAAGTAGGTGCGCCGTAAAAAAACAAAAAAAAAAAAAAACTATTGAGTGCGCAATTCCTACCTTTTTTATATTTGGATGTTCCAATTGTACGAGAGCACATTTTTCTCTATGATGCCTTTTTTTTTTTTTCATTAGATAAACATGTGTGTGTAATAATTCCCCTACATTTTAATATGTTGTAATAGTAGTAGTTTCATTATATATTCTTTCTGATGAAAAATAGTCTTATATTTTTCTACTTTTAAGTTACAGATATATTTTTCATATTATCTAGTATTCTAATCGACTTATTTAGGTCGATTCGTAGTAGAGATGGGCGATTCTCAAATATGAATTGATTCGAATCGAAATAGAATACGAATTTCGTAGGTAATTGTAAGTAATCGTGAAATCGATCAATATCGAAGATCGATCCATATCGTCGGTCGACTATCTTTTTTGTGGATCAGTCTTTTCATTTCGATTCAAGAATCACCCATCACTAGTCTACAACAGTAAAGTAAGGTAGGAATTACCAACGAACTAATAAATAAAATAATTTTCTTTGGGGATTTAAATATTTCTATTGAACCTATTGTCATATAGTTTTTTCTACAACACATTTTTCATTAATTCATCAATTCAGAGTCTATATAATAACTATTGGATTTATAACTATTCGGTGTTGAGGACAGCATTTCCAGACCTCCGATTGGTCCATCCTTCCCTCGCTGTTATGTTCTGTGGAGACAACCAAATTTCTTCTTCCGCCGGATGACGCGTGTCTATTTCATTTTCTCTGTAGCCTTCTTCTCTGAGTAATTTCAAGGTGCTAATTGATAAATAAATAATATAAAATAACGCTAATTGGATCTCCCCATGGATGGTGTGTCCGATTTCTACTAGGAGATGCGGACCCGAATACGGTTTATAGCAGTACACGTAAAGTTATTTTGTCTATAGGCTCGTTGAAAAATTCCCTTCTTCACTATGGGTATTTAGGAAGGGAGGCAACTTATCGATAGCCAGGCGTAAATGTAATAACTTGTAAATAATGAGAAAAAAAATGTAATCCTGGCAACATTAAAAAAAAAAAACATTGATTTCTTAGTGTTTTAAACTTGTTTATGAAATACATTTTATGGAATGAATGAATCATGTTAATAATTTTGAAAATATAAAAAATTATAAGTAGGGTTTAAATTGCTTTTTCAGGATATTTCGGAGATAAAACCATAGAAAATTGAAAGTTTTTAAATTATGGGATCCAGGTGGATAAGAAGATAACTGTGTTTAGACTTTTAAAAAGTTTGCTCTGGATATTTCTTGAGACCTGTTTACCATAAATAAACTATGTACACTAAGATCCAATAATTCTTTATAATCTAATGATTTTACTTATGTAACGTAAAGCTATTCCATTCAATTCTATACACATTATTAATGCAACGAAATTGTCGTCCTGTAGTTAATTTTTCTTCTTTTCTTAAACACAAAATTTAACCAATGAGACTAAATGCCTTAAATTTTAGGTACTTTTAATAATAATACGTTTACAATACAATTTAATAATTAATTTCTTAATTTCTTTATCTAGGGTAGCCGATTACAACGTTTATTCAATGTTTTAATCCGGAGATAGACACTATACATGTTATTAACACAGAGACCAGGTCGTAAAACTGATGTCTGTGTGTGTGCCTTTTTTATGTAGGTTGAAGAAAAGATAAATGTTTTGTTCCCTGTACTCAAAAGCAACATTCCGACAACGTTTCCTTCACATCTTCCACTTCATTCTAGGATTTGTAAATTTTATTAATTAATCTAATGCAAAGTTTTGGGATTTTCGACTAATCTGTTTTTATCTCCAAAACGTTTGAGGAATCGTGTAAAGCCATTAATAAAAAATAAATAGTAGTAGTTAATAAATTTCCTACGAAATAACTTCAGCACCAATTTCGTCAAAGTAATTTAGACAATTCTGTCTTGTGAAATTTTTTTCAGGACTAAGGTTTAAAAGTTCCTATCATATTTCTATTAACACTAAAAATTTGTATTTAAAAAAATAAAATTTTATTAATACACTTGAAGAGTTTTAGGATTTTCGTATATTTTCTTAAATATCTCGAAAACAATTCGGGTGGGGGAGGATATGTGAAAGGTAGCTTACTCAATTGCTTACAGGAAAGGTTATAGTTTCGTTGGGACAATCACTGTTGGAAAAATAAGCGCTGTTTGAAATTATTAGTTTCGTTCGTTTGAACGGTTCCTCTTGTCTGTTTTCCTCGTTTTTTTTTTTATTACTTCTCATTTTGTAAAAAAGGAACAAAGTTTGTTTTTTTGTAATAGATATTTCCGAGGATAAGTCGTCCTTAGTGTGTTTTTACTGAATATCAAAACAAATATTAAATGATGCCCTTCCTTAACCATATCACTGCTGCTTCCCCCGTACTAGTGCAGGCTGACAAAGACAATCTGTTTTCAATTAAACCGGAAATGTCGCGCTTCAAAGGGGCTCTTTCATATTATTATATTACTTCTCCTCTTTCACCACTAGATAGTAATTAATGCATAAATTGCTCACTAATAAGTAAATGGACCAAGAGAAATATAGAATCAGCTCCGTGCACTTCTGGCTAAATGAATTCCGCAAGACCCGCACAACGCCCGTGTGTTGAGTTTAGCGGTCAAAATATTAGCAGGAGGCGAAACTTGTTCCATTAAAATATTTTATAAATTTTCTGTCAATTTTTTTTATTATAGCTATATTTTTACATATATATTAACAAATGAGACGTTTGTAAGGCACGGCAATATGAAGGAATCGTTGATAAGATTAAACGCAAACACTTATGAAAACGCGAAAATTATATAAACTCAGCGTAGGGAGAAAATTATTCGCAAATAAGCTTGCAAGAATCACATTTGTATTAACACACCTGAGACAATTTTCTTCAAGTCCTATTTACACAAACCTGCTTATAACAGCCAAGACCGAGGTCTATAAGTATTCAAGGAGACCTCTATGCTAATTCTCTTCGTGTTCCATACATATAAACTGCTACATACTGACGTATAGACATGATTACATATATCACTCTTATCAGGAGAACTGATAATATATGCTTGAGAAATGACATGTCTAATTGCAATAGCTTTTATGTACTTACATGAATATGTATTTAACTAGCATTTCCAATAAACATTATTTACTTAGAGAAAGTTCCGTGACAAAATTTAAAAACATTTTTACATATTCAAACTGACTATTGGCTGCAATCTATAACACGTTTGCATTATTTGTAGATCATGCTTTAACGTAATATCATTCACGTAGAATCGTTTTAATTAATAGACCTAGAAGATATTGCATTTACACTTATGGCTGTATTTCTTGGGAGAATGACTGATAGACGTACTGAAATGCTGTTCTTATAATTTAAAGGAAAAAAGAAAAAATTAAAAATTATTTTTTTTGGTGCTATATATATATATATATATATATATATATATATATATATATATATATATATATGTGAGTGTGTGTGTGTGTGTGTGTGTGTGTGTGTGTGTGTGTGTAACTAAACAAGTATTTTGTTATTTAGGCCATTTAAAAATATTGTAACTGTAGATTCGTGTTGGGATGGTATGTTGGCCAGCTCGATCTTCAAACATCACGCCCTTGGATTTCTTCGCAAGGGGATACGTTAAAGATTTGGTGTACAGGGAGCCCATTGGCTCAAGGGAGTACCTCATCCATCTCATCAGATGGGTATGGAAAACAAGCAAACGCCATCAAGTCTGTCAATGTGCGATGTGATACCTGTATTGCTGCAAGGGGGCAAACCTTTGAACAGTTTTTAAATTGATTATTAGAAGAAGAAATTGTTATATTATAATAACATAATGTAGGCGTCCAGATAATATTTAAAATGTTTTATTAATTTAAATATTATCTTTATTAAGAATTGAAAGTCTCATGGTGTCAAGTACATTTTTCGACTATTTTTTGTTGTTTTGGTTTTTTTTGGGGGGGGGGGGTGAGGTGTTTGGGTAGAGGGGGTGGAAGATGAAACATATACTTTTAATGTTTTGTTTTTTTTTATAGGAAGAATGCCTTTTCACAATTATGATTTTAGTTTTTTGCTTTTCATTCATTCGATTCAGACTTCTTTCGGAAGGGGCTAAATATTCCTAGTTCCGAAAATGAACAGACTATGTTACGAAAAGCCCATGTCCTTCGCTTGATTCTAAAAGCTGTTAACTACCTAAGCTTAGCATATCTGAGTAGAGCGTACTGCCTTATTCCTTATTCAGAATTTTGCATACTGATAGAAAGGTAAAAGTCACGAAAAGGCCATATTTTATCGGGTTGCATGTTGGACTAATAGCCAGCTGATAGTTTTATATGGAATTTAGCATTGTTCCTATTAATCGTAATCCCTCATCTGTCAACTTCACTTGACAAATGTGTTTTCCGTCAGACATTGAAATTTGTCATTTTTTAAGGGTTCAAATTCCGATATTTCTGCTTAATAATCTTAAAATTAAAATTTTATATTCTTTATAACTTATTTTTATTATTTTTTCCCCCTAATAATGGTTATAGAGTTTATTAGCAAACATTGTACTGGACTGTAATTTCAGTTTGCACCGTTTGACCCATCCGCTGTAAATATACTTTTGTCTTGTCTTGTATTCATGACTGTTGTAACTGGTTAATTACCAATATCTATGTACTCGTATGTAATATACTATATTAATATTATATACCTTTATTTATTAATAACTTTTAATTGTTTTATAAGACTGTATATTACTTCTTTATAATAGAAAATATACATATTCTTAACTTCTGTAAATTGGTTAAATATTGAATGGAAATAAGGAACTGAAAAGAATTGACGAGACGATTTAATTCTATACAGACTTAGGATAGGATACACACTAGGTATCCATATGTTATTTCATTCTGAATAATGAATAATTTTTCATTCATTATTCAGACAGTTCAATGAATATCGTAAATTTTTATTTTTATTCATTATTCAATAACAATGATTTATTGAATAGCAATTTTTATTGGATAAATATGATTTATTTAATAAAATTGTTATGCAATGAAAGTTATTTATTCGAATGAAACAATTTTTTTAATGAAATTGATTTATTTGCCTGTAATGTTTCGTTAAATACAAGTGATTTATTTTAACAATATTTTCTAATAAAAATGACTAAGTTCATTAAAATTTTTCTTACTTTCCATGAAAATTATTTATTTAAGTGATATTCCTTACTGAACTGAATGAAGAATGACAAATAATTAATTATTCATTAAATAAAAAAATCTCTGAATGAATAAATTCTTATTCAATTACTTTTTTTTTTTTTTTATTATGAGCCAACCGTGTTATTCATAAAATAAAAAATCAATCAGAGGATGAATATAATCAATGAAGAAATTCTTATTCAATACATTTTTTTTTAATGATTATTGAATAAAAAATTTATTGAATAATGGCCTACTCTGATCCATTCATAGTTACTGGACTGAATGATAAACATGTATCCTGTAGACTGCGCAGCTACTTAGAAATTTTTACTGTGTTGTTTTTACTATAACCAACTGACAAATTGTTCAGCCTAACACTCCGTTCTAATGTGTTAATCACAACCCTTGCGGAACGAAAAATTACATTGTTATAAACTATACAAAGATTCATTCATTCTTTATAAATGTGTTTTAGTATGTCGGACTTTTTCATTTAGATATCAACACTTTTAATAATATTAAGAAAGTAACAACAATATTTTGGAATTCATTTTTCTTTGTAAGTTTTAGTAGTAAATTTGGTAAAATCGGCTTGTTTTTTTTTTTAAATAAGTAATCCGACAACTGAGACCGGTAAGCCCTCAAGAGAGCCGGTAAGAGACAGTGAGTGCTTGTCTCTTTAGCAGTGCTCCGACTTAAGAGATAGCGTTTGTTCCTTTAACAGGGACTCGAGCTGCCAAAGGAGAGCTAGGGGAAATAAAGGAAACCGACGCTTTGGCAAGTAATTCTTCACTCTCACTCTTTCTCTCTCTCTGTCTCTCTCACATACACACACTCATAGGATTAGTCAACCCTACGATCCTGTGGCTTAGATATACATATTTCAAAAGTATCTCTACACTTTTGTTATCCCTCGAAAACAGGAATACATGTTTTTGAATACCTATTGCTATATTTTATATCGCTAAATTGATTTAGTTTTACAAAGCATTTATTATGTGATCCTTTTATTTATTTGTTTTCATTTATAATTAATAATTGTTTAAATGTAAATGTAACCAATTCAATGGTTATAACTTATTCATTGTTTAAATTATTGTCTTTGACGACAAACTGGGCTTGTGGTAGTTGCAATTTCCTGACCTGCATTCATGATTATATGGATGTAATTTAAGATGTTTTTTTTTTTCTATTTCCCAATAAAGAAAAATAAAATAAAAAATAAATAAATAACCAGCAGAATCCGTCTACCTCAAACACCATTTGTTTGGCTATATTCGCGCCTTTAATCTTAGATTTTAGGTAAATGCCATTATAGAAATTTTATATAGGTTTTGTTGACTTGGGGAAACAAATGAAACCATTTCCAAATCCCTATATATGACCATTTTTGAGGAAAGTGGGAAATCTAGACTTTTCTTGGAACTTGCGCATTTTTGCCTAGGCATCTCGAAACTGATTGCAGAATCATGACGAATGTAAAGCAACTTTTCGGAAGCTTAGTACATTTCATCATACAGGTTTATATGGAATATTCGACAGAGAGAACTCATTCGGAGAATTGGGTGCTTGAAATCTCCGAGTGTCGGTATGGATCTTTTGAACGGGTTATTGCCACTGTTTGCCTTAGTGTTTTGTTTTTTTAGTAACCCTTTTACTCAAATAAGATAATTGAGAAACATGTTTGTGCTTTTAGTTAGTTATCTTGTTGTCTCCAATAGGGAATGCAAGTTATTTCCGCTTGGCTACTGCCAGGTTCCTACGCAGGCTACTGCGGCGCGCAACCTTCGCTTTTCACCAAAATGGGGATGCTTAATTTGTTCACAAAATATCAAAAGGGCCCCTGCGTGACGGACCTTTATATACAGTAAAATTCATTCATATAATATTGCTTATACCTATTTAAAATGTTGTGCAGTGTTCCACAATTGTAGTCAATCTAGTTTTCTATTATATTTTTAACAACAGTTTCTAAGATTCTGTTCATCATCTTCTCTTCAAACCATTTTCACAATGGTTCTATCCCTATTCACAATGGTTTTGGGGAGTAAATACCTTCTGAAATACATAAAATACTAGCAATCAACTTTATTTTTACAATGGTTCTATCCCTATTCACAATGGTTTTTGGGAGTAAATACCTTCTGAAATACATAAAATACTAGCAATCAACTTTATTTTATAAGGATTATACTAAGGTACCTTTATTTATTGGTTTATTAGAGTAAGACGTACCTTTAGTTTACTTTCATAGGTAATTACTTAGGGTTTGGTTCGCTTGCGTGAAAAGTTAGAAATTGGAGTGCATGGTGAGTTTCAAAAATCGTGTTGAGCCCTGGAATTTATATACAGAAAGAATGAAAAGAAAACATCGTCGATACAAAAGCAAACTAACGAATATGAAAATCACCACTTTTCAGAGTGGAAAAGTATTTATTCATGACTTTTTTTTGGACAGTCAAATATTCGGCAGATTTGACCTTTTGATAGTAGAATACTTTCCCTTTAATAGAGTGAAGTCAGATTGAAGAATTTGCCGTACATAAGTCCAGCAGAAATTATTAAAGATGGACAATGAAAGATACATTTTTTCATATTCGTTAGTTTGCATTTGTATCGACGACATTATGTATCGATATAGATGTATGATACATATAGTAAGTGGGTGTAATATAGTTAGAGCTTAAATTAAAACTAGATTTATACAGATTTATTTATTTCAATTTTAACGTCCTTTATTATAAACTAAAAATATTAAGACGGGTTATACCAGGTCATTCAAAAAGTCCTGTCGTTTTTTTGGGGGAAATTATAAATAAATAAATATTTTCAAATAATCACCTTTATTCATCAAAATATCCACCGTTACAGTCGGTAACCTTCTCCCAACGAGATGGTAAAGCCCAAATTCCTTCCTTAAAAAACTGTTGATTTTTACTGCAAAAATAAGTGGTCAGTTCGTGAATTAGGTTGTCACGGTCTTGAAAACATTTCTGTCTCAGATTGTTGTCGAGATCTCTGAATAGGTGATAATCAGTGGGTGACAGGTCAGGGGAATATGGTGGGTGAGGCAAAACTTCCCAGCCTATTTCTGTCAATTTTTCAAATTTCTGTCAATTTTTCAAATTTCTGTCAAAAATTGACAGAAATAGGCTGGGAAGTTTTGCCTCACCCACCATATTCCCCTGACCTGTCACCCACTGATTATCACCTATTCAGAGATCTCGACAACAATCTGAGACAGAAATGTTTTCAAGACCGTGACAACCTAATTCACGAACTGACCACTTATTTTTGCAGTAAAAATCAACAGTTTTTTAAGGAAGGAATTTGGGCTTTACCATCTCGTTGGGAGAAGGTTACCGACTGTAACGGTGGATATTTTGATGAATAAAGGTGATTATTTGAAAATATTTATTTATTTATAATTTCCCCCCAAAAAAACGACAGGACTTTTTGAATGACCTGGTATATAGGTTAAGACCCTTTTCTACCCAGGATAGGGCTGACGCCTATTCTATTTTTTAAAGAAAAGCCATCACCCCTAGTGGGAATCGAAATCACGACCCTTGACACGGAGTGTTAAGTGCTCAAGCCTTAACACTCACGGCCATCGGTTACCTCCTGATACAGATTTAAAACTTAAAATATGGGTTGAGGCTTACACATGTGTATGCCAATTATCATCCTGTATTTATTAATTTAATTTATTTTTTATGTTAGTCTTATTTCAAGTTTTAAATAAATATACCTTTAATTCAAACTCTAGCACATTTACCATATCTATCATCACCTCTTTACCATTGTATCATATCTATTTACCATATCCTACAAATAATGTTTTTCTTTTCATTCCTTCTATCCAGGGTTATCGCAAGTTAGTGTCAATACTCCAAGGGGTGAAACTAGACAAAAAATGTAATTCAACCACACATTTCTATATTACTATGTTCCAGGCACATGTCATTCTAACGTTCTCTAGAAAAAACGTATTTTTCTTAATACAACTCCAACTTTCTCTGCTTGTATTTTTTTTTCAACGTTTCATTAGACTTTTTCATATCAGCATAAAATTTTATTTAAGGCTAATGCATATCCAATGTTCACAACTATCTCATTGAAACCGCTGATTTAAAAAATTGATTTAACAAATGTGTGGAAGCAGAGAAAATTGGAGTTATACTAAAAAAAAAAACAGTTTTTTTTTTCTAAAGGACCTTTAAAACACCGTATGTCTAAAACTGAATAAGATTGAATTGTATGGTTGGTGGATTTGAACTAGATATTTTGTCTAGTTTCATCCCCTGGAGTATTGTCATTAACTCTCGATTCTCCCTGTATATAAATTAGTATTAACTCTCTCCTCCTTGTTTTCTGACCCGATGAAGGCTTAAATTTCAATCCGAAACGTTGGCAAAAATAAAACGCATTCGCTTATAAGAATGTAGTTTTATTATAGGATAAGACCAATCCCGACTATACCCCCCTTCACAACTTCAACGGCTAACGATCTCCTCTAAAGTAAATGGGATTAGTTTAGAATCATCATAACTCTCTCAAGTTGTAGCAAGTTTTGATGAGTAGCATTGTGCTTGATGATGCTTCATCACAGAACTTACAGGAGTCCGACATCTAGAATGTACGCAGTTCACAACGTAAGCTACCTTATCTGCTTCTCTTATTAATACAAGGTTTACTGTGTGAACTCACACACACACATCTAATATCATGGGAAATAATGTGTATGATTGTTTAGTGAATTCTTTGAGCTCTGTGCAATGTTTTCAAAAGATGCTAAATTCCTTTCACTAACCACCACATCTTACAGGACTCGTCAGAGCTGATGGACGTACAATTGGTGAAAATATTGAAGCTTACCAAATGTATCAAAAAATAACTCGTGTGTATATATATATAAAATTCAACTGTTTGTCTGTCTGTATGTTTGACAGATTTGAAATCCACACCGTTTGACCGATTATGGCCAAACTTGGCACACAGGTAGGTCTTGATCCTGGATGTGTCGTAGGCTAAGTCAAAATCGTACATGACTCACAGTTCGGAGGTCAATGGGTTTTGAACAGTTACAGAAGAGTGAATTGTCTGAAATCGTCACTTTTGAAAAATGAGATATTAGCCAAGACGGCCCGTAACGGAACATCATTGTATCATCTGAGGCATATGTGCCAGTTGTTTGACACGTGATGTCCAAAGCTAACTATGCTATCACCTCCACTCCTGCTTTCTCATGTCTGGTTGCCGATAACTGCAACGTTCCAAGTTCGAGTCGCCCTGTAGGCAGAAGTTTTTTCTATTCTTTAACTTTACTTGTGTTATTAGATTTTAATAGTGCTTATTTGGTTTCTAATTTATTTTTGTTTTTTACGCTAACTGTTAAATGAAACAGGTTTTGAATTCTCTCAATATGTATTATCTGTATATATATATATATATATATATATATATATATATATATATATATATATATATACTGGATGCTAAAATAAATTTTCTTAATTTCTGATGATAAAGAGGGGGAAACACTGGGAGGAACAGGTTTTGTTTTCTGTGAATATATATTATATTTATCTATGTGTGCGTTTGCGCGTTGTTTTGTGCTGAAGTGTAGTTGGTTTGTAAATTAGGGTGATAAAAAAGAAAACTCTTCTTCATTTTTATTTTATTTACTAGCTGACCCGGCGAACTTGGTACCGCCTAACAGTCAATTCTTTAATTTTTTTTTAATACTTATTCTGCTATTTGGGACACCCGGACAGCTAGTAAGATAGAAAAAAAGAAGAAAAAAACTTAATAAGTCGACAATTACATTATGTCAAAAAATAAAAATTATAAAACACCTAAAATTCTTTTAATAGTCACTAAAAAATCACAATCAAAATTACAATATCAGATTTCTTATTATGATACCTACTTATTATATTTCATTTTATTGTTACTTATTCTAAATTAAGTTTAATTTTTATGGTAGTACTTAATGGTACACGATATTTTTTGTTTCATTACCTGACGCGTAAATAAACAGAGCAGATGGTTTTCCAACACGGAAACAGGCAACATACAATTGACCATGCGAGAAACATGGGTTTTCTAGATTAATACCACAAGCACTTAATGACTGCCCTGGGATTTGTTTATAGTCAAACTGAGTTCATAGGTCCAATAGCAACACAGCTGCAGGCACTGTAATGAATTCACAGCAGCTCGATTCAAACTTGCACCATTATTAGTCGAATGTCGCGCTTCGCGGGTCTGTCTTAACCAAATTCTTTCACGTTCATCGCGATCTTCACATTCCTGGGCAGTACGATTAGATAGATAATTAATTTGATGCGTTGCATTTCGGGTTCTTCTGCCTAAATTTGTCCGCCCCCTTATAGGAGGCATATTTAGTAAGTCACAAACACATAACACTTCAGTAATTTTATAGAAATATGCGGCTTTTAGATTTAGTAATATTATAGATGCACAGCAAAGAGATGTTTACATTTCAAGTGACATTTTACAACAGACAATTTACATTTTTTCTATCGTCAATTTGTTTTTGAGTAATGTTACCATCGAATAAATATTGGCAAATATTGACATTAATGTTTATACGATACTAATGTCACTCAATTGTTTTGCCTTCCCAGAACTCCTCCACTAACACTTTATGGTATGCTATTAAAGTTCACATTGACCTTTAAGTATTATTACAAATCTTTTGTATGGGAATATAGAAAAGTGGAGTCTTTTAGCACTTTCCTCCGAAGGAAAGTAGCTATTGAGGTTGGACTCATGACGGAATTTTTGAAAAATTTCTTCAAATCTTTATCGATCCTACCTAGTAGACACCGAAAATGACCCCCGTTAAAATTTATATATATCTATATATATATATATATATATATATATATATATATATATGCATATATATATATACATATATATGTGTCTGTTAACACGATAGCGGCCAGAGTTTTTGTTTTTTCGTCACGAAACTTGGTATATAGCATTCAATTAGCAAATGATTGAACGAGTTCGTTAACCACCAAAGTCGGTCCACCGGAAGGGGGGGTTTACCCCGAACCCAAAACACTAATTTGACTATGTCAGCCGTAATATTTGTTATATTTCAACGAAACTTGGTATTCGTAGTGGTAATATAGAGAGAAAAGTGAGATATAAAAATGAACTAAATCGGTTCATTAGAAGGGGGGGTTTACTCCGGACCCACAATACCAATTCGCCACTACCAGCCGTGATTTTTGGTATATTTCAACGGAACTCGGTATTCGTAGTGGTAATCCACAGGTAAATAACTGTTGTAAAAATAAACTAAATCGGTTCATTAGGAGGGGGGGTTTACTCCGGACCAACAATACCAATTCGCCACTACCAGCAGTGATTTTTGGTATATTTAGACAAAACTCGGCATTCGTAGTGGTAATCTACAGGTAAATATGTGTTGTAAAAATAAACTAAATCGGTTCATTAGAAGGGGGGGGTTTACTCCTGACCCAAATTCTTAATATACTCATACCGGTCGTAAATTCTGCTGTATTGTAACGAAACGCGGTATACGTCGTGGGTAACTCATGAGAAAGAAGTGTTGTAGAAATGAGCTGAATCGGTCAATCGGAAAGCGAGGGTTTAATTTGTAATATATTTCAATAGAAAAGCCCGTCAGACGTAGGTTCACAAAGCCGCCGCAAGGAGCGCTTTCTACCACTAGAGTGACTGTATCCTGTTCCTGCGTTAGATCAAAATACGATAATATGAGATTTTTTGTATTTATTACGAAGTGTAATAGGTACCATGTGTAAACATAACTCTGGAAGCAAATTATTAATTGATCAGTTACTCATTACAAATTTAAAAGAGAACTATTCATGTTTTTATTTTATTTATGTAGGATATTTTAAGCAAATTGTTCTGGAAAGCAATCTACACTACCCAAATTCTGAGGAAAGTGCTTAGTTATGCAGCTCCTGCGTGACGGACTTTTTTACTTCGTTAACGCAAATATAAATTAATTTAAATTGCATTATTAACATGTGATTCTATTGTCACCTAGTGATTACATGTTCCTATTTATTTAATTGTTTTGCTTATACACAAATAACCAAATATGTTAAGTGTTAAAAATATTATAATTGAGAACATATGTTTGTATTTAAAAATGAATTTGAGGTTAGGAAATAAAAAATACCCCAAAAGTGTTGTTTTTAGACTTTTTCAGGCAACTTTTTAAATTTTTCTCTCCGTAAGAACCATCCTCGTAGTTCAAGGAATATTATAAAAAAAGAATTAGCTAAATCGGTTCAGTTGTTCTCGAGATTTGCGCTTACCAACACATTTAGTGATTCATTTTTATATAATAGATATACAAATACGTTAACTATTAAAAATATTATAATTGAGAACATATGTTTTTATTTAAAAATGAATTTGCGTTAAGGAAGTAAAAAATACCCCAAAAGTGTTGTTTTTAGACTTTTTCAGGCAACTTTTTAAATTTTTCTCTCCGTAAGAACCATCCCCGTAGTTCAAGGAATATTATAAAAAAAGAATTAGCGAAATCGGTTCAGTTGTTCTCGAGATTTGCGCTTACCAACACATTTAGCGATTCATTTTTATATAATAGATAATATAATGTACCCAGAACAATTATAAAGACTCAGAACGGATCCTTAGATGTATCTCTTTTCTTGGCAAAGTGTTACACATGACTCCTTGACTTTAGCAATGTTTTCATTAGTGAGGGCGGGGTACAACTATTTTTCTCTTTTCCCATCTTACAGGGGAATACAACTATACAGTTCGTAGCATTTTGTGGCAGTTGGAAGACTATCAACAGGCTGTATCAGTGATTATGTTCGGTAAACCACAACAACTTGCAAAACTTCTTGCCAAGAAAAGGAATAAAAACTAAACCACTTGAAAGGGCGGAATAACTGCACTTGATTCAAAAACATATTAATCTAAAAAATGTATGTAGCTATAAAATTATTTTTTTAGTTTTTCAAAAATTCAAATCTCTCTTTCTTAATACATTCTTTATGTACTTATTTAATTTTTAGAAGGTTACCTGGAGATTTAATGGCAGTAACATCTCTCTCTCTCTCTCTCTCTCTCTCTCTCTCTCTCTCTCTCTCTCTCTCTCTCTCTCTCTCTCTCTCTCTCTCTCTCTCTCTCTCTCTCTCTTTCTCTCTCCTCTCTCTCTCCTCTCTCTCTCCTCTCTCTCTCTCCCTCTCTGAACTACTCACCCTAATTGCTTCGTACATAAACATCCATCCCACATGCCCAGTAGTACATACCATCCTCCTAGATGTGTTTTCTCGATACCCCTATCTACATTGAAGAGTTCTATCTCTTCCCTACCTCTATACTTCCACTCCCTAATCCCCCTAGCTTGACCTAATATTCTCCTAATCTCCTTTAATTCTAGATTGAGCGGATCGAATCCACTCCCCTGATAACCATACCCCGCTCGAACGTTCCTCAGCCTTCCTAATTTCAGCCAATCCTTAGCTGACATCAGATCATTACATTACGATATTGATAAGATTCCATTCATAATGTAGCCCTTATATGAAGTAAAATAATAAATGTAATTATAATCTTGAAAATTTCTGAGAAACTAAAATATTTTATAATATTATATAAAATTAGCTAATCAGGAGAGATCAGTTGGTTTTCCACTCCCAAGATATTAAAAATTGATCACTAACCAATTATATTAAAAGTCCGTCACGCAGGAGCTGCATAACTAAGCACTTTCCTCAGAATTTTTGTAGTGTAGACTACATTACTGAATAATTTGCTGTAAATAACCTATATAAATAAAATAAAAACGTGAATAGTTCTGCTCATTTACATTTCTTATGAGGACTGTTCAATTATTAATTTTGTAAATAATTTACTTCCAGAGTTATGTTTATACATGATACTGTACTGCTTAATAAATACACAAAAACTTCACATCCCGACTTTTGATGTGACACAGGAACAGGATACAGTCCCCCTAGTGGGAGATAGCGCTCCTCGTGGCGGCTTTGGGAACCTACGTCTGGCTGGCTAATTGTAATCAGAGTTTAAAGGAAACCCTCCGTAAACCTAATAGACCGATTTACTTCATTTTTACAACACTTCTATCTCATGAGATACCCACGAAGTATACCGCGTTTCGTTACAATACAGCAGAAATTACGACCGGTATGAGTATATTAGTACTTTAGGTCCGGAGTAAACCCCCCCCCCTCCGAATAACCCGATTTAGTTTATTTTTACAGCCCATTTTTCTCTGCTGATTACCACCACGAATACCAAGTTTCGTTGAAATGTAACAAAAATTACGACTGGCAGTGGCGAATTGGTATTGTGGGTCCGGAGTAAATCCCCCCCCCCTTCTAATGAACCGATTTAGTTTATTTTTACAACGTATTTCTGTCTTTAGATCAAAATAACGAATACCGAGTTTCGTTGAAATATAACAAAAACTACGGCTGGTATGGTCAAATTAGTGTTTTGGGTCCGGGCTAAATACCCCCCCCCCCCCCTCCCGGTTGACCGATTTTGGCGGTTAACGAACTCGTTCAATCGTTTGCTATTTGAACGCTATATACCACGTTTCGAGAAGAAAAAACAAAAACTCTGGCCGCTATCGTGTTAACAGACATAAATATATATATATATATATATATATATATATATATATATATATATATATATATATATAGGTAGGATCGATAAAGATTCGAAGACATTTTTCAAAAATTCCGTCATGAGTGCAACTTCAATAGCTACTTTCCTTCGGAGGAAAGTGCTAAAAAGCATATAATTCTATTTTATTTTTTATTATTTTTTTTTTATTTTTTAATCCGCAACTGAACGATTTGCTTGTAAAGGATGCAGACAGCTTGGTATGAATTGGTAAGCCTATAAAATTCATGAATAATAAAATTTAAATTTACAATTAAATACACTCAAAAATCATTATATGATTAGGTTCTTTTAATTCGCTATAAATTTTGCATAACGTCTACACATTTCCTTCGAATCATATAATATAAAATCTATATATATAAAAATCACCTGTCGGTTTTTGGGTATGTTCCTTATACAAATCCACACCGTTTGACCCATTTTGCATAACGTCTACACATTTCCTTCCAACCATATAATATAATGTCTAAATATATAAAAATCACCTGTCGGTTTGTGGGTTTGTTCCTTATACAAATCCACGCCGTTTGACCGATTTTGCATAACGTCTACACATTTCCTTCCAATCATATAATATAATATCAATATATATAAAAATCACCTGTCGGTTTGTGGGTTTGTTCCTTATACAAATCCACGCCGTTTGACCGATTTTGCATAACGTCTACACATTTCCTTCCAATCATATAATATAATATCTATATATATAAAAATCACCTGTCGGTTTGTGGGTTTGTTCCTTATACAAATCCACGCCGTTTGACCGATTTTGCATAACGTCTATACATTTCCTTCCAATCATATAATATAATATCTATATATATAAAAATCACCTGTCGGTTTGTGGGTATGTTCCTTATACAAATCCACACCGTTTGACCCATTTTGCATAACGTCTACACATTTCCTTCCAATCATATAATATAATGTCTATATATATAAAAATCACCTGTCGGTTTGTGGGTATGTTCCTTATACAAATCCACACCGTTTGACCCATTTTGCATAACGTCTACCCATTTCCTTCCAATCATATAATATAATGTCTATATATATAAAAATCACCTGTCGGTTTGTGGGTATGTTCCTTATACAAATCCACACCGTTTGACCCATTTTGCATAACGTCTACACATTTCCTTCCAATCATATAATATAATATCTATATATATAAAAATCACCTGTCGGTTTGTGGGTATGTTCCTTATACAAATCCACACCGTTTGACCCATTTTGCATAACGTCTACACATTTCCTTCCAATCATATAATATTATGTCTACATATATAAAAATCACCTGTCGGTTTGTGGGTATGTTCCTTATACAAATCCACACCGTTTGACCCATTTTGCATAACGTCTACAAATTTCCTTCCAATCATATAATATAATATCTATATATATAAAAATCACCTGTCGGTTTGTGGGTTTGTTCCTTATAAAAATACACACCGTTTGACCGATTTTGCATAACGTCTATACATTTCCTTCCAATCATATAATATAATATCTATATATATAAAAATCACCTGTCGGTTTGTGGGTTTGTTCCTTATACAAATCCACACCGTTTGACCGATTTTGCATAACGTCTACACATTTCCTTCCAATCATATAATATAATGTATTATATAAAAATGAATCGCTAAATGTGTTGGTAAGCGCAAATCTCGAGAACAACTGAACCAATTACGCTAATTCTTTTTTTATAATATTCCTTGAAGTACGAGGATGGTTCTTACGGAGAGAAAAATTAAAAAAAATTGCCTGAAAAAGTCTAAAAACAACACTTTTCGGGTCTTTTTTACTTCCTTAATGCAAATTCATTTTTAAATAAAAGCATATGTTCTCAATGATAATATTTTTAAAAGTTAATTAAAAGTTAACTTATTAGGTTATTTCTGTATAAGAAAAAAATTAAATAAATAAGAACAAGTAATCACTAGGTGACAATAGAATCACATGTAATAATGCAATTTAAATTAATTTATATTTGCATTAACGAAGTAAAAAAGACTCCACTTTTCTATATTCCCATACAAAAGATTCGTAATAATACTTAAAGGTCACTTAGAACTATAATACCATACCATAAAGTTGAAGTGTTAGTGGAGGGGTTCTGGGAAGGAAAAACAATTGAGTGACATTAGTATCGTATAAATATTAATGTCAATATTTGTCAATATTTATTCGATGGTAACATTACTCAAAAACAAATTGTCTTTGGTAAAATGTAAATTGTCCGTGGTAAAATGTCACTTGAAATGTAAACATCTCTTTGCTGTGCATCTATAATATTACTAAATCTAAAAGCCACAAATTTCTATAAAATTACTAAAGTGTCGTGTGTTTGTGACTTACTAAATATACCTCCGATAAGGTGGCGGACAAATTTAGGCAGAACAACCCGAAATTAAAAGAATAAAAAAAAATTAATTATAAATCTAATAGTACTGCCAAGGAACGTAAAAAACTCAATGAACGTGAAAGAATTCGGTTAAGTCAGACCCGCGAAGCGCGACATTCGACTAATAATGGTGCAAGTTTGAATCGAGCTGCTGTCAATTCATTACAGTGCCTGCAGCTGTGTTGCTATTGGACCCATGAACTCAGTTTGACTATAAGCAAATCCCAGGGCAGTCATTAAGTGTTTGTGGTATTAATCTAGAAAACCCATGTTTCTCGCATGGTCAATTGTATATTGCCTGTTCCCGTGTTGGAAAACCATCTGCTCTGTTGTATATCGTGTACCATTAAGTACTAAAATTAAAATGAAACTTAATTTAGAATAATTAAAATAAAATGAAATATAATAAGGAGGTATCATAATAAGAAATCTGATATTGTAATTTTGATTGTGATTTTTTAGTGACTATTAAAAGAATTTTAGGTGTTTTATAATTTTTATTTTTTGACATAATGTAATTGTCGACTTATTAAGTTTTTTTCTATCTTACTAGCTGTCCGGGCGTCCCAAATTTGTGGGTTTGTTCCTTATGCAAATCCACGCCGTTTGACAGATTTTGACCAAACTTGGCACACAGGAACTGGCTGATACGGGGACTGTCATAGGCTAGGTCAAAAACGTCTATCAACTGTTTGTCTGTCTTTTTGTCTCATAACAATCCACACCGTTTGACAGTATTTTACCGAACTTGGCACACATGTAGGTCTTGATCCTGGGGTTAAAGGCTAGGTTAAAATCGACTAGGACTAAAAATTCCGAGGTCACGGATTCTTAACTGTGAACCCGTACAGTTTCAGAATTGTCTTATTAGATTTTAATATTACTTATTTGGTTACTAATTTATTTGGGATTTTCTACATGCAGAAAGTAGGTGTAGCGTAGCACGCCGGGTAAGAGCTAGTAGAATATAAAAAATACTCACCAGACATAGAATTGCACACACATGAATAACCCACGATTACTTAAGGACTAAAACAGAAAAACCTAAATGCAAACAATATACTGAAATACATAAACATAATGCAACCAACATAAAACTCTTAACCGACCAAATTACATTTGGTAGGGAGAGAGAGAGGTGGAGAGAGAGAGGAGGGAGAGAGATAGAGAGTGAGAGAGAGAGAGAGAGAGAGATAGAGAGAGAGAGAGAGAGAGAGAGAGAGAGAGAGAGAGAGAGAGAGAGAGAAGAGATTTGAATCCGCCATATCTATGAACAAAGGTGGCTCTAAATGGAAATAATGACCTGGTATTATGGGGATATCTCGTTGGAAAGCTTCAGTATAATTTAAAACCCAGCATAAACTACCAACAGGAACAGTCATAAAGTACAACAAATACTATTTATGGACTACAACAATATCCTCCCATGATAACAAGGTTTATCCTGATAAGCACACTAGTACACTGCATCAACGAATGCCATGATATCACTTAGCTTTGAATGTAAGGACAAATGTATTCATTATTTCATTAAATAAATTTTTTATTTGTTATTTTTATTTAAAACATACATATATTTTATGTATGAATAAGAAATGTTACTATCTAGAGCATTAATGCTCTAGATATTGCTGTGATTTGAAACTCGGTTGACTATTTTTAAGGTACCTGCCCGAAAGTAGAGGAACGCATTGTAAACCGCAGGCTGGGAAGTTAATTTTTCCAAATCTAGGGATTTGAAAATATATAAATGCTTATTATTAGTTGAACACTGTTTTATAGAAAAATGTTAATGGTAGTTTTTTTTTTATGGTTTCTAGAGCAAGAGACAAACAATGCTGGAAAAATGTTTTCATAAGAAAAGAGGTAAGTACCGTTTTTATTATTACAATTTCCTATATACTTATATTTTTCATTACTGAAGTCCTAATTTCATAAATCCATGACTATAAATTATATTTTATTAATGATTACGCCTATACCTATATAAAATTATTTCTCAAGGATATTTTTTTTTTTTTTTTTTTTTTTTTTTTTGTACCTTCCTTACTTCTTCACCAATGTTCGTAAATGATGCTTCATTTTAAAGCTTAACTTAACCGCTACACCGGAAAAATATACAAATTACTCACACTTTAGTTGTTTTTTGAAAAATTACAATACGGTTTTTTGAAATCCCGCCCTCGTCTTATCGATTCTCTATCGAAATATAAGTAGTAGTAGTTTTAAAGTACTCTCACGAAGCGGGAAATATTGCTTTGAATGGTTTCATTCAATTTCCTAAATAAAATAATTTATGTGTGCTTAGGATAAAGATATAAATATGTGTGTCTGTATAGATGTACAAATTTGAACGAAAAGGGTTTTCGTGGCCTATGTTTTATGACATTACTTTACAATACTTCCAGAATCGGGGTTACTAAGTTGTCGTCATAATAGACTCTAGAGAATATAGGGGCAACAACATGCCCGCGGGCTGGATCCACTCACAATAAAAAAAAATTCGAGTGAGATGGGGTTTGTCGCTTGCTCCTTCAGAATCAAGTGAGCGAGCTAGCCGAGTGTCGGCTTTCATTTCGTATCGGTACGAGCTTCGTCGTAGTTTGTAATAATTCCAAATTTAATTATAATGTTGCACCTATTTTTTTTTTCATTTCAATTTGTAATTTTAATAAATTGTATTACAATAACATTTTCATATTATTTCATGAGCTACTTTATTATCGTATGTTATGTTATTTTGAACCATCTACGTGGCCCGCGAACATATTTGCGCAATAAACTTTGGCCAACAACATTGCCCGCGCCTGCTCCAGAGCATAGGTTCACAAAGTGGGTGGTACAGTCTCCAAAGGGAGCTAAGGCTACCTGCAGCCTGGACTGAAACTTCAAGAAATATTGGGTGGGTGCGCTAAATAAAAATCGGTGGGCGTTAATGGAATGGATAAATATATAAGTATTTTTAAAATTGTTGTCCCATTATTATTTGTACTTTCTGTTTTAAATATCACGATTTTAATGCCCCTCAATTCAGATGCAGTTCGTTTTTAGCTCTGAACAGTACATGTTTAAAATCAATCATAGAATTTCGTAGGGGAAGGAGGACGTTGGGTTATCCATTTTTTCTAAAATTGGCGGTACACTAAAGAAAGTTTGAGAAACACTCATCTAGAGAAATCCTGCTAAAAATATTATAAATTAGTATAACTGTGAGGAAAACCATTTATTTAATGCTGCTAAAATGAATGCTCTTAAAATCATTGAAAGAACCCTATATAAGCACATTTTAGAAATAAAATGAAATTAATTATTATGAAAATAAGTGGTAAGTACCTTCCACTCAAGTATAAATAATGAGCTGCTTGAAATGCGGACAGCTAGAATGCTTGAGAAGAGCTCTTCTAGGGACAGTTTCAAGTGTCGAATCCTAAAAGACCAACTACTTCAGCTGGTCGGCCATTTTTAATTACCTGCACTACCTTTTAGTGCAGTCTGGAGCTCATTTTCAAAAGTGTATGCATCTCTTTAAAACGCTGTTCCTCCAAAGGGTTGTCGAAAAAAAAAAAAAAGTGAGAAGTAGATTCAAAGAGAAGAATATCTTTGCTAGCATTCTAGCAGACTCAAAAATGGTTCGATTTTGACAACAATAGCTAGCTATTCAATACTTTTTCGATTCCGAAAGTACTACGCTATAGCATGAAGCTATTCCACTCAACGCGATTTTTGAACAATTTTGCCGAACTTCAATAAGTCGAACTGAAATTAGGCGTCCTGGGAGAGGACTTAAGGACTTCCACTTTTATGAGTCCGAACTCATAGAAGTTACTGAACAGTGAAGTGCACATGTGTATGCACTGCCTTAATAAGAGTTGAATTTGCCGTTTTTTGTCAATTGTCTTCATATACCTAGACGTAACAGAAGACAAGTTATTTGTACAGTATACGAACAAATAACATGAATGTGAGTAAACTTCACTTAAATGGGTTAAATCCTATTTTTTGTAGAAGTAGTAGTAGTAGTAGTAAAGTAAATTTTATTATATACATGTACAAATAATAAGTCCTTGAGAAATTCACAATAAATTTACATAAGCTTGGATATAATCCAACAGCTAAGCGACACCACATAATATTATATACATGAAAATAAAATAAAAACAATATGAGTAATTTTAAATAATATAAAAACAAATAAATAAGTAAAACAAAAATCGATCCTCCTTATTCCTGATAATCAAATTTAAAATTCATTGCCTCTTTAACGTAGTGGTATAGATTTGAGTAGTCCTGGCCGTTCAAATACTCTACTGCTTGTTTGTGGGTTAATCTATTTTTGTGGAATATGTTTACTCTTATCTCGGACAGGATTGGGCATACAGCTAGGAAATGGATGATATCTTCGGGTTGTTTCATGTGTTGCAAAGAGAGCAGAGGGCACTATCATCCGAACTCCAAGGATTCTTGTTCAGGTTTAGGGTTTCTGTTCTGGCTCGCATGATGGTCCTTATCATTTGAAGGCTGTTAGTGTCGTTGATATAAAACAGCTGCTTACATTCAAATTTCAAAATTGTGTAGGTTGTGTGGAACTGCGCGGTCGTTAGCCTGCCTTGTAGGTTTTCTTTTTCTTGGGATACTATACTAGCTACTATGCATTTGACGATTGAATGTATCTTCTCCAGTGGGGTTGAAAAAAACGTTTGCGGTTCATATCCGGCTTTAATACACACATCACTTAAGTCATTGTACCAACTTATCTTCCTCGCAACCACTTAAGGTGCAAGCTGCTTAGTGAGCCCCTCTTCAGGAGCATTCATCACTTTTAGAACGTACATGAGATGAAGCTGCAGAGTGTAGGTGTACATGGATGCTCTTCCTGTTCCCAGCTGCAAAGTGTAGTTCGGCGTATTCCTAGGGAGGCAGAATAATCTCTTTATGAAAATTCGTTGAACCTGCTCGACCTTGTCATAGCTTCGCCTGCCCCACCATCTGTGCACCATAACACAGGTCTGCTCTAGTCACAGTGTCAAACACTTGCATTTTTGCGGAGATAGGCACTTCTTTCTTCATTATAAAACTACGTCAAGTAGTATGAATTCCACGCATAGCAACAGGTACTTTCTTTTCAAAGTGTTAGCGAAATGACAGGTTCGGTGTTACGACTATGCCTAAGTACTTATTATTCATTGACTATTTCTATTGGCTCACCATTGTAGTGCCATACATCGTCTTTAGCAATTTTCCCACCATTTCTGAAAATCATAACTTTAGATTTCTTCAAATTCACGGTCAAGTTCCAAATACTACAGTATTGTGCTAGTTTGTCTATTTTAGCGCGGTTCCTCCCTCCCCCATTGGGAGGAACCCCGCTTATAAGGTTGATACAATGAAACAATCCGGAAGTGCCGACTAGAAAATTTCGCGTTTCAGAACCCCTAGAAACCGAAAATAACGGTGGTTCAAATTTGTATATTTATATATATGTATATATTTATTTATATATATATTTGTCTGTTCGCTCATTTCTGGCTTCCCTGATGGTCCGATTGTGATGAAATTTGGTACAAAAATCCGTCGTCCAATTTGAAAGGTCAAGTTCGTTAACCAGCAGAATCCGCCTACTGGAAGATGGCGTTTGGGGCGAAATTCGCGCAAAAAAAATCGTAACGCTTACGTTTTTGACTTCATAAGCTTCTAAGTACTCGTTTTATAGGCTTCTTGGGCTAGGAAAACGAATGAAACCATTTCCAAGGCGATAGCTTTAACCATTTTCGAGAAAATTAGAAAAATAGTTTTCGAATACCGTTTTTGGTTTGGGTACTTAGAATCATAGGATTCAGTTGAAACATTTTCTACATGTTCTACTTTCATTAAAACTAATATGTTGAAATTTTGGTTACGTTTGGAGTTAAGGAAGGATTAAAATAAAATATTTTATTAACAGACATGAAAAGTTTTGGGAACTTCGTATACCTTCCCTAATATCTCGAAAACTGTTTGAAATATTGGTAAACGGAGGGTTACCATGCGACAGCTTACTAAATGTTCTACAAAAAAGATTCTGAAACAATTTTTGATTAGGCGATGTCAATCGGAGAAATACGTGCTTAAACTTTGAAGTAATTAATTTCGTTAATTTGAACGGTTCTTCTTTTTTGTTTTTATTCCTTGTTATTTTGTCATTTCTTATAGTAGGATAATGTATTTGACAATAAAACAGATTAATAAAAATAAGAAAAACAATTCATTGCTAGAAATATATCAGGCTGTACCGTATGAAATGTCAGTTTTGGATTTGCCGATTTCCTTCAAATGACTTGAAACTGTCAAGGCTCCTACTCCGAGTTCTTTGGCATGTTCCCTAGTGTTTGTAATTGCTTATAGTAGTCAAATGTATTTGTCAATAAAACAGGATACGTATAATTAGAAACAATATTCAACTTCACACAGGTTAGATACTTTGAGGGAATAGAGAGTCCGTTCACTGCCTGTGGGTCCACAAAAAATGTACCTGCTACGAGTTAATCCTCAAGAGTTGTAAATATACCCCAGGTATCTGCCGACACAAATACAAAGCCTAGTTTGGTTTTGGTACTTACAATCATGGGATTCAGTTAAAACATTTTTTGCATGTTTGAATTTCATCAAAACTAACATGTTAAACTTTTGGTTACGTTTGGAGTTGAGGAAGGGTTAGAATAAAATATGTTATGAACAGACATGAAAAGTTTTGGGAACTTCGTTTACTTTCATCAATATCTCGAACGCGGTTGGGAAATTATGATCAGTGGATAGAAACTATTTGAAAGCTTTCTAAATTCTCTACAAAAAAGATTCTGAAACAATTTTTGATTAGGTGATCTCGATCGAAGAAATAAGTGCTTAAAACTTCAAATACGTCTGTTTAGCTCTTATGAACGGTTTTTTTGTCGTTCTTTTTGTAATTATTGTCTCTTTCCCTTAGTTTTTTATTGCTATTTATTTTTGTAATTTTTTATGTTACGAAAATGTATTTGTGTATAAAACAGGATAGGTAAAATGAGACCCATTTTCTGTTGCTAAAAATAATGAAAAGTTTTGGGCACTTCGTATACTTTCAATAATATCTCGAAAACGGTTGAAAATTAGGGAAGCGAAAGGTTACCATTCGAAAGCTTACTAAATGGTCTACAAAAAAAAAAATCTGAATAAATTTTTGAATAAGCGATGTCAATCGGAGAAATAAGTGCCTAAACTTTGAAGTAATTGATTTCGTTTATTCGAACAGTTCTATTTGTCTGTTTTTATTCCTTGTTATTTTTTAATTGCTTAAAGTTGGATAATGTATTTGACAATAAAAAAGATTAAGTAAAATAAGAAAAACAATTCATTGTTAGAAACATAGCTTGCCAAGAGAAAGAGATTCGATGAAGTCTTTTGAATATTTTCAATTGAATTTATTCTGTTGGTTTTTTATTTTATTTTTTAATTGATTTTATTTGTAGAATTATAACTATAGTAAAAGAACACAGGAATATGTGAATAATTTTGATATTTTCCAATTCATTGAAACGTATGAAATGAAGTATCGGTAGAAGAGGATTCTAGGGTCTGGCGGACCGAGGAAAATATTATGTTTCTATTCTAAGCTTTTCAAATGACAATAGGGATATGAACAGGAACCGCGCTAAGATGATGCAGTTCCTGCGAGTCGGACTTTTTATTTTGTTTGTTCAACTTATACAAACTGACTATGCTGACTGCAATACAAAAAATATACTAATACCCTCCAAATTACTCATTCCTGCTAATACAATTTGTTTATCTAACACTAGGTGTTACCCGGCGTGCCATGCTACACCTATTTTTCTGCAACTAGAAAAGCAAAAATAAAGTCGGAACCAAATAAGTAGATCTAGGCGCACGGTAGTGCGCCAGGCCAAGTTCCGGCCTAAGCATACTGTGTGTATATTACAGGCGGTCTTAGAGCCGATTTTTACCCTCTCATAACTTTCAACCAGGTAACGATAAAGTTATGAAATTTTACACAGGCATTATACTACTAGATGTAAGTAAAACTGGAAATTTTCATAATTCTACATCGAATAGTTTCTGAGATATAAGCGATCGAAATTCGGGATTTATAGGACTCACTCACTCACTCACTGACTCATCAAAATTATTAGGCACTTCCCATGATGCTAGAGACTTGAAATTTTGCATGATGATAGATATGATGGTGTTATTAAAGGAAAAAATCGAAAAATCCCGAAAAGTTGTGTTTGACTCCGCTTCCGGGGCGGGGGCGTGCCAGTTTTGTACTTCCTTCGGAAACCCATCATTCCTTCCGAAACCCATGATGTGGGGTATCAAATGAATCGTCTCGGAATGACGAACCTATATTTGATGTTTTAAGACGCATATAGGCTCGGTCAAAATCTTATATCAGCTGTCTGTCTGTACGTTTGTTCCTTATACAAATCCGTACAGTTTGACCGATTTTGACCAAACTTGGGACACAGATGGATCTTGATACGGGGAGAATCATAGGCTAGCTTAAATTGTCTATCAGCTGTCAGTCTGTCTGTTTGTTCCTTATACAAATCCACAGGATTTGACCGATTTTGACCAAACATGGTACATATGTAGGTCTTGATCCGGGGAGTGTCATAGGCTAGTTCAAAATCGTCTATCAGCTGTTTGCCTAACTGTTTATTTCTTATACAAATCCACACGATTTGACCGATTTTGACCAAACATGGCACACAGGTAGGTCTTTATCCGGGTAGTGTCATAGGCTATGTCAAAATCGTCTATCAGTTGTCTGTCTACATGTTTATTCCTTACACAAATTCACACCGTTTGACCGATTTTGACCAAACTTGGCACATAGGTAGGCCTTGGTCCAGGGAATGCACTAGGCTAGGTAAAAAAGGTCTTTCAGCTGTCTGTCTGTATGTTTGTTCCTTATACAAATTCACACCGTTTGGCCTATTTTGACCAAACTTGGCACGCAGGTAGGTCTTGATACGGGAGTGTCATATTACCTATGCCGTTTTGTACTTTTTGTTCCATCGAAATGCCATCATTCCTTCTGAAACCCATCATGTGGGGTATCAAATGAATCGTTTTGGTAAGGAGAACCTATATTGGATCTTAAAAAACATTTCGACGCATCTTAACAACAACAGTTGTGACTTCTGTCTTAAATGAAGTAAATAAAGTCGTAGGGGTTACTGCATAATATTCTTGAAAGCAGATACTAAGTTTTTCAAAGTCGAGCCATCCAAATTACAAAGTTCAGAATCAAAAACCCAAAATGTATCGTCTTTGTTCTTATCTTTTTCTTGAAGGCCTTCTACACTTTCCCTATTGCGATCTTTATCCTCGGGATATGGTTCCTGTGTTTTACAGAGTAATAGTTTAGTTAAGAGAGCAATCAATTTGTCCTCTAGAGTAATGTCATCTGGAAGAGCTTCTAACTTTTCTAGTCTAATGATTAGATGCATGTAGGTTGATTATTGGTATCAAATATCAAGCAGTAAGGAGAACTTTATGCAGAATCCAAAGATCCTGGTTTTATATGAATCACAAAAGCCAGTAGGTATGCGACAACTAAATTTTAATTAAAACTTAGAAAAAAGTAATGAGATCCCCAAAAAAAAACGTAAATGTGAAATAGAGGCCAAGTTCCTCCCTCGCAAAGAAACACCTTACCATCCTACACTCCAAAAAAGTAGTATGAGTTGGTGTATTAAGTGTACCATATTTTCAACCAAAAATATTTGCCAATACAAGAGGTGATACAAGAAAGAAATGTCCAAGTTCATTACTTGGAATACCTCATAGTTACTTACACAGAACAGTAAAGACACTTCAACTGACCTTTAAAAACAACAATAAAAGTACTTATATCCAGGTACTAAAACATCACTTTCCTCAACCAGGTATATTCTTAAACTTGGCAATGTTTTATTTTTGCCGAAATTATCTTTAGAGAAAAACTAAACATTGCCAAGTTTAAGAATATATCTGGTTGAGGAAAGTGATATTTTAGTAACTGGATATAAGTATTTTTATTGTTGTTTTTAAAGGTCAGTTGAAGTGTCTTTACTGTTCTTAGTAAGTAACTATGAGGTCTTCCAAGTAATGAACTTGGACATTTCTTTCTTGGACATCGTTTTTTAGTTCCCAAAACTAAAAATCTACATTTTAAAAATTCTCATAATCATTATTGCTTTCTAAGTGGTTTCATCAGTTCCCTGTGTTAAACATCAGCTACGCTGTCTTTGAGTAAAAACCTTTAACCTTCAGATTATTTCTCTAAATAACGCCATAAAAAAAATTTCCCTTCCCGATGGGTGTCTTGGCATTTTTATATCAAATTTCATTAACATTGGTCGTTTTTTGTGCATTGTAGAGCAGAAAAACACAAAACACATACATACCACGAGGTACTCTACCCACATGAGTAATCCCACTCTAAAATAAATAAAATTCACTCTTTACGAAATCTAAGCTGATGACTTGAAAGTTCCGTGGTCCTTTACAATACAATGTACAAAGAATATAATATTCTTTTATTAATGTCAAACTAATTTTCCAGTGAGTAACATGTAAGCCATATGTGACTCGTATCGCAACAATTGGCTACTAACCAAATAGCCAGAATCAGTGAATTATTCGGGTTATATCCCTGAAAATATTCGTATGTAAACCGAATATTTGCACTAACATTGCCTTAATTGTATTAAACAAGAAAGAAAAAATATTTTAAAAAATATATAAACCGTCCTACTAGCAAAAACATGCTCATCCAATGTAATAAAAACACAATTGCCAATTATCGGATCCTGTACAACCAACATACATCGATTATCTGTTTGGGCAAATCTAATTAGTTCGGGGAAACAATCCCCTTGAAGATGAGTTAATTAATTAACAACAACCAAAACCTCAAACTCAAAATGGCTAAATCACGGAAAGGACCTGGAAGCTTTCAAATCATCAGCTTAGATTCGATAAAGAGCGAATTTATTTATTTTAGAGTGGGATTACTCATGTGGGAAGAGTATCCTCGTGGTATGTATGTGTTTTGTGTTTTTCTGCTCTACAATGCACAAAAAACGACCAATGTTAATGACATTTGATATAAAAATGCCAAGACACCCATCGGGAAGGGAAATTTCTTTTATGGCGTCATTCAAAGAAATAATCTGACGGTTTTACTCATAGACCGATCATAGAATAATGATTAAGAGAATTGTTAAAATGTAGATTTTTAGTTATGGGAACTAAAAAACGATGATTTCTTAAGATTCTTTAGTTGATCCCCATCCATCCGACAAAAGATTTCATAAAGAGTGAATTATTTGTGGTGGTAAGAATTAAAGTTCTCAATGGAATATATAAAAAAAAAATCAGTCCCGTCACAGGCCACGAGGGCCCTGAGGGGCAGATACTATAGACCACACAGCTATGTCCATACGGCACACTAGGGAGATAGTGTGGTCAGTACTATGCTCCGGCCGCCTGATTTTCCCCTTGGCTGCTTCGACTGCTAGAGTCATTAGAACCAACCAAGGTACCCATTATTAAATTAATTAAAGGCTAGGTTGGCCTAGGGACGGTCAGGGAGGCCGAATTCAACCGGTGAACGAAGACACTAGAAGAAAAAATCTTTAGTGCTTGCTCGGGAGTTGAACTCAGGCCTCCAGCTTATTAATCCAGTGCTCTACCACTGAGCTAACCTCGCCCCCAATGGAATATTAAAGGCCCCAAATTATCACTTTTGAGGTTTATGCCCATTTTCAAAGCTATACAATATTCCTTACTCAGCTAAACATTGCTCCAAGACTCTAGACTTATTTTAATTTGGCCTTCAAAACGGGGCTTCAAAACATCTAAAAAAGTCCCATAAGAAATTTGTAGACTCTTATTTACCATTGTTATATAAGTTATTATTATACGATGGTTTAACGGCGTATCAACAATTTGGCTATTAACGCCGGGCTATCTACAGGTTGCACCCTATGATAATGCCAACGGCACGTGGTCGGTCACCCATTCTGGTACTGACCACGCCCGACGTTGCTTAACTTCGGTGATCAAAAACAGAATCTTATTGTAGAGAATTTAGTAGCCTTTCGAATAGCCGCCTTCCACTTACTACGAGTTCCCAACCGTTTTCGAGATATTTTAGAAAATATACTGAGATACGAAAACTTTGTATCACCATTCATACAATTTTTTTCCATATACTTCGTTTCTGAATACCCAACAGAAAATTACTTTTGAAAAGTATTTCTATCAATTTTTCTGGTAAATAGTTACACAACTCGCTTAAAAAATGGTTTCATTCGTTTTCCTACGTTAAGGAATCTTTCGAACAAATTTCACTCCAAAAACCATGTTCCAGTAAACGGATTCAACTGGTTAATGAACTTGACCTTTTAAATGAGAAGAAAGATTTTTGTACCAAATGTTATCAAAATCGAACCATTTTTGAGCTGATGAGGAACTTCTTAATAATTCAAACCTCCCTAAAAGTACTTAAACATTTGACTATCAAAAAAACCTTTCTTAGCGAGTGTTTACACTCTTAACGTATTGTCCGTGCAAAATTTCAAATTTTTGTGTCAAGTGGTTCGGGATATTATTACCTCGGATGGGCCATCACCAGGGCGTAAACTCTATGAGGGACAAAATCACTTTTTATTTCTAGTAATTCAAGGACTGCCTTCATAGAGGAAATTAACCTCAATTAAAAATAATACTATGAAATAGATAATGTACGGTAACAGCTGTTCTGTTATCGTCCTAGCAACACATGCTACCTAGGCTTGCCTGCTCTAACCAACTAAAACTTTAAACCCCCCTAAAATTACTTAAAAATTCGAATATCAAAAAATCCTTTCTTAGTGAGTGCCTACGTTATATAGGGAGTGGCCATGCAAAATTTCAAAATTTTCTACCGAGTGGCTTGGGCTGGGGGATGATAGGTCAGTGAGTGGTATTTGACAAATATATAGGTAGTAGATTAGTTTAGTGCTCCTGAAGAGGCGTCACAGAGACGTGAAACATGTAGAGTGCAATAGAGGAGCGTTTTTTAATTTTGACCTTCTGCCCCATATAAAGATATAAGTTTGTTTTAGGCTTCAGAATTTCCTTAAACCCGTGTAATAATATTTATTCTTTAAAATGTGTCCATCACAAATGCCCATTCTTCTCAAGTTTTTCTTTTTGCTTAGTGAAAGAAACACATTACTTTTGTTTTCAATCGATGTTTCGAGCTTTTAGGGTACTTCATTCAATTGATTTTTATGCTCTGATTGTACCATTTTCATAGCTTTTTTTATTTATTTATTTTTAAAGAATCTTATCAATGTAATAAATTGCCTTAATAAAATAAAGATTAAGCTAGGATTGTAGGAATTACTGGACTTGATAAAAGAAGGCGGATTTGCGGAGAAGCTATAATAGGAAAACGAGTCAAAAGATTTTAATGGGATCCATTTCCTCGCGAAATATAAAAGAAGAAAAGAGGAATAAATGATACTCGTTATCGTTAATTGGTAGTTTGTTCTGTGGTATTAAATTATTTTTGTAAAAGTAGGATAAACCATTCAAAGGGCTTTTTGTCGTCTTAAAGAAGTTAGTTGGTCTCCTGTTAAATTGAGATTTTTATTTTAACTGTACTTAATATAAGTGTCATATTAAAGCTCCTGATAACACTATCAATAGTACTTATTCTTTGTATAATACCAACCAAAATAATGAATCTATATTCATGATTTTTCGTTGTTGCTCAGCAATTTGAACATTATCAGTTTATAAAATCTTTAGTCTTTAATACTAGTAATCCATAACAAAAAAAAGTAAAAACATAAAGAATTTTTAGATCAAGATGCTGGTTCATTAGAACATATTTCACCTCGAAAGGTGGAAAACGTCATAAAAGCGACACTTATTTATTATCATCTAATTAGTAATTAGATAGAAAAAAAATACCTAATGTCGTAGGATATTTTAAGATTTAGTAAGAAACTAAGTTGTATAAAGAGCTGAGAGGCCTTAAATAAGGAGATATAAAGAGATCAAAAAGCCTTAAATAAGGAGTTCTTAATTTCATTTAACCATCTTTCGTTTTGTTTTCCTTCTCTTACAGGCTAAATTGAAAAGTAAATTAATTTCATCGCTAGAAAAGCTGTTTTCCCCTAATTAACGATTAGGGAAAACTTCCTTCCCTTTTCCTCTAAAAATACTTAGTCCTTCTACAAGTTGAAGGGTCTCTTTAAGGAAAAGCCTGCCAAGAGCTAGTGACATATTGTTCTAAACATAATTTTGGGGAAATTTCATATATAAAAAAAAAAGAGATGGAAGAAAAGATAGCCTCGAAATATTCCCTTAAAAGTGTTAATAATCGTCTAATTTACTGGGCTTCTGGTAGGACTCAACCATGAAAGAATGGACAAAGAGAACTAACTTATCCAACGTGTCTGGAACACCCAGGGAAATGGCCGAAAGTAAAATAGGTTTTAGAAAATAGAGCTTTTCAAGGTTAACCGATTACTCCCTATGCATCCAGGAGAAAGATAAGTGATTTTGAGTTCCAGCAGGAAGGGGCGGTTAGTAGGACCACTTTATTTAGCACTTTCGGAGCGGGTAGGGTATCATTACGGAAGGGCACTAGCGATCCTACCAGCTTACGAGTGTCCCTTCGGAAGGACACTCCTCCATTACGTTTCCCTTTAGATTCAAAAGGCGTAAATGGATGGGATTCACTTTTACAGCTACAGGTAAAGACAGTTGCCTTCAGTATTGTTTGGGCTTTCCAACAGTGTTCTCCGTTTTCAAATCGGCTGTCTGAAAGATTTTTTATAAAAAGAAAATGTCTACATGTAAAATTCAAACATAATATGCACCCGATACTGAGGTATAAAACAATCGCATACGCAGCGAAAGTGTTAAGGTACCATCTGGAAAGCTGCGGATTCGAGATACTACCGCGGCTTTTCGCTTGGAACTGGCTGTAGGACTCGCGTTTTCTCTATAAATAGACAGAAAAGTTCAAGTTCGCAAGCGCGAAATTTTGAGGAAAATATTCCCGACGATTCCGCCATTTGCAAATTCCAATTTCAAAGAACCAACGCCAAACGTGAAACACCGCAAAAACTGACCATGTCACGTTTGAGACTAGGGAAGGCTTTGAAAGATCAGACAAAGGATATGGTGTTCAATATTTATCAAAACTTTGCCAAAGCTCCTATATGTTGGATCTTATGTGGGTCTATCAGTTGAAATGGTTAGGAGCAAGAATATTAAGTAGCATACAGAGCACTTTGTAGTCATATCTTAGTAGCATCATCATAGACTGATAGTCCCACATAATATCACATATATAGCAGATACAGTTACGTTTTGTTAAAAATGTTGCTTGGCACTGTTTTGCCCCAACCCCTTCAATTGTATCCAGCCTTGGCTTTGGCTATGTATTTATAAACATCGAACACTATCTCCTTGCCTGACCTCTCAGCCTTCCCTGGCCTAAACGAGACATAATCAGTTTTTATCGAGTTTTACGTAGTACGTTCTTTATTGAAATGATAATGTGAGTGGCGGAACCGTCCGTAAAATTTCTCCTCAGGATTTCGTGTAATTTTTAATGTGACACGTGACTGAAAGATATATGATTCTATCCTAATTCTGTCACTTGCGATCAAACAATAAATAATATTTATATATACAGGGTGGTCAAAACTCGATTGACACCCCCCTTTTTTCCCACAATTTTTGAAATTTAAAGATGAAACTTGATGGGTCTTAACGCGGTCGACTAAAATTTCATTGGACCTAATGCACGACCTCTCAACTTCTCCAGAGACCCTAACTCTGGAATCTCCAATGGAAAGGGGTTATTTTTAAGACATATTATTGTTGACAATTGAATTTTATTTCGATTTTATATCTGTCATTTTTTTGCTATAGTGCGCCAAAGAGTAACATTGCCAAAAACCAAGAAACCTCTTTTTTTTTGTTACTTTTCTGCAAATAACGTGGAAAGTATACCCGGAATGAATAGAGTAGTCAGCATAAATGTTATAGAGGATTAAATTTACTTCCCAAAAATGACCACACCTTTAAATGCCTTAAATGTTAACATGAATGGAGCAAAACACACTTTTGTTTTTTAATTTGTCCGAAAAGTGTATTATCAACGTGATCTAAGCTTCATTAAAATTTAATAAACATTTCCTAAACCGGTTTTGTTTAAAATATTTTTGATTTTCCTATTTTTGAAAAAAGTTGGGTGACAATCGAGTTTTGATTACCCTGTATGTGTATATATATAATGGAAGGCAAAGCATCGCCTGAAGCCTTTTCATAAAAAGCATAAAGCCACCCACCAATTCCGAGGGCCAAGTCCTTCCTTCCACAGGGACTTGGGCCGCTTTCATCTTCCCTAATTTCTCCGATACTACCCGATAATTGACCACCAATTAAGGTTTACATTGGAACTTAACGTCAAATTAAGGAGGGTTGAAAGTATTAGCTGATAGTTAACTAATGGCTTTTAAGTTGAAAATGTGTCTAGCGACATGTGTATTTTTATTTAATGAGCTCCACAAAAGCAAAGTAATTTTCTGATATAATAAGTAAAAATTTAATATAAAATTAAAATTTCATAGCACCTACCTAAAATATTTAATAAATTCTCGAAAACTGGAAAAATAATTCTATGATTTCAAGAAAAGCAGCACAATTAAAATAAATAAGTAATTGATTGAGATGTTATTATGATATTAGAATCATTATTTTCGAATAATGATGCTCAATGGAGGTCTTTAACTATTTAAGTTGAATTCATGGGAGAAGTGTTGTAAAATTTATATACATATATATATATATATATATATATATATATATATATTACGGCGCTTGGACGTCTAGGCTAATTGAATTTCCCCAACGAGCCGTGAGATGAGAAAATTAGGGGGAACGAAGGGACCGAACCCGCCATCTCCCGCTTATGAATCTACGGCGCTAGCCACTAAACCCAATAAACCACGGGAGACCCCCTCCCCCCCCCCCCCCCCGAGCATTATAAAAGTGTGGTAACGTGTATATAGCCCGGCGTTAATAGCCCAATAGTTGATAAGCCGTTAAACACAAACAACAAATTAAATTTTGTACGCAAATACACATTATTGTTTAAAACATAAATACCACTTAATACCGAAAGAATGCCGTAGAAAAAAAAAATATTTATATTGATAAACGATGCATATTCTGTTATAGCTGACGTTTTACCAACGTCGAATATGTGATATTCTAAATTTTTCTTCTATTATTCCATACACATGTTGCAAAGGTCTGCCTCTTTCCGATGCCATGCAAATTCAAATCTTAGAAGAAAGAATAGAACAAGAAAGAAAGGGAGAGACAGAGGAAATAGGACATCCTTGCCAGATGTTTCTTCAAAATCTTGAAGGCTCCCGGACGAAACCCGATGCATACAAACCTTGTGCAAGTTTCTATCTTACTATTCCTAGTTCCAACTGTTTTTTAATTCAAATAATCTTAGCGTAAATGCTACAGGTATCGTTAATCGGATGTGCTTCAACGTCGTTGAAGGGACGCAAGAACAAAAATTGACAAACGTTTTAGTTCAACAATGAGACTTGAAATACAGTTTTCGTTTCCTTTCTGAGCTCATAATGAGAGTATGTATATTGAATAAGAGGTATTGCCTCTCGCTGTGGTACTTCGGTACACAGTGTTGGCGATCGTATGTGTAAGATAAAGTATGTAAAGCAATTCCCCTTCAGGAACATTGTGTTGCTATCATGTTGCTAGAAGTTCCCTTTTAATATCCTGCATGATTATATATATATATATATATATATATATATATATATATATATATATATGTGATTGATTGGTGAGACGGCTTCTCTCTCCAGTGGTGTTCTTTCTTTCCTTTCTGCAATATTTCGTCGGGTTCATCTCCGACTTCTTCAGGCTGCTTGTGTCGTCCTCGGTGGTTGTCAAGGGAACGAGGACGACACAAGCAGCCTGAAGAAGACGGAGATGAACCCGACGAAATATTGCAGAAAGGAGAGAAAGAACACCGCTGGATAGAGAAGCCTTCTCACCAATCAATCATTTCAACCCCAGCGAAGTAACTTAAAACAATATATATATATATATATATATATACACAATGTAAATATACACGCAATAATGTAATAATATATACATAACGTACTTAATAAACACGAAAAGTAAAGTGTACATCGCCATGAAGCGAAACACCAACGAATGATAAAAAATAGAAAAATAAATAAAAATGTGTCATTTGGATTTCTGGACGAACAAATTCTAGAAGCTGATAGTAAATCCTGCAAAATGTAAAATAGAGTGGTTATAAAATAAAATGAGAACCCCATCGATGCTGGTTTACCGCCAAATCTTGAGATGCCCCTGATAACGAGAAAACGACCCTTTATCAACTTGTTACCAAGTTTGTAATTGTTTTTGAAGTTTCTGGTAACTGCCGAATTTCCGCGCCCCACCTCCTCCCCAGAACAAGCCGATCTCCATATAGATTACAGTATCGTTGCTTTACTATGGTTAATTGACAATACAAAAGAAACTTTAACAAAGCTTTAAACGACAGATATATAAAATAATAGTAAATATTAACCTTAGGTCCCATAAGAACTGCTTGGGCAAAGCACATTGCTTAGCAAGGCAACCACTTGACTAAATAAAAAAAAAAAACGTTTAGCTCTTTAATTTGTTATAAGCGGCTTACTCAACAAAAAAATGAATAGAAATCTTTTTCTGACGCTTTCTGGTTTTAATATAAATCTTTTACGTTATTTTGGATTGTTGGGGAGGAACTAAAGTATTTTAAGGGCTTTGGATATGACCTTGTGGTCGCCTGACATTCTATTCCTTTTTTGGGGGGAGGTTTCTTATGAAAGTGGGGATTTTTTTATAACTCACTAAATGTTTGAAAAGAAAAACAAAATATAAAAAAAGGAAGGTTTATATTGTCGGTGTTCTTAAGGTCTATGCAAAGCTGAAGTCCGATTGTATAAAATATTCTTTTTAAAATTAAGTGGGTGATTGAAATAAAAATTAATCATTCTTGTTGAATGATACGTCTTTGGTTTCCATTTGTATTCAATAAAATTATCCTCATTTCTGATTAGTTCCATGTCTAAAATATTCAAAAAAGGAAACCGCGTTAAATGAACATATATTAGTACAAAAGAGAAAACAGGAATTGACAAAGGAAAGGGACAAAGATTTTAACGAAATGAATCGATATTTTACTTTCTATCTCCATCCTTCAATAGCTAATAGACTGAAACTAATATGTAAAGACGTTGGTAAAATAGGTTGGAAAATGGTAATAAAATTAAAAATAATTTTAGCAATATTAAGGACAAAGTTAAACCGACAGCCACAAAAAACAATATATAGAAATTCGTTGTAACGATTGCAACGCATGCTATATTGGGAAATCAGCACAACTATTGCAAAAACGAATTGTACAACATGCTCAAAGCATAGACACAAACGAGAACTAGACGACATTGACGGAACACGCATTAAATAAAAAAAAAATTTTAATTTTACAGACGTTGATATATTAAATAGAGAAAGGAACACATTAAAAAGGACCAAAGAAAATATTTATGTAATTAAAAACTCCAAAACAAACATAAATAAAAATAATTAAAAAAAAACAATTTAAAAAATGTCCACCAAATTTTCCATAGCATTATAAATTAAACCCCATGAACAATTTTACCAATAATCGATACAATTAAAACAGCCAAAAAATCGATAGAATACGGTCATATTCATTACCTCAGATGACTTATCAGTATTACGCCTGACTCAAGCCTGTATACATGAGGAGAGGACTTCCTGATAAGGTAGGATAAGAATTTTTAAGAAAATATTATTTGTTTAAAAGTAAATTAATTTAGAGAAACGATAAATTTTTATTCTTGTTCAAAATTTGAATTTAGGATTTAGAAAAAAAAATATGTTTGCATAGGAAAGCCCCTGAATAGGTGCGACACAAAGGCACGAAACATGTCGGACAAAATATAGCAAATAAAGTAGTTGAACAAGAACGTATGGTTACTGCTTTATCCCCCCCTTGTTTCTTCTGATCTAGGAATCAAGAAGTGATAAATATATATTGGGTCAGCATTCAGAAGAATTAATATATATATATATATATATATATATATATATATATATATATATATAAAATATATATATATAAAATACACCGACCGCTGGAGAATGCCCTACCATCACCAATAAATCTCCCCAGCGAAGAAACCTCAAAAATAATAAATAATATATATATATATATATATATATATATATATATATATATATATATATATATATATACACATTTAAACACGTATGAGACGTAAAGATTATAAAAACCTTTTATGGAAATTAAGCTGAAAAGTTCTATACTATTCTATGTCTCTCTATTTAATTTCAAAGGGGAGCTGGGTACTGTAATTAAACAACTGTTCAAAATTGAAACCGCTAATTGTAGCCCGGTGCGCGGATTGAACACCAAACATTCATTATATGTTTGAAATGTGAAATGGATATTGTAGCACAAATATTGATCTAAAGAGTTCACAAACATCATCAATCAATTTTAATCTTTTTACTCGTACAGTAAAGCCTAAATGTTTTCTCGGAGCACAGAATTAGTCAATCTGTCAATACGGATAAATTATTTGCCAAACAAATTAAAGTAAACATCATTTGAAATTGAAGCCGCCATCCAATTTAAATTCCATCATTTGCAGGTCTTCCAATTCCCGTTTGGGACATTTATTTTGCATTTCGTGAGGTAACCTGTTACACTTTACGTTAAATATATTCAGGATACATCTAAACGCCATTTCTACTATCAATACTAGCTGTATACCAACTCATGTTTGTACGGATTTGATGCTAAGATCTTGATCTTAAGTCATCCAAAGAGAGATTGTCTGAAGAACTAGTTACTTATCAGCAAACAGGGAATAGTTGGGATTCTGCAAAAAAAAAAAACCTTAATACGATTTTTGTAAAAAATCTATATTCAGGACGTTTCGGCTACTCTTTGGTAGCCTTCGTCAGCTAAAATGACAAGAAACAAATAAAAAACAGAAATTAATACACAGAAAAAAGGTTTACCAGTAAGATAAATGACAGGTCTATAAATACAATTCAACTTATTATAAAAGAACAATTTGTTGTTAAATTATTATAACAATTATGTTATTAATAAACAGGTAAAGT
This sequence comes from Gonocerus acuteangulatus, assembly GCA_946811695.1. Lineage (NCBI taxonomy): Eukaryota > Metazoa > Arthropoda > Insecta > Hemiptera > Coreidae > Gonocerus > Gonocerus acuteangulatus. The sequence continues at coordinate 50,358,160 of OX328129.1, forward strand.
GAACATTAGTGTATATCTAGAAGTTAGTTCTAGAAATTCAATAGAAACAGAAAAAAAAAACAATTTTATTGAGGTGTATACAAATATAGGTGCTAATAATATTATTAATTAATTTTTAACAGAGAAATAAGAAATAAGTTACTTATCAAGCAGTTTACTTATGTATAGAGAAGGTCAATCCCTTGTCTATATCGATGCAGGGGTCTTGAGGGGCTCATATTAGGGGGTGTCCTTGATCTGGGGAACTGGAGACGTAAGACTAATCAAGAGTTGGCAAACCTATTTAGGGAGGCTAACATATTAAGGTATATAAAATTTGCACTTCTTCGTTGTGAAAAAATCCTAGCCAGGATGCCAGGATATGCTCCACAAAATATTTGTCGATAGTGTACATGGAACCAGACGAGTTGGCAGACCCAGGCTGAGATGGCAATATGGAATAGCCGCCGATGCCGACAGTCTGTTCAGAGTCCAGAAATTAAAAAGTGGCAGCACAATACCGTGGCAACTGGCATAAGGTGATTCTGGAGGCCATGTATAGTGGGATGTAGCGCCGTGGAAGTAAGAGAAGACTAGTAAAACAGAATTGACATGCGAGGGGTAGAATTAAGAAGATGTGTAGACCTTTTCAAATTCCATATCTAATTTTATAGCATTGTTTCGGACTTCATTGTTTTTCTAATTTATACTTGTAGTTGTTTCTTATGAACCAATTGGAGACGACGATTTTTTTCCAAAATGATCCCAAGGAACGACTTTTTTCTTCTTCTTTATATTGTTCATTTTAATTAATTAAAAAAAAACATGTTTACTGCGGAAATCGTCCAATTAGTAAGTAACACCGGGTGTGCAGGTCGGTCTTCGGAAAGTTTTTATTGCGAGAATCATTTTTATGGTTTGAGCACCACGTAAAACAACACAGTAAAACTAATGCTAAATTTGGTTTTCCTGTACTTTAGAGATTCCATTAGTTCAAGAAAAATCATATTTTTACGACTAGTTTACACAGAATGACTGATAATTGCACATTACTGTTATTGCACACACGATGTGCAGGCTGTCTTATAGCGTCGGAAATCTATTGGTGTGTAATCGGTCTCGAATGGGTAGAAAACTGGCTATTAAATATTTTCCTCGTCTCTGCTGAAAGCTTAAAACGAAGATTTAAGAATATAAAATCTTGAATTTGGCATGTAGAAGACCCCGAAAGCCATGTCATGTATGGTATTCCTACCATGTTGACAACCTACAAAACGGATTGCACCGCCTCCAATAATGTCTAGATTAAAATGCAAACGAGCCTCGAAGAGGAAGACAAACTGCCTACTAATATCCCGTTTATTTCTTGAGGAATTCTCTCTGCTCTGTTCCACTTTTCCCGAACTCTAATCTTCCAGATCTCTGAAATTATTTATTGATAATGGAATGAGGATTGAATTTTTACTTTTCAATGAGGATATTAATAAACTTGACAGGGAACGCCTCATATAATTTTAAGCAATTTCCCTATAGGGGCTTTGTGTTGCTAGAAGGTCCTTTTTAATATCCTGCGTGAGAAGTTAGTTCCATTCACTGAGATGGACCTAGCAAAATATCAGGACCTTGCTCAACCACCGATCAAATCTTCACCTTACGGATGATTTTTGAAAAGAATGAGAACATAAGCGACTACATATCACCTGTATGTAGATTTTTCGTAGAGAGGACTTATAGAAGTCTGTAGGAATTATATGTCCCACGAAAACATATATGCCTATTGAAATTGAGCTTCGAAAATTCCAAATATCCAGTCTGTGTGAGTGAAACATTTAAAACCAACAGCGGAGGAAAGCAAGCAACATGCCATACCAAAATCAGGAATACGGACAGGTGGCACCATATTTTCGAGACCTTTCGAGTTGCTTGGTAACGCTAATAAATATATCGTGGCCAGGTCCTAAGCAGACAATCAACTCTGCAGCAAGCGAATTTGGTCTTATTTTTAATGAACAAAACCCGAAATACAAACAACCTATAATGGATCTATCAACTTCTGCTCCTAAAAGTCCAGAAATGTAGAGTCCTTTATATATTTGGGATCTTATTTAAACTCAAAGAATGTGACAGCTCATGAAATTAGAAGGCGGATCAATGCTTCCAACTGACTGTTTTTTGAATTGGCGAATCATTTTCAAAGCAGATTTATCTCAATGTATTCAGTCAGTCAATCGAACAACAAGAAAACGGAGCGAGTAGGTCTGTAAAACAAAAAATAAGATGGGAAAAATGAAAATAATGATAACGAAAATTATCTATAATAAGCACATTTTTAGGAAACTTGAAACGATGGTGGAAACTAAGAAGATAACCAGTATATATAAAAAAATGTAGGCATGTTATCCATATCTTCTTGGTTATAATCGATACATTCAGAAAGTTTACCAAGAAGTAGAGAAAATATAAATTTGAGTTAGCTGATCAAATAAATGTTGACGGGGGGTAAAATTCAAATCACAAAATAATATATTCATTATTATTTATATTTGCATCGTTACTAATTTACTGGGAAGAACATTGTTATAGAAGCTTACTAAAGTAGTGTTTGTCCCTTTTATTTAAAATAAATGAGCCAAAGTCCACTTACTTGCCACTTTCCCTTAATTACTGAGTCAGCCTTCGGAGTGAATATATTCAACAGGGCTTTGTTGTGAGATTTACTTACTCAGACATGTTACTAGGTAAAATACTCGGGACGTTAACGCTTTCAACGAGATTAGCTTCTGAAAGGTGGAGAACCCAGTTAACGGAGTCCTACTAGTTACCTCTGATAGTAGATGGCAGTCGCACTTTCAGAAAATATGTAGGAGTTAGTGTTCAGTATTTTTGACCGTTTTTAGTGCGTTTTCTCCCAACCTCCATTGGGAAGAATCCAACTCATGACCTCATGACGTAATCCGCGGGCTAGAAAAATTTCAAGAAAATCACTTGGGTTCACATTTGTAAATATATTTCTCGTTTCGTCCTCTAGCTGGCTTAAAAATAGATTGATTGCTATGAAATTTTGTACACAAATGTTTTGTGTGATTTGAAAGCAGAATCCGTCCATTGGAACGTGGGTTTTTGGACAAAATTCGCGCGAGCAATATAGTAATGCTTATAATTTTGGCTTCCAGGTACACCTTTTATATGTAATTGGACGTGATCTCTTATCATGCTATGCAGTACACCGATTGACCGTAAGCAATCGATACGATATGCGACCTATACCCAAATAAAAAGTTAGCCATTCAGACGAGTTGGTTCCCAGATATACGTTAATAGCGATGGCTCTTGGCCCATATGATTCCGTACTAGGGAAATGTGCTTTGTTGTAGGCGGTCACTCCCGCTGGTGCTCTCAATATTTACTTACTTTGCTAATCGTATGGACAGTGAATAGGATTAGTATGCTTGTTTTATGGACAATAAGCAGGAATATTATTATGCCCATTGGACAGTGAATAAATAGGCAACCTTCAAAATCCCCAGGTCCTAATTCTAATATTTTATCGGCTACTCTCTACTAAATGAAATTATTATTTTCTATTTACTATTATTTTGGGAAGATTTCAATTCATTTTTCTAACTATGGAACATTTTTTCGTTTAAAAAATGCCCCATAGTTCAAAAAATAAATTAAAATTATATGCGACATCAATATAAAAATGATATAACATACAAAAAAGTATATATAAATATATTTACATAAAATGAAGAGTTTAGTGAGAAACTACATAATTTCAAGTTATCACAAAAATAATGAAATCGATATTTTGTAATTGCGATTTCTCACTAATGAAAATTTTATTCTTACATATACTATACTTTATGAACAAATTATATTACTGTGATGTATGTAATAGGTAACATTATTTGTCATAGCTTTAGTAATAAGAATTCTTATAAATATTTCTGTAATTAATATTTGTCATAGCTTTAGTAATAAGAATACTTATAAATATTTCTGTAATTAATATATGCGTGTTTTTGTGAAAATTGTAGATGCACTGACGATGAGAACCATGTTCTCGAAAAGCTTTTGCTAATAAATACTTTGAAAAACAGTGGAGAGACATTATTTTTCTACCTTCTACGAAATTATATTACGTACATATTATATTAAAACTAAAAAAATTATTAGAAAGAAATGTATATTAATTCCCTTACGTTGAGTAAGTAACCTTGATCGATACACCACAATATAGGTCGCCTTTCAAAGATTAATTCTCGTCTGAATGGAAGCCTTGTTTGTTATCCCATTTTAGAATTGCGTGATGGAAACAATTTGGCAGCTCATTTCTCTCTTACTTTAATATCCTTTCCTTAATTGAGCCTCAAAGAAATTACTTTGATCCATTACTACGGGAAAAAAAGTTCATGGGTAATTATCATAAAAATATCTCATCTTACATTTTCTTCTCTTTTTGTTATTGAAAGGCCTTTGAGTGATTGATAATGTTATTGTTTATTTTAGTAATGTTTTATATTGTTTATTTGTTTTTATCCATGTATAACAAGGTGGATTTGTAAGACTAGCCAACAGATGAAATCTTGGAAGCACACTCAAACAAAATAAAGGAATCAACAGCACGAACGAATTTAGAACCATTGAATCCACTACTAAAACACGGAGAAGTAATGAAGAGGTAATTTTAACCAGGCTGAGAATAGGCCACACGAACCTGGCTCATATATATTAGGGTGGGCCGAAAAAACTCATTTTTTTATTTCGAAGTTGTAATAGTGCGGAAAAGTTGCAAATTGTATAGAGATATAAAAGGAAACAAAAATGATCGAAATCGGTTGACATCTTCCGTTCACGCATAGGCTTTGAAATTTTACAAAATATGAAAAATCTTCCTTTTTGTGACTATTTTTAAAATTTTTGAATTTGATGATTTCTTAATATAATAGTTTTTAACGTTTTCGAATAGAGCCAAAAACATTGTGTTTTAATTTGGTTTAGATCAGTTGATATCTTTCAGTCGTTCATCGGGCTCAACATTTGCCCAAATATTGAAAATTTCACATTTTTAAGAGTTATTTAATGTATCTTTAATATACTTCTTTTTTTTTTTTAAACCTAATAGTTACAGTGTTTCTATTTTTGAACATAAAAACATTGTGTTTTATTATGGTGTAAATAAATTAACAAATTTCGGCCGCAGAATGACGCCAATGCTACAGAAAAACTGGACCTCAAAAAAGATAGTTAGGCCTATGACATGATGGGCAATAACAGTTATAACGGGCATGGTAAATTTCCACTTGCTCTATATTTACTTATATCCATGAAAGGAACGAACATGCCAAGTTTCATTAAAATCTGAGATCATTGTGGGATCCATGAAAGGAACAAACATGCCAAGTTTCATTAAAATCTGAGATCATGGGTGTCAAATCGTATTTTTTTTGGGTTGATTTGACATGGAATGACCCAAATGTTTAAATATCATGTCAAATATACGATAGATGATTTTAGGTGTTATGGTAAAGAACTAAAAGTATTTAAATAATTAAAGTTCTGTACAGATCTATGGGTTCATGTCGGAGACATAGTTTTTATTAAGCAAATACATGTGATAAAATTCAATTTTCAAATAAATAAAATCAACTATGGAAAACAAACGGGAACCTGCAAGTCAACAGATTAATAACTTAATACTTCAAATTACTTACTAATATATTATATTAGTCCAAATTCCATAAGGCTCAAATTTAGATAAACACAACATTTTTGTATGTCACATATACACAGATGATTTTAGGTGGTACGGTAAAGAACTAAAAGTATTTAAATTATTAAATTTCTGTACAGATCCATGGGTTAATGTTGAAGACATAGTTTTTGTTAAGCAAATGCATGTGATAAAATGCAATTTGCAAATAAAAAATTCCGTCACGCAGGAGCTGCATAACTAAGCACATTCCTCAGAATTTGGGTAGTGTAGACTGCATTACTAAATAATTTTTAGCACTCCGGGTGAAGTCTCTAATAAATGAACTCGAAAAGTTCACCATTTTTCGGCAGGATGCACTCATGCCTCCGTGGAATTATAAAAAACCTCTCTGTCACTTTCTAGCTCTGCGGAAAGACAACGCTAGTGGAATTGAACTGAATTGTCGACTTCACGAGCTGCTGGATACGTTCGACGACAAGAGAGTAATGTACACTGATGGGTCTCACACTGGAGTCTCATGTGCATGTGCTTACATAGATCAGGGAACAGCATATCAGTACAAATTACACCCCGCTAGTAACATTTATTCAGCGGAGCTGTTTGCACTGTCAGCAGCACTGTATCACGCTATGACAGTACCCGAGACCAACATTGTGATCTGTACAGACTCTAAAAGCGCGCTGCTTAACATCCATGATATGTACAGTGATAACCCAAGCATTATAAAGTTGTTCGGGTACTCCACCATGCTTCACGGACTAGGGGAGACTGTTCACCTCGTCTGGACTCCAGGACACAGGGGTGTAAAAGGTAATGAGGTGGCAGACAAAGCAGCGTCCTCCGCTCATGATTTACCGTCTATTACAGCCACTTCTCTGACGGTAAGTGAGCTGGCCTCACCGCTGCTGCACACCATCAAACATCGTTGGCAAGAGATGTGGAATGAGGCAAGAGGCGTCAATAAGCTGAGTTTGGTGAAAACTGACTGCCAGCCTTGGGAGACATCCTCTAGATCCTGCCGAAATGAGGAAGTAATGTTGGCGCGACTCCGTCTTGGACACACCCGTCTTACGCACTCGTATCTTATGTCCAGGAAAACTCCACCCCGATGCCTTACTTGTCGAAAACCCCTCACCGTTCAACACATTATTGAAGATTGCCGGAAGTACACAAAACTCTTTCGGCAGCTCGGGATATCAAGGAAGATAGCGGAGGCTCTCGGAAACAAACAGGCTGAGGTTGACAAAATAATCAAATTTTTAAATATAACTGGGCTTAATAGATTAATATGATAGTAATATTGTCCTCTATTTAAGTTCCTTCTGTGATAATTAGTGATACCATTTATTTATTTATTTTATTTTTTTTTTATTTATTTATTTATTTTTTTTTTATTTATTATTATTTATTTTTTTTAAACCTAGTTTTTAGTGTTAATTTGATGTAAATATTGTTATTTTTTTAATACATTGACACATGTATATGTTTAATTTCTTTAATCTGTAAGTAACTCTTGGTCTTAAACCTGATATCTGTATTTGTAAGATAAAATTGTATAATAAGTCTGCACTTTGACAATAGCTATATCGGGGAGTGTGTCAGAATTAAAAGAGAAAAAAAGAAAAAAAAAAAAAGTGAGAAAAAAAGAATATGCCGAAAAGTATATATATATATATATATATATATATATATATATATATATATATATATATATATATATATATATATATAAGTACAAGGTCTAATTTAATAAAAAAGAATAAATAAAACAAAATTAGAAAGGTAAATAAAGGAAGGAAAAAAAAAAAAAAAACATTTCCTGACTCCCTAAGGAAAGCACACCTTTCACCGGGAACATGGGATGAATGGTTGTGCGTTGCTTAACATAGTAGGGCGCTGACGACCGTGAGGTTTTTCGCCCCATATTTTGTAAACAAACAAACAACTAAATAATTTGCTTAAAAGGGCCTATATAAATAAAGTAAAAACATGAATAGTTCTCCTTTACTTTTGTAATGAGCAACACATGATACCTACTACACTACTTAATACAAAAAACTTCATATTTTCGTCTTTTGAACTGACGCAGGAACAGGATACAGTGCCTAGTGGTAGAAAGCGCTCCTTGCGGCGGCATTGCGAACCTACGTTTGGCGGGTTTTCTATTGAAACATAGTATGAAGTAAACCCCCTTTTCCGATAGACCGATTTAGCTCATTTTTACAACACTTCATTCTCATGAGTTACCCACGACGTATACCGCGTTTCGTTTCAAAACAGCTGAAATTACGGCCGGTATGAGTATATTAGTAATTTGGATACTGATAAACCCCTTCCCTCCAAATAAACTGATTTAGTTTATTTTTAAAACACATTTTTATCTGTACATTACCACTACGAATACTGATTTTTGTCGAAATATAACAAAAATTACGGCTCGTAGTGGCGAATTTGTATTGTGGGTCCGGAGTAACCCCCCCCCCCTCCTAATGATCCGATTTAGTTTATTTTTACAACTCAATTTTCTCTCTAGATTACCACTTAGAATACTTAGTTTCATTGAAATATAACAAAAATTACGGCTGGCATGGTCAAATTAGTGTTTTGGGTCCGGGGTAAACCCCCCATTCCGGTGAACCGATTTTGGGTTCCTTGCAACTACATAATATAAAGTTTGTGTTGCATGGCACACTGGGTAACAGCTAGTTATATATTAAGGGTGTAAAGTAAGTGGTTACGAATACTTAAGGAGGTGATACTACACACCAAAGGTAACACAAATGGTAATGGAGGGTCATTTCCCAATAGGGAAGGAGGAAATTTAAATGTTGTGTTTTTTTTTAGGTTAACCACGTTTTTCATTGGATAGAAAGCAATAACTAAATAGCTGTTTAAGATATGTAATTCCGAATTGCAGCGTCGTAAACTAGACGAAATTTACTTGAAGAACAAGTAGACTTTGTCAATTATAACCCGTGAACGGAGGCTAAAACGCGGGATATGTCTTGCCCAGTGTGGAGGGCATATTGCAAATTCTCGATAACCAACAATTTATTTTATTATTATTCTATAAACGAAATTTTTTTGTTTATTTAAAATTTATTTTCAATTTTGTGCTACTAAAAAGTGTATTTTATTAATAAATAGTTAATGCCCAGTGTGCATATACCAAATACTAAGAGCCCTCTTAATTATTATACTCTTAAAGCTTTTGAAATAAGAAAATTTTCCTCAAAGTGGGGAATCTGAAGTTTAATAGAAATTAACAAATATAAATGGAAATAACTCATAATTTACCCCCAAGTAAAAGTCTGTAAATTTCTACTGCGTGTTAGCCCCGTTTCAGTGATTTTATAATTGACAGAGTCTATTAGTTCTTTAAATAAATGTTGTCTAGCTTACGAAGCTGCAATTGGGAATTAATCTTTAACAGTCATGGGCATATATAGAAAATAATTTCTGGAGGGGCTGGGAGAATTTCGAACGGGGGCTGAGAACATTTGGGGGGGGGGTATGGAATACTAACAATCTAGAACTTGGAATAGTTAGCCAATTGTGTAAATGCTATTACACCCAATAAAAACTATTATTTCTGAACTAACAATAAGTGATCTTATAGCCAACGGCCATAGCCACGTTGAATGCACCGGTTCCCGTAGATCACCGAAGTTAAGCAACGTCGGGCGTGGCCAGTACCTGAATGGGTGACCGGCCACGTAGATAGCCCGGCGTTAATAGCCCAATTGTTGATACGCCGTTAAACACCCAAAAAATAAAATAATAGTAATAAATAATCTTATTTAATTTATTTTTAAGGTTTTTATGACGCATTTTTTACCGATTTCGGGGGGGGGGATAGCAGCCCCCTCATCCCCCCTCTTACGCCCATGTAAAAAGTTATTTAGTCATTGCTTTCTATTCAACAAAAAACGTGGTTAACATAAAAAAGCACAACATTTAAATTTCCTCCTTCCCTGTTAAGAATTGACCCTCAGCCCAAAGGACCAGTTGTGTTCCATTTGGTGTCTACTAACACCTCCTTAAGTATTCGTCACCACTTACTTTACACCCTATATATATATATATATATATATATATATATATATATATATATACACATACACATATACACACACATATGTATACAAATACACTAGTTTATTTATTTTAGTCTCGAAGATAATCTCTCTCACTCACATGTTGTAACCATATTTTTATTTTAGAATTATCAAGGATATAAAAACATTTCTGGATGAAATATCGTTGGTAAAAGTTGCTTCATAAACTAAATCTTTCTAATGAATGCCAAATCCGAATCTAATCGGACTCGAACCCATGAAATGGAGCTGTGTTTATCCCTTGGAAAAACTAGAGTGTTTTCCTCGAGGCTAATCCAGCTTAGGAAAGGATTAACGAGGTTTTTCCGGAACAAACTACCTCCCGAGGCGGATTGTTTGGGTATTTCCATCGGAAACACATTAATTGTGTAAACATACAAAGGGAAAATGAGTTAAAACCATTTCCTGAATGATTTATTTATAAATATTCGTTAGAAATGTTTTTCCAGAATTGATAATGATGTAATTTGTCCTAGCGAAAAAAAAAAAACTTAATAAGCAGAATAACGTAGTAGGCGTATATAAGGGGGGGGGCTGCACCCCTCGAAATTTTGATTAGATGGTAAAAATTATTCATAAAAAACTTAAAAATAAATTAAATAAGATCACTTAGTTCATAAAAAATATTTTATTTTAGGTGTAACAACGTTTTAGTTGCCTAAAACTATTCCAAGTTGTAAATTGTTAGTATTCCATACCCCGAAATTTTCCCAGCATCCCCCCGAAATTATTTCCTATATACGCCCATGGCAGCAAGAATTTTCTCATGCCACGGCTCGTTGAGACTATTTCCAAATGCACCAAGGATGTCGGCGCTAATGGCCCAGACGTGCGCCGTAAACAATATGTTTCTTTGGTGATTTTACAGAATTGCTTCGGGGATTGTGTCAAACAATTTCAGAAATTATTGATCTGGTATTAGAATACTTACCTAAAATAACTAACTATATTTTTGATATTTTTCCAGATGGGCTGTGAGGAGAGAGGGCAGGGCGTCCATGTCCTCTAGTGATGGTGCTCTGGGCCACGATACTAGTCCTGCATGGAGCCACGCTTGCTGGTATAGTATTAGTGTAGTTTTATTTATTTAAAATTTGCATTAATATAAAAAAAAAAGAAAAAAAAAGCCCGTCACGCAGGAGCTGCATAACTAAGCACTTTCCTCAGAATTGGGTTGGGTCGAGTGCATTCCTGAATAATTTGCTTAAAATAACCTATATAGATAAATAAAATAAAAAGATAAATTGTTCTGCTCTTTTGCTTTTATGAGCAGCTGTTTCAATTATTAATTTTGTAATTAATTTTCCTCCAGAGTTTTGTGTGTGCGTGGTACTACACTACGTAATAAATACACAAAGCTTCACATATTCATCTATTGATCTTCATGAGTTTCGCGAACCTACGTATGGCGGAAGAATTCAATTCAAACATAGTTCAAAGTAACACCTTTCCTCCCCCCTTCCAATAGACCGATTTAGTTCATTTTCACAACACTTCTTTCTTATTAGATAGCCAGGACGTATACAGAGTTTCGTAACAATACGATATTACGACCGGTATAAGAAAATTAGTAATTTCTGTCCGGAGAAAACCCCCCCTTTTAGTCAACCGATTTAGTTTATTTTTACAACAAATTTTTCTCTTCAGTTGATCACAACAAATACCAAGTTTCGTTGAAATATAACAACAATTAAGGCTGGTATTGACAAATAACTACTTTGGCTCCGGAGTAAATCCCCCTCCGGATGGACCGATTTTGTTGGTCAACGAACTCGTTCAATCGTTTGATGAGGGAATACTACAAAAGTTTCGTGGAGAAAAAACAAAAACTCTGGCCTGTATCGTGTTAACGGACACATATATAACTATATATGCATATTTATATATATATTTATATATATATATATATATATATACACATATATATACATATATAAATTTTAACTGGGGTCATTTTCGGTGTCTACTAGGTAGGATCGATAAAGATTCGAAGAAATTTTTCAAAAATTCCGTCAGAGTGCAACCTCAATAGCTAATTTCCTTCGGAGGAAAGTGCTAAAAAGTAATATAATTATCTGACATGAGGTGAAAAGCTACTCAATTTTAGCACATACAGAGCAAATGTATGTACTCCAACAGAAGACTACTATAAACAAGTAGTATGGTAAAAGGTCTGTTATTGTCCAGTTTTGACCCCGGCTTTTCAAAAAGTCTTAACAAAAATGATTATTTATAACTATATTTTCGTACAAATAATAGCACAGCCACACAAAAAAACAATTCTGGACCCAGAGAGCAGACCATGTTTTCTATATGGGTTTGAGGTTGCTGAATCCGAATCCAGGGTCAGCCCCCCCCCCCAAACTCTTAATTTAGGATATTTTACACTATAAAATTTGTATTCAAGTTGTTAACCAAAATAAACGACTATTTCCAGTATATCGCCTTTTAGTGCCTAAAAATACTAATTTTTTGAGACCTCAACGAACTCGATTGGTCCATTAGAAGCTTACAGCCCTTTAAATATATGACATCCCTAAAATATTCACTTTTTTGCTTAAATGTATTTTCTAAAACATACAATCTCTGAGTTTTTATACAAAAATTCACCTTCGGCCTTCGGAGGAGATTTTTGAACGGATGCAATCCTTAAAATCCCAAAATACAACCCTCAAAAAATCTCCCCATTTTTTATTCGAGCGATGTATCAATTGAAGAAAATTGAATAAACGACCTAAAATAAATTAATTAAGCTTCCATTTTCGAACTATTTTTTTAGAAATTTTCCTACTCGTGTATGCAAGTAAAAATTTCTCCTTGGTGGCATTCAACCACACACCCCGTGTATATATATATATATATGTGTGTGTGTGTGTGTGTGTGTTTATTGTTATAAATCATTAATAATAAATATTTGTATGCCTGCTATAAGACCTTCATACATGGTGTGTACTTTGAAGTGGATAGACAGAGCATGCCCTTCAGCCGTTTAGCTGAACAAGATAAGACTAGAGGATTAAGGATTATCCGTCTTATCCTAGCCAGCTTCTCGGCCCGCTCAAAATGGCTTCTCTACCAATAAGACGTTTTTAGTAATTCAAAAATAATAAGTAGAAGTAACTTAGAAGCGGCTTACAATGTCCTATATCAGAGGTCGATCCTAGTCTCGCGTGGAAATATCTGTCCCATGTACAGTTTTTGACATGTCACTAGTTAAGGGAATTTTTATTATTTCAGCAAAAATATATGAATATTTAGATTTTGGATTTTTAATTTTTAAAAGGTTAGATAACATTTTTAGATAGATAAAATTCTGTATTTGGTTTAAAAAATAGTTACAGGGGTCTGGTTAGTACGCAAAGTAATAATGCATAAATAATAATAAAATATTCCTCAGTCGATCATAAAAAATATACATAATTTAAATCTTAATTATAATAGTCAAAACAGTGCATTATATAAATTTATGAAAGTATAAATTACTCGCTGCTAATCAAATAGCACAAATGATCATATCATTAGGGCTTCCATGGTGAAGCGGAAGAGCCTGAGTCCTTATTCGAAGGAGAAAGAATCAATGTGAGATTGTCTTCATCAACTTCTGGGTGCATATTTTGAAAAAATGTAGTGCGGGCAGATCTGTAGATTGGGCATTCTATGAGATAATGGGCGAGTGTCTCGGGTTTTCGGAAGCTGCATATAGTGCAATCTAGTCCTGTGTCTATCCTGTAGGAGGTGCTTTTAAGATAAAGCCTCAACTCTGAGTCCCTTGAGAGTCTGAGCTGCATGAGGGCTCTCTTCCATTCTATTGGTGTCTCAGACTTGATTTCCTGCTCGTCATAACTTAGAGACCTTAGCTGACGATACAGAGGGTTGTGCTTTAAGTAAGCGCTCAACGTCAACAGATATGAATTGGTTGTTCCACCTCTCCAGGATGTTATTCTTAGATTAAATTTTCTAATTTCCCAGGCATCCACGAAGTTACATATTCTTAAAGGTCAGACGTTTCTGTTCGTGAAGTAGATGAATCCCATTTGAGGTGATGTTGTCGGTGGCGATCTCCCTCTGACCCAGTTTTGCTGGTTTCCTGACTAACTCTGTCTCGTTAATTTTCAAGTCTTTATTTTTTTAGAAACATTAACGAGCCAGGCTGAGAGTTTAACACAGATTGTCCCGCATGTATATGAAAATACATATTTTATGTACAGAGTTATTTTTCTTCCTTATTGACCAAGAACTCCTATGACTAAGCTTTGATAGTTAAATGTCAAATGTTTCGTGGAACTCATAAATAAAACAATTGCATTTAATAATTAATTGCCAACTAGGTGTATTCATCATTATTGTTTATTCCGTAAATTATTAAGTTTCCTTATTTGATTGTAAAATCAATGTTCGATTCCTTTGTCGTTAATAAAGAATTATTAACCATCAAACTTGGCCACTTTGCGTCTATTTGGATTATTCGATATACATCCGTCGTGATGACCTTACGGTACTCATTCAGCATAAATGGAATTTATGGTAAATTATATATAGGTACGTTTTATTAGTATCAACAATTGTATTTGCTGCTATGCAGATCGCTTCCATTCATGGTCGATCTTCCGATTGAATGGTACAAATAAAGCAGTTTCCGGAAACATGGAGCATCAGTTCCAGGACTTGGGAAATATGGTGGTGCCTCAAAGCTATCGTAGTTCAAAGCCCAAAAAGCTTGTTTCCGGGTCTAAAGTAGACCCTAGACGGTCAATGGTTTCGATCAAAAGCCTGAGTCAATCGATTAAATCCAGCCTGATTGACCTGTTTGATGCTTGAAGCAAGTGATTGGCAGAAGGATTGATTAACGCTAGAGATTGAAGAGGCTGCTTGGTCGTTTCGGGTCAATCACTCGGCAGGCTTGGCGTCCAATATTCAAACAGTGCTTCCAGAAACCTCGAAGCGGGAATTCATCAGCTAACAGAGTAAATATTATTTCAACACAAAGAACAAATGTGTGGCTCTAGAGAAAATCGGGGGGGCGTAAAAAGTGCTAAAACCTAACTTCTGTGGGAAAAAATAAATAATGTCTAGAGAAGAAACCTAACAACTCTTTAGAAAACAGGTTAAAACAAACAAACGCGATATTGATTGCTCCACCGCACGGCTTCATTGACGGAGTTTTGATCTGATGGTTGAGGTTTATTGACGCGCACTTCAATCAAACCTCCAATTGACTAATCGTTTGATCAAGCAACTTGACCATCTATAGTCTCCTTATACATATAGTCACCAACTGGGAGACGAACTTGGACTACTCAATACTTGTTTCTTTGCCGTGTGTTTGACCGCATAGCGGCTCAGTGCACCTGTGGTTCTGTGTTGATATGTTCCAGATCTCTTTGAGGGTAGCCCAAGTTATCAGTTAAAGGGAGCAAATGCTGTAACTATCAACCTAATCACCCATCACCTATCAACGCGACTTCACTTTGACCCGATGTTGACCAGAACTGCATCAAGAACTGTTTGCATATACAGTAGACTCTCCCTTATCCGGCGTTCTCTTATCCATCGCTCTCTCTAATCCGGCGTTTTCTCTAATCCGACTGTACCCCGGTCCCGACGACGCCGGATTAGGGAGAGTCTACAGTAAAAGTAGTAAATAAGCCGGTTTGACTCCGGTCTGGTACTTCCGAAACATCATCAGTGCTATCTGTTTGTGATTCCTAATAACACACATCCGTCACGTCACAATTTAGTAACAGCTATAATTCAGAACAGTCCCCAGAAAAAAATTTTAAATAAAATATCGTTAAGAAGGCAGGTTCCATCCCTCTTCTATCACCAAATCGTCAAAAGATAATTTCTTCTCCACGATATTAAACCTGAGACTGGCCGATTCAGTGCCGGTGAATTGTTTCTATTCTAAGGTTTCCAAATGAATGAATGTATGAACTGGAAACGCGCCAATACGACGCAGTAGGACTTTTATTTATTCTAAAGTGTATTTTTATTAACTATTATGATTGGGCCCAGACTACTTCTACAGCCTGGTTATGAAAATATTAATTTTTCTTATTTTTTATTACTCAAAATTATTTACCGCTTTTTGTATTATTTCCTTCATTTATTTAAATGAAACTCTGAAGAACTTAGATTAAAGTGTTTCTCCAAAATTAAAAAAAATGTCTGTGACCATTTAGAAAAATGCATGAACTTTTGAATATTTTTAAAATATGACCCTCAATTTCTAAACTTTGAAGTGTTTTCCCGCGTCATCTCTTGAATAATCTTCGCTCTTTGATAACCTTTCCGCTAATCAAAGAACTCTACCTCCGCAGACCAAAGAGATGAAAAAAAAGCAGTGAGATATAAACATAATATACTTGTGATAATAAGGCAAGCATTTCCCGACTTGTAGCAAAAGAGTGATGTTTGCTGAAGCACAAGCAACAGAGAGAATATGATCTCGTAGGATGGTCCAATGTTTAGAATATAACTTCGTTTTTATTTTTACCTTTTTCCCTTTTTCTCTCTCTCTCTCTCAGCTTTCACGGCTTCTTTAAAGCATCCTCATTACAGAAAAAGGTCTATTCACTCAGGGTATATTTGCTTTTTTTCAAATATTACCTTATACTTTTCGCGTTTCTTTACTACTCTTAAATTACACTTCACTTGTAGAAAATGTTTACAAAGTCTATATCTCAAAATGTGGAATTTTTTATTTGTAAAAACCGTCCTTAACGCAGGAGCTGCACAATTTAGCACATTCCTCAGCTATCAAAGCCAGATTCCTGAAGAAACTACTTAAAACAACTATATAAATACAAAATAAACATGAATGGTATTCAATTTATTTATGGCAGGGATTCCCAAAGTGGTCCATATAGACCCCCCCCCCAAGGGTCCATGGGAGTGAAAACATAAATTTGGGGTTCGTGATATGTAAACGGAAGTTTCTTATCATATTTAAACTAATGAAACAAAACATTTGGACGGTGCGAATTTTACCAGTTTTCAAATTCGACACAGACAAACCAAGCCAGAAACTAGATTTTTTATTTATTTAGCTTCCGGTTTTTGATTTAACTTCAAAATGACCGATTTTCTTTTAGCGGGTTTCTTCTCTCCGTCCAAAGGGAGGATACCATATTACGAGGTTGGCCTAAATTTTTTGCTCCTTGCCATTTCTCGATGTTTGAGTAGTTTGTCCTAAAAGCCTTATGAAAGCTTTTATGGCAGTTTGGCTTTATGTTCGTTTCTAGTCACCGCTATTTCGCTTTCTGCAACTGCGAATAACCACTCAAATCTAGTGACCAGGAAAACAATTAAAATAACAATAACTAAATAGTCCTTTTAACTATAATGCAAAATAGTCTTGAGAATAAGAAATAAATAAAAGTCTTATCATAATAGCTGAGAATACTATTGAGAACTTACAAGTGAATTATCGAGAAGACACTTCCCGAGTAATAAAGCCGTCACTAAAACCTGACTCGCCGTGAAAAGAAATGGCTGAGAAAAAGAGCGGATTTCAGATCCGTGACAATGACTAGCCATAGGCTGCAGATAGGGGGGGGCGCGGTTTTCACGGACCATTAAATAGTCTGCTAGTGATGTTTCTAGGGCAAGGAGGGCTGTTATTTTGGAAGATCCCCGCCCCCTATTTGGAATTGTAAAACTATTAACCTCCAGGAAGTGACGAACCTAGCCTTTTTTTTTTCAAAAAGATCCATAACTAGTGACACTTTCATTTTATCTTGGTAAAGATCTGATCCATGATATAAAATTTTCATTTCTCGTAGAATTCTTATTATATCATTATTATTTAAAATCAATTAAATGAAATAAGGAATTTTATGTATTTATAAATATTACTAATGTTCCGACTACTGCGGTTATTACTCATTAATCAGGTAAAAAGCCGATCATTTTGATTTTATCTTCATTATTAGTCAAGCTCAATTTTTTATCATATTTATTTATTATTGTTGGTGCATCACTTGCTCGGATCATTATCATCATCATCATCATAATATTTTATATTTAGCATTATAATGTCGATTAATTATCATTAAATTCTGTGTGTGTATAATGTAATGTAATTTTAGCCCAACGTTGATGGACTGTAACGCTGGAACCAGTTGAGTCTCATTCACCAAATTTGTCACATACATGTAATTGAACTTTTCTAAATATTTGATTTTGTGGTATTAGTGAATATTACTGATTGCAAAATTAACATTTTGTTCCTTTTAAATACTGGGTAAATCCGTTTATACTGTGAATTGTCATTAAATATTGTATGAGTATAACGTATATCATTTGTTTATGTCAATAAGAGGTCTTATCTGTATAAATTTCATGATTTTCGACTCAGGCCCTTTTGAGATATGGCACTTCAAATATCGCAAAGAATGCGATTATGGTAAACTGTGAATAATTATATAAAAAAAAAGGAAAAAATCTCAGGCTTGACTTTTGCAGCAAGAAAAAAAAATTGAAGGCGAATCTTTATTCCTTCTAATAATTTTGCAGCTCTAAAACTCCCATTTTACGTTAAATTTCAATCAATTTTCGTGATTTTTTTTCTTTTCAATTTCCATACTACATATTTACAAAACACAATGCAGGAACAAAAATCAAGAGCATGTCGTTCTGATACTTTTAGTGTTTGTTCTGTTTTGATATCTATAAAATTAAGAGAGTCACATACATTTACATAAAACTTGTTTTCAGACAAAAAGTAGTTAAAATGCAAACTTAAAATGGCCAGCAAAAAAAAAAACTATGACCCAGAAAAATGTTTCACCGCAGGTTTGAACTCACCTTGTATAGGTGAATAATTTTTTTTTTTTTTTTTTTTTTTTTTTTTTTTTTTTTTTTTTTTTTTTTTTTTTTTTTTTTTTTTTTAGAATATTTACAATCTGTATACATATGGCAGGGGAATAACTGGTAAAAACTTAGGAAAATCAAAATTTTATTTAATCTGGGTGATTTCTAATACTTAGTGTTATTAAACTTTTATGACTTCACTCTGACTATCTACATGTTGATTTCCATAAATTATATACACCTGTCATTAAAGCTCTCTTTTTGGATTTGTTTGTTATTTTTCTGTATTTCTTTTCCTGCTCCATCAGGTTATAACGAATTGAGAAATAAATTATTTTTTTGTATAAATATCAAACCTTTATTCTTTTACACTTTTGTTGTTGTCTGATAGCTACTATAAGTTTAGAAACAATATTTGATATAAATATAAAAGTTAATATAAAATCAACCAGTACTGTTTACGAGCAAGTACCAATTGATGCTCAGTATGTGACTCATCGAACAGCCTCATAAACATCAAGTTGGTTATTGTTTTGACCATAAATTCCTGTTTAATAGTGACTATAAGTATCCATGGTAAGCCCTTTATCGAAGCATCACGGCGGCCTAGGCCTATTAAAGTGTATTTTGCTTCCCTCATAAGTATAGTATTGGCAAAGCTCAAGTTGTATTAGAGAATGTTTCATAAGCTCAAGTCTTACCTTTATTTTTATTTTATTTTTTAGTTTAATCTTTATTTTTGATATTGGAGTGGAGTTTTAAGTAATTATTAATGTACAGTAATTATTAATGTATAATTGAATCCAAGGTCCACTATAATTAAACCCGTCAACCCACTTCACTTCATAAACGAAAATGAACATAAAAATATTTCGACTTAGACTTGCGAGAAAGGCAAAAGTTTTAGCTTTGGGATGAGTGAAAATTTATTTATTTTAGGACGAATTTTGCGACTAGGCGATTTTCTCCTTCAATTCATCATTACAAAGTGACAAAATAAAGTGTTGGAGATGGCATGAAAATATCTTCGTGAACATTAAATAAATAAAAAATAAGAAAATTAATACAACAAAATTAATTTCACCACATTAAACCAAAAAGTCTGTCACGCAGGAACTGCATAACTAATCACTTTCCTCAGAATTTTTGTAGTGTACATTACTGAATAATTTGCTGTAAATCACCTATATAAATAATGTAAAAATGTGAATAGTTCTGCTCATTTACATTTCTTATAAGAACTGTTCAATTATTAATTTTGTAAATAATTTGCTTCCAGAGTTATGTTAATACATGATACTGTACTACTTAATAAATACACAAAAACTTCACATTCCGTCTTTTGATCTGACGCAGGAACAGGATACAGTCCCCCTAGTGGGAGAAAACGCTCCTCGCGGCGCCTTTGGGAACCTACGTCTGGCCGGTTAATTCTAATGAAACAGAGTTTAAAGTAAACCCCCCTTTCCGATTGACCGATTCGGCTCATTTTTACAACACTTCTTTCTCATGAGTTACCCACGACGTATACCGCGTTTCGTTACAATACAGCAGAAATTACGACTGGTATGAGTATATTAGGAATTTGGGTCCGGAGTAAACCCCCCCCCTTTTAATGAACCGATTTAGTTTATTTACAACACATATTTACCTGTAGATTACCACTACGAATACCAAGTTTCGTCGAAATATACCAAAAATCACGGTTGGTAGTGGCGAATTGGTATTGTGGGTCTGGAGTAAACCCCCCCCCCCCTCCTAATGAACCGATTTAGTTTATTTTTACAACACATATTTACCTGTGGATTACCACTACGAATACCGAGTTTCGTCGAAATACACCTAAAATCACGGCTGGTAGTGGCGAATCGGTATTGTCGGTCCGGAGTAAACCCCCCCTCCGTATGAACCGATTTAGTTTATTTTTATATCTCACTTTTCTCTCTATATTACCAGTACGAATACCAAGTTTCGTTGAAATATAACAAATATTACGGCTGAAATGGTCAAATTAGTGTTTTGGGTTCGGGGTAAACCCCCCCTTCCGGTGGACCGATTTTGGTGGTTAACGAACTCGTTCAATCGTTTGCTAATTGAATGCTATATACCAAGTTTCGTGACGAAAAAACAAAAACTCTGGCCGCTATCGTGTTAACAGACACATATATATATATATATATATATATATATATATATATATATATATATATATATAAATTTTAACGGGGGTCATTTTCGGTGTCTACTAGGTAGGATCGATGGAGATTTGAAGAAATTTTTTAAAAATTCCGTCATGAGTCCAACCTCAATAGCTACTTTCCTTCGGAGGAAAGTGCTAAAAGAACAAATTACTGATAACAATTCTTATTCAGCTGTGCGCAGTATAATGATAAGGAGAATAAAAACACTATTTTTTAGGTATTTTTTGTTCTTCCACTTTATTCCTGATTCTTGCCTGAGTTCTCCCAGTTTTCGGAGTGTTTTTTCCTTTACTTCTTAATCCCTTGGCCTTCGCCAACTTTTTATCTTTTGGATTTCCTTTCTGAGTCCTTGCCTTCTTTGCTTCCGTGTTAGTAGCTGCACATCCAGGGCTGTTATCTTCTAGAGGAGGAGGATCTAAGTGAGTATCACTATCTGTCGAAGGGGATTTTGAAGCTTCCGGTGATTCTATTAGTTCTAATCTCTCAGCACTTTTCTCTAATAACATAGTCAACTTTAAGTCCAAGCCCATATCCGTAAGTTCATCGCTTCTCTCCGAAGGAGGATAATCGAGCGGATTCTGAAGGAAGGTGATTTCATATCATAGTTTAAAAATGGGAAACGTCTGGAACGAGTTTCAACTAAATCAATTGTTTTTGAATTCCCAAACTGAAAATAAATACGAAAAAGAAGTTGTATCGCCGTTTCTCGTAAACGGTTAGAGATATCGCTTTAAACATGGGTTCTCTGGTTTTCCTACGATAAGAAACCTACAAAACAAGTACTTGCAAGGATATGAACTCGAAAACTTTCGCTCGATAAAAACAAATTTGAAACACCGTTATTTTGAAACGTGGAAGTTTCTAGTCGGCACTTCAGGGTTGCGTCATGAGGTCAACCTCATAAGCTGGTATCCTCCCTATGGTGGGAGGGTGGATCCGCGCTAACAAGTTGTATTTCTGTAAGTTTCAGCTTGTGATTCAAGCCTTTTTCAGAGCTACGGAGGAGAGACAGAACCGTTTCGTGTCGTGAGGGCTACATCTCTGCCTCAGGAAGAAATACAACACATTTTCTTATAAAATTTAGTTTTATCTACCATACGACCCAACTCGGACCATCTAAAGCTAGTATTTTTATTTTATTCGACTCATGATTTTATTATAATATTATTGTTATTTTTTATTGGAATGTTTCTAAATCTATGTCCTATTTTCAGGGTCAATACCGACGGGAGGGAGCCCAGAAAACATCACCGTCATGTTCCTGAGCCCCTCCGAAGTGAGGGTCTCCTGGACTACTGCAGTAGATACAGTCGAGAAGTATGACGTCACATACAAACCTACAGACGCCAGGTCAGTTTCATTTCTGAGAGTTTTTTCATAAACTAGAGTTAAAAAATATATGAAATTATGCCTTATTTATATTCCTTTTTTTTCCAATGAGGGGAAACCTAAAAGGCCTTCAGGAGGATTGCCTCATGCCATCTCTCCCACTGGTGGTGGTGGGACTCTCACCCACCAATAACCCCTCATTTCTCGTTTTTTTATTGTAACAGTTGCTTTGGCTAATCTTCAAGAGGGTGCCGTATTTCCCCTAAAGGGAACCTACTATATTTTCAACATATTTGGACGGAACCCCCATCTCCCACTTTTTTTTGAGCGAAACATTTTTTGTGAGTGTGGCAACAGCGCTCCATCTTTGCAAGCCCGACAGCATCATCTGTATTATTCATTTTCCTTAAAAAAGTAAAATTTTAATTTTATTAAAATCATCTCTTTTTTTACAAATAATCTTAAAACAATTTTTCCCCAACGTAAATATTTACTTCCTTAGCTGGTAAAAGTGGTTTTAATGGCCATCACATCTTGCATTAATGAGCGTTTAGTTTTTTTTTCTAGAATAAACCTTTTAATTAAGCAATAAGTGGCTATTTCGGTGTATTCTCTTAAAAATAATAGGCTGAACCTTTCAATACATTTACGGAAGGTAAAGAGAATGATAATTTATTTTGACCTGTTTGCTTCAGTGGTAAGAATAATTCGTTGTAGGTAAAATATTTTTAATTAAATATATTAGTACCTACATTAGTATTTTAAAAACAAAATAAATGCTTCACCTCGGGGTGAGTTGCATCGAGTAACTTCGCTTGGTTAACCGCTGTTTATTGTAGTCGGAGGGCTGGTAACGCACTTTTCATGAAGTGTTTCATGCATCTTGAAATTTTGCTATAATGTAGCTCTTGGATAGATCAGAAGATAAATATGTGTTGGCTAGACTTACCGTGGAACACCAGGTACTGCGCATTGGGGAAATTTTAACCCCCTTGAAAATGTCTGCCTTATTTATTATTCAATGGAACATTGCCTTCATTTGCAATTTTCTTACATTAATGATAGTTGGCTTCTGACTAAAACACTATTTTTGGACAATATTGTTTTGCTCCTTTCCCCTTTGCATATTACCTGGTGTTCTAATTTGAGGCCTTCAAGCATTTATAATGTATATAATCCTTATTTGGATGAAATTCTAATCCAGAAATCTTCAAGCCTTCCTAAGATCTTCACTAGGGAAAATTAATTTCTCCCTGCAATTAACAAGAAATTGTCAGTGTTTTGATGAAGGTTTTCAAGCTAAGCTCGAGGCTTATATTTGTAATTACTTATCTGCCAGGAATTCAAGGAATGGCTTCAAATGCCCAAATTCATTTCCATTCCCGGGTTTCTTTTCCACTGTTCATTTTAATGATAATTCTAGCATTTTAATTTTTATTAAAATCCCTTCTCTTGAGTAAAACGCAGCACAATCCTACTTCAATAAAAATTATTACTTAAAAATAAATGAATTCAATATATACGTGGCTATAGCCATTGGCCACGAAGACTAATAAACCAAGTAAACAAACTAAGGGCCATGTCCTAACTTCAGAAAGGCGAACCTTCTGCTAGAAGGGCCATGTCCTAACTGCAGAAAGGCGAACCTTCTGCTAGAAGGGCCTTGTCCTAACTGCAGAAAGGCGAACCTTCTGCTAGAAGGGCCTTGTCCTAACTTCAGAAAGGCGAACCTTCTGCTAGAAGGGCCATGTCCTAACTGCAGAAAGGCGAACCTTCTGCTAGAAGGGCCGTGTCCTAACTGCAGAAAGGCGACCCTTCTGCTAGAAGGGCCATGTCCTAACTGCAGAAAGGCGAACCTTCTGCTAGAAGGGTCATGTCCTAACTGCAGAAAGGCGAACCTTCTGCTAGAAGGGCCATGTCCTAACTTGTTCCCCCAAAGTTGTTAAACCGTTAGGGAAATTTTAATAAAATCACTAGTGTGTAAAAATGTTTTTATTTTATCGATTGACCTTTCGCCAATTTAAAAAAAAAATTATTTATAAATTTAAATCTGTTTCCAGAGACCTATGGTTTATGAAAAGAAGACATTTGTCGTTAGTACTTCGCATTGCCAGTAATAATTAGGTTTTCTATTAAAAGGGAGTGAGGAAAGTCGCTAAAAACAGGAAATGACTCATAGAGACAGCTTCCTCGATTTTTTTTTCTCGTTTCCTTATTCTTTTCACATATTTTTATTCCTGGAAAAAGAAGGTCTACTTACATTTAAACTTCATTGTCACGAATTGTAAAAAGGACTGATAAATACGGAGTATATAATCTTCTCATTGTGTTTGATACATAAAGAAAATTCCTCCTTCCATTTCTGTAGGAGATAAAGGGCAGGGGTCCCGAAGATCTTATTAATCTAGGGCTAAGCCGGATCAGGAACTGGAAGCGGCTCAATTTTTCCAGGAGTCCTGGAGGCTCCTTCTTCCAGGATCATCATTTAGCTCAGGGATCATTCCTGCGTTTATTTGTTTCCTACTTTTTCTCTTAGTTTAATTATTAAAGGAACGGAGGGTCTTTGTTTTAGGAAATTCGTTTATTTTGGGAGATTCTATAATTTTTAACGCGTTTCCTCCCTCTCTCCAATGGGATGAAACCCGCTAATGAGGTTGACCTCATGGCGCAATTCGGAAATGCCAACTAGAAAATTTCACATTTCATAACCCACAGATCATGTAAATAATGGTACGTACATTTATATTTACTTACATTTATTTATATTTGTCGGTTCGCGCTCTATCAGACACAAAAATGGTACGATTTTAATGAAATTTCGTAGAAAGATAATTCGTCTAATTTGAGGATTAAAGGAGGTGGACTGGGGGATAAAACGTATACTTTCAGCGATTTTTACATTTGCCTTATGAATGACTGCCTTTTTATAATTTCTTTTAGTTTTTTCCCCGTTTTTCTCGGAAACGAAGCAAAAACGAGATGTATGCTAAAGGATTTTTTTCTTTCTTTTTTCATCCTGCACCGATTCTCGAAGTGTTGCCGTTTATTTTAGGAACACCCTCTATATTCAGAGGAAGGTAGAGATAGAAGCTGAATTTTTTTAACAGCCAAAATAAAACAAAGTATTTTATTTTTGTATGACAGTTTTGCAATATTTTAATTTCCTATGATCACTTGTAAAAATTAATTTATTTTCTAAAAAGAGGAACAAAAAATGTACATATTTTCTGGTCTGTTGAATAATTCATACCCTCGACAAAGAATATACTAGGCAATAAAAACAAAAAATAAAATAGTAAAAGCAAACTATAAATAAGAGAAGAAAGCTATCGTTGCTCCATGGCAAAGAGCAGAACTCCTTTCTCAAATGAGAATTTATTTCTACTCTTGAACCCATAAAAAGCCTCCGGGAGTTGTTCCTAATCTACTGAGTATGTTATTTACAAACGTGAAAGTTGTAACTAAAGTATCAGTTGTTCTTCTTTATGTTTCTTCGGGTGCAAATAAAAAATAGATGTATATTTGACATTTAGGTTTGCTATTTACAAGTAAAATATTCACTAATTGCTTCATTAGGTATTATGGATACTGCAGCTTCAAAGCAGAGTGGTAAAATTCGTATCAATCGCTTTAAATTTTACAAACCCCGTTAAGAATTAAATTTTCTTCAATTTTGAATTTTTTGACTGGTATATATATATATATACAGGGTGTCCCGTAAATGTCTAGTCATATTGTGAGGGATGATAGAGGACCCTTAGGGGAACAAAAAATGTTCTATGACGATTTCCCGAATTCTCGCCCATAAGGGAGAAAACGTCGTTTTATTGCTTTTTCGAGACAAACGTACTTTTTAGAAGAATAATCGTTGTAGCTCCGTCCCAGATGGTACTACTAAAAAGGGCGTGAAACCAATCGAAAGCTGAGTAAATTTACTATAAGACTAGTTGGGAGTAAACGTAAAAATGAATGAATGTAAGTATGTATATCTTACCAAAAGAAGGCAATTCTAAATTTCCTGACATTTTATTGATATTTCTTTCCAGCGTTACTCCTCAATGGGCAGGATCTGAGATTTCCGGGTTTTAGAAAAACTTCCTCATTTAACCAGCTTTCCATTCATGTATCACAACCCTGTGTTATTGGAGTATTTGAACGATTTAAGAACAAAAGTTTTAAAAAAAACATGGATCTGTGAAAAGAAAATTATATTTTTTTCTTCAATTTATTCAAAAAGCTGAAGGGAAATATTTTTTTTTTATAAATTTTTAAATAAATATTAAGTAAATATTTACTTAAAAGAATAAAAAAAAAATACTTCCACGGATATAAAAAAAAATCTTAAAACAGTAAATACATTTATTTTGAATTTATTAATTCAGGTAACTAATACTGGGCCCAGGACATACATTAACCTCAAAAATTACTATTTTTACCTATATCACGCATTTGAACACATTTTTACAGGACTATGTACATATTATTTATGAGGGATAGAATTTTTAATTACCACAACAAAAACGCATGGGCTCAGAATCCCAGTGAGTTTCACAAGCGTAGCCATCAGTATTAATTTAAGGTAAAGCATTTGTTTTCTAAATATAAGTACCTGTAAAAATGTGTTCAAATGTTTGATCTAGGTAAAAATAATAATTTTTGAGGTTAATGTATGGTTGGGGTTCCTTAATGGCCGCCTCCTGGACGCAGTATTAGTTACCTGAATTAACAAATTCAAAATAAATGTGTATTTTATTTATTTACTGTTTTAGGAAATTTTTTTATATTCGTGGGAGTAATTTTTTTTTATTGTTTTAAGTAAATATTTACTTAATATTTATGTAAACATTTATAAAAATAAATATTTCCCTTCAGCTTTTTGAATAAATTGAAGAAAAAAATATAATTTTCTTTTCACAGATCCATGTTTTTTTTTTAAACTTTTGTACTTAAACCGTTCAAATACTTCAATAACACAGGATTGTGATACATGAATGGAAAGCTGGTTAAAAGAGAAAGTTTTTCTGAAACCCGGAAATCTCAGATCCTGCCCATTGAGGAGTAACGCTGGAAAGAAATATCAATAAAATGTCAGGAAATTTAGAATTGCCTTTTTTTGTAAGATATACATACTTACATTCATTCATTTTTAAGTTTACTCCCAACTAGTCTTATAGTAAATTTACTCAGCTTTCGATTGGTTTCACTCCCTTTCTAGTAGTACCACCTGGGACGGAGCTACAACGATTATGTTTCTAAAAACCACGTTTGTCTCGATAAAACAATGAAACGACGTTTTCTCCCTTATGGGCGAGAATTCGGGAAATCGTCATAGAACATTTTTTGTTCCCCGAAGGGTCCTCTGTCACCCCTCTCAATATGACTAGACATTTACGGGACACCCTGTATATATATATATATATATATATATATATATATATATATATATATATATATGTTGTTTTTTAAGCTACTTCGCTGGGAATTAAATGTGTTGTTCATTCGGCATCTGTCTCCAGCGGTCTTGCTCCTCCTATCATCGCAATATTTCGCCGGATTCCTCTCCGGCTTCTTCTGGCCTTCACTCATCCTTGCTGGTTGGTAAGGGAATGACCTTACCAACCAGCAAGGATGAGTGAAGGCCAGAAGAAGCCGGAGAGGAATCCGGCGAAATATTGCGATGATAGGAGGAGCAAGACCGCTGGAGACAGATGCCGAATGAACAACATATATATATATATATATATATAATTTTGTGTCTGTAAATACGATCCTCGATAAAACTTAACGTTGAAGAGGCCAAGTTCCAGGCCCCTCCACAAAACAGTTTGCCTATGAAAGTTATTATATCATAGTATTAGGCCAAGTTTTAGGCACTTAATACCCTGTCAAGAACCTAATAATACCCTCTCACTTATTTGTGTTGTTTTCGTTAAATTATGACAACAATAATAATCGGATTTATTCTAGAATATCTAGCATTTAATGATTCAGGCGCTTAGTGTAACGATTCACGATTATTATAGGTTACTTGACTTAAAACGATCGGGTATGTACGAACTCTATGTAACTTAAAGCGGCCACGGGTGTAGGTAAGTTAACGAAAACTGGCCAAGTTGGACTTGCACGAATAAGTGAGAGGGTATTAGTAGGTTCTTGACAAGGTATTAAGAGCCTAAAACTTGGCCCAATACTATATGATATCATAACTTTCATAAACGTTAGTTTTTTTGTAGTATATCAATACATTTTGTAAGTGAATTTTGAGTTGAGTTGAGGAGGAAGAATGGGGGAAAAGAACTATGTTTTATTAATCTATCTACTTTTTATTTTGTCGGTATTTTATTTTTTATAACTTTATAATGCGTTCTAGTCTGATTATTGTTTGGAAACGTCCTTGTCTGACACTTACTAAGGTACGTAGGTTAATAATAGGTATGTAAATGTTTCTTAAAACATCAAATGTAGGTTTTCCCTATCACCTGTCAAACACAACTTTTCAGGACTTTTCGATTTTTTTACTTTATTAACACCCTAATGTCTATCATCCTTGCAAAATTTCAAGTCTCTAGCTTTTCAGGAAATGCCTAATCATTTTGATGAGTGAGTGAGTCGTATCAATTCCGATTTTCCATCGTCTTTATCTCAGAAACGCTTCAATGTAGAATTATGAATATTTCCAGTTTTACTCACATCTAGTAGTATAATACCTGCGTAAAATTTCATAACTTTATCTTTAACTAGTTAAGAGTTATGAGAGGGTAAAAATTGGCTCTAATACTGCGTGCAATATACAGTCAAAACTTGGCCTGGCGTCTAGATACCCGCCAGTGTTTTAGTTTTTTAGCCAAGAAACTTCATATGTAGCATCCCAAAGCAAACGATCGATTGAGATATCCGCTATAATCCTGGAGAAAGGCTTGCTAGAGTTAAAATTCGAATATTCAGTAAGATGACGCGGTTCCTGAGGTCCGAAAAAGAACCATTGATTTGGCTTCCTTCTAGGATCTTCGTTCCATTCAAATCACGACCTATTTTCTACAGACTTAGTTCCATTTATATTATCCTATAAAGATGAGCACATTAACCGTTTATGGGCGGATAAGAGGGAAATTATCCGGGCTCGCTGAATTGCAAACTTGCTTCAAGTGCTCTAAACGTCAGATCCATGGTAGTGCCGTGAAACTCCATACCGGAGGCAGTAAACTATTGAAATGCGGTTTTGACTGTTAAAATCTTGCGGGATTGTTGACAGATGGGCGGAAGCAGTTTATCTCAGCCAAATACTCAAGTGTTCTGCTAGCTTTACGATCTGTAAACCAGACTCCTTAACGTCTCCGACCTCGAGGCATTTTGATGGCGGGATTTTACCACGGCTGGGTTTAAGATATATGAAGAGCCAAGTCAAATTAGGTACCTATGAAAAGTGTGTTGCTGAAAAAAAATCGGTAGTCTGGAATCGCTTTCTTCATTCAATTAGGCATCGAATGTCATTAATATCAGATTTGGGCAAACGTTAGCGCGCGCTAAAAGCTGATACCTCTCCGCTAATTTAGCGAAACTGTAGAAAGCCAGCGCTAATAATTAGCGGTTAGCGGCGGCAGTGCGCTAACCGCTAATCTATTTATGAAATATCGTAATTGCTAATAGCTTAAGCTATAGTTACAACATTTTGTCACCTCAAAGTTCACTTCCGGTCTGCTCTGAGCAACCTCACTCCTGTTCCACTTCCGCTTCAATCTACAGGATTTACGATTACATCAATGTCAATTTCGGTTACTTCCGGTCGACTCATGTCTATCACTGGGTAACTCCTGTTCGATCTGGCTTACTTCCGGTCACTCACAGACAATGGCACACTCTGACACTCCTTAATCTAGGTTACTTCCGGTCCTATAACTTCCGGGCCACTAATGTTAAAGTCTGCTAACAGAACTCTTTTTTAGCGAAAAATGGCCTTTTTTTGAAACATACGAGCTAGAGGTGGGGTGGGGGTGGGGTAAGGGTGTGAGGCAAGGTTTCAGGGTATTGCCTTCGAAAAGATCTTCAAATAATAATGGATAGACGATTATTGCAAAAAAAACCTTCCCCCACCCGTGTGTGTGTGTGTGTGTGGGGGGGGGGGGGGGTAGGAGTGTCAAATGTGGTGTCGTTCGAAAGGTCTTCGAAAAATAATTGATACGTATTTTTTTTACTGGGCAAAAGGCTTGGGAAACCTTTCAACCAGAGATCTCGAGATTTTGCAAAAATTAAAAATGGAAAACTTCGGATACCCAAAAGTACCAAAAGTTTTAACTTTATGGTTTTGTGCCCATGGAGACTTTTGTTCAGAAAGACTTTCTCTATACAACGAGCATAGTTTCGTTCAATTTGACCGAAAGCCATTTTCCATTAGGAAAGGGCGGGGTCCTTTGCCCGGAAATGCCCCAGGGATTCCCAAAATGGCTTGAGGGTCACCAAAATTATCCCTGACTGTTTCTTGAACTATCTGGGCAACTTTTGACCACTTCCGGTTTCACTTTCGGGTTCTCAAAATGGCTTCCGGGTTCTCCAAATGAGTTCTGGGTAACCTAAATTACTCCTGGGCAGTTTCCGGGCGAATTTGAGAACCTTTTGGCCACCTCCGGTTTTACTTCCGGGTTCTCCAAATGAGTTCTGGGTAACCTAAATTACTCCTGTACAGTTTCCGGGCGAATCTAGACAACTTTTGACCTCTTCCGGGTTCTCCAAATGGCTTCCGGGTCACCAAAATTACTCCTGGACAGTTTCCGGATGAATCTGGACAACTTTTGGTCACTTCCGGTTTCACTTCCGGGTTCTCAAAATGGCGTCCGGGTCACATAAATTACTCCTGGTCAGTTTCCGGATGCATCCGGACAACTTCGGACCACTTCCGGTTTCACTTCTGGTTGCCTACAATTACTTCCGGGTCACTGCCGGTTCACCTACGGTCTATCATGAGTGCCTGGAAGGCCCTGGGGTACTTCCGGAAACGACCCAGGGATGAATATAGGACCTGAAGTAACCTAGATTAAGGAGTGTCAGAGTGTGCCATTGTCTGTGAGTGACCGGAAGTAAGCCAGATCGAACAGGAGTTACCCAGTGATAGACATGAGTCGACCGGAAGTAACCGAAATTGACATTGATGTGATCGTAAATCCTGTAGATTGAAGCGGAAGTGGAACAGCAGTGAGGTTGCTCAGAGCAGACCGGAAGTGAACTTTGAGGTGACAAAATGTTGTAACTATAGCTTAAGCTATTAGCAATTACGATATTTCATAAATAGATTAGCGCTGGCTTTCTACAGTTTCGCTAAATTAGCGGAGAGGTATTTGCTTTTTGCGCGCGCTAACGTTTGCCCAACTCTGATTAATATGTTGTTTGCCCCAATTTATGATTTGGACTAAAGCTATGATATGTGAAAAACCTCGACAGTATTTTTTGGGTCTATTTCATAGCTGAAAGGATATCAATAAATAGTAAACATCATGAGGGCAAAACACCTCAATGCCATCCTAAAGCAGAGCGAGTTTCACTTGGGACTTGTACATTTGGAGTGTAGCGGTTATCAGATAACCCCCAAAAAAGAAACCACATGTTTTCAAAATAAATAAAACAATGTTAAGTGTATAGAATTTACAACTTACAAGAATGATTTGCAGTTTTCAATTGCGAGAGAACACTTAATAATGTTACACCACCAGTTCTCCCAAAAACGCAGTCTCAACCGCCACCGCCAACTCAAGAGCCCTACAGGACCCGTTCCGGGAGAACCGTGAAACGAGTTTCACAGTCAGCTTCTCTGACTCCGTCATCTGGGAGGGGAATCCTGTAGCGGTTATCAGATAACCCCCAAAAAAGAAACCACATGTTTTCAAAATAAATAAAACATTATTAAGTGTTCTCTCGCAATTGAAAACTGCAAATCATTCTTGTAAGTTGTAAATTCTATACACTTAACAGGAGTATAGTACGAAGCAGTCGCAAGTGAACCTTGCCGATCAATAAGAATTTTGCAAAGGAAAAAAATATGCTCAGTGGAGGTATTTTGACCAGCCTTCGGCATCCTAATTCATGTATGATGAACAATATGTAATTACCAACCAAACGCAATTGTTACTAAAAATGAATTCTTATTTGTGGTCATTATCTTATTTATCTAATAGGAGGCCCGGTGGACTTGAGTGTTCAGGTGTGAGCACTTAACAGTCCGTGCCAAGGGTCATGGGTTCGATTCCCACTAGGGGTGCTGGCTTTTCTTTGGAAAAAAGAAAAGGCATCCTCCCTATCCTGGCTAGAAAAGAGTGGTAAGCTATTGATAACCCATCCGAAAATTCTTAGTTAATAATAATGGACAATAACATTTAAATTAATTTATTATTTATCATAAACATGTTTATTATCCTTTAGAATTTTTGTTTGTTTGTTTATTTTTGACTGATTAAACAGAGATTGAGGTGGATGTTGCTCAGTTACAGAGTGGTGGTGGTAGTGGCAGGGAACTCTGACTCGGTCACCCTGACTGGTCTCAAACCCAATACGCAATATCAGGTAACTGTTACTGCAGTCAGGGAAGGACGAAAATTTAGGAGCAGGCCGGTTGTCTTCAGGACATTAGGTAACTACCAGAAATAATAGTTCATTTAGCACTAATTTAAATATAATGATTGATGAAGGTAGATGTGGTCCTGTTTTTCACCATCATTGTTACTTTTTTTTTTGTATTAAAAAAAACTAATGAAAGAAATATTACACATGACCATTTAAAAAGAAACATTCTAATATAAAACGCTTTAAATTGGAAATGACTGATATTTTAATAGATCCTAATCTAAAAAGATGATTTCTTATTTGACTTTATTCATTACACTCATAATAAATGAATGAACTATTCAGCCAATGCTCCTTTTCTTCCTTTATATATATTGTAATAAATAAATAATAAAATAAAAATGAAACTTCATAACAATTTAAAATTTTAAAAGAAAGAAACAAAACAAAAACTCAAGATAGAAAATTAATTTTGATATTGAAATTTATATTTGATTATATTTACTTATATTTGAGTGCTAACTTGAACAACCCATTAACGCAACAAGCACATGTATTCATCTGCAGTGACTCTTCACGTTCACTGCAGGATCTACAGACCATTTACATAACCCACTATTTCTACTCACATAAAAAAAAATAATACACAACTTAAAAACATCACGAATATATCGCACTAGTATTTCTAAAGTGACAACTCAAAAATTGGTGTTTTCAGTTTTGACTATGAAAGACATGGTAAATATCTGTTTATCAACCATCAAAACTGTAGTACCGGCTTCAGGCATGTATCAAATCATGTACCTAGCTTCAGACCTTGTACACCAGAAGGAACTTGTGGCACCCTTCCTGTGTTAATGCAATGCCTCATACATAGGCAAGAGTGACACATTTTCCATTGAGTTTTATTTTGAGTTGTGTCACTTTAGAAATACTAGTGCGATATGTAACACTGTGGTGGCTGGCATGACACAAAATTCTTGAACAAACTGAACCTGCTGACAGGCACACCGGGAATCTAATTCAACAACTAATGTACATAACAAATTCATTCATGACAAACTCGACAAACAATACTTGAAAAACGGTGAAATTACTGGACTCACATAACTGAAAATAAAAAACTGAGGCATAAAAAACCCTATTTCCGCCCGAGAATCATCATGAAGGGGAAATTGCTGAGAAGCAATAGTCCTTTTGAGGTTGATAATTATCAACCTCAAAAGGACTATTGCTTCTCAGTAAAACATATATAAACTGACTGTCAATTAAGACTTAATATAATAAATTTTCTTACAGATGGCAGCCATCATATTGACAAAATATATTTATTCCTAAAATGTATAAAAGTATTTGACAAAATCTAAAAAAATAGCATGGCCATAACAAACTGGCTTTCATACTTGCCCTCTTTTATTTTAATTTCCTTTAACCTTTATTTATTTTTAATATTTATTACATTTCTCTGACTACATTTTAAACACAAGTATTATAAAAAAATATCAATTATTATCATTACAAAACTTTTTCTTATTGTTTAATTCCTTTTTCCAAAGTTTACATCATTTAAACATTCGGTCTTCAGAAACAGACTCCAACCCCCTTAATACATAAATATATGTATTAAATGTTTGACGGGCACCAAACATATAAGATGATGGTTCTTTCAAGAAGTATAAACTAATTTTAATTGTAACTTTTTGAGCGCAAGGGAGAGTAGACATTTACACTATCCTGGAAATTTCAAAATGACTAAAGATTCTTCTCGTTTCAGAGATGCCCAAAACACCTCCTGAAACAACAGTCCAAATAACTGGAGGCCCACCTGCCAAAGTCCTTCTTCCTGGGGTGCCTCCAGATCCAAATATGGCTCCACCATATATACAGGTAAACATTTTAAATCTATTTTGGCTACATTATTTATAATAATTCATGAATGGTATAACAAAAATATGTAGTTTTCAAACAATAGTATATCAATTCTCCTACTGTCTTTGCTTTCCTTCAGTGCTTAGTGTGACATATATGTTACAGTAAGAGGATCTGAAGCTCGTAAGGCTTTGGAGTAAACAAAAGTGAAGTTTGGTCTTTTTGCCATTCCATGATGCTCGTAAAAGTGTTTTTTGTCAGTCTCAGCCATGCCTTCCTAACATGCGCTTGTTTATACCTTTCTGTTGATTTTTTCTGAACGCTTTTCTGAAGTTAGTCTGTGAAAATGGAGTATTTTGATCAAGAGTATTATGGTTATGTTATCTCTATTGAAATTATGTTTACTACATTTTCTGATTGGGCATGTGGATAGATAGTTAATATTTGGAAAAGGTGAGTTGTTAGGCGTTTTGTAATTATAATGTAGGTCTAAACTAAGGTGAAACATATATGTCACACTAAGCACAACTTGGGGCATTTACGTTTCGACTGATATGTATAATTTTTAATTTTGACTGATATTTTTTATGAATAACACTGGGTTAATAAAGTATATATAAAGTTTTGGCCGCTCTGATATTTAGCAAAGGTCCACCCTCTTTAACAGCACAGTCCAGCTTTTAGGATACGCAGATGACTTCATCATTGCGGCCAGGTCGAAGAGATCCCTGAAAGAGGCTTTCCTCACTCTTGAGACAGAAGCTACGCTTCTTGTCCTAGTGGTCCATAAGGAGAAGACCAAGTACTTAAGTGTTGGATGTATTGGAGCAGGGACTAGAAAGTTTGACTTTGGGCCGTATAAGTATGAGAGGGTGAACCAGCTTTGTATAACTGGGGACTGAGGTTAATGCAGTGAATGACATCACCCAAAAGATTAACAGGAGAATTTTGGCGGCAAACCGATGCTTCTTTGGGCTCTCCAGACACTTTAGAAGCCGATGCCTCTCTAACAAGACCAAGATCAATCTGTATAAAACGTTCGTCTGGCCAGTCCTAACATATGGGTCGGAAGCTTGGGCCACAACTAAAGCAGAGACTCAAGAATCTTGGCTTTTGAAAGAACTATATTAAGAAGGCTCTTTCATCCCACTAGAGATGGTGATGCATGGACGAGACAGAAGAATGCCGAGTTGTATCGGTTCTATGGTGATATAGATACAGCAAAATTCATTAAAATTGGAAGGTTTCGCCGGGCTGGCCATGTAGTAAGAATGGGGAATGGTGATTTAACCAAAAAGATACTGACAGATAAGAAGCTCGGAAAACGAGGAGTTGGCAGACTAAACGTGAGATGGGAAGATGCCGTCAACTGAGATGTGCAAGACCTGCTGGGAGCTAGGAACTGGAAAGCTTCTGCACAGGATCGAGCCACCTGGCGGAGGCTTTTGGAGGCGGCCCAGAGCTGGTGATGGGTTGTTGTCCCGAATATGATGATGATGATATAAAGTTTTGGAGTTTACACAAGCTGCAGGGTGCATCTGATTTTTATTGAAATTTTAATATAGAACTGTCAAATACTGTTTAAAATGGTCTGACAGTAATTTGGAAATGACCAAACAAGAAAATGATCGCTAAAAAGGTATAAATCCCATTAGAGAGAGGAAGGACCTAAAGAGGCTGATATTGAATTAGCATCCGATTATTTATTTTACACCAGACTAAGGAGATAATGTGATCAGTATACATGCCAAAGTAGCCTTTTACAAGAACGCAATAATGGCTGGGTAGGCCTAGGGATAGTCTGGGACTCCATTTGGAATCCAAAAATCGTCACTAGATGATAAAATATTTTTTATTTACCCGTATTGCATTACTCAGGCCCACCTGAACATGACTCGAGTGCTGTACCACTTGAGCCAACCTTGTTCCCCTAAACAACATATACATATTTATATAGAAAAATATAAAATAAAATATTTATTATATCATTGTTTTTAAGGTACGTGGAGTTGAAGTGGGGATCGTCTGCCTCGTTCTACTAGTGTGGGTTGGTGCAATAATTCTATTCTTCAATCGGTGGGGGAAGATAAGGATGCTCCTCCCCTACCAACCAGACTACAAAGACACCCAGCTTAAAGTCCCGGGAAGCTGTCAGCAAGGAAATGCCTGCCAAAATCCCGGCTCCTCGGGCCTCTGCTGTGCACAGGTAATATTATACTCTTTACAATTCTCTTCAGTAGACTTTTAATATATATTTTAATCTCTTATAATACTATATTATACTCTTATTATATATCAGGTGGAAGGTCAAAACATAAAACACATGAATCAATACATTTGATTTATTGACCACTGTGTGGTGTTAATGACCCAAGTAGTCGAAGTACCTTAATAAAGAGAAAAAAAAATTAACCATTGCTCAACTAGTTCTGAACCTTTACTTAAAACTATTTACACTCACAGTAGGCAAGTAAACCTTACATTATCAGGGTCATATCATGACTGAATGGCAAAAATAAGTCAGCTGATTCTAAATTATAAAATAAAGACCATACACAAAACATAGATACTGGAAGAATTATAGTATGCTGAATAAAAATAAAATAGTTCATACCTATATGCCCATTATTACAGCCCGTTCAGATAGATAGAATAGTTCTAATCCCGCATGTGCAAAATTCTGAGGAAAATATTCCCGACGGTTCCGCCATTTGCATTTCCATTACAATGGACAACACGCTACTTTAAACTCAATAAAAACTGATTATGTCTCGTTTAGGACCAAGGAAGGCTTTGAGGAGTCAGGCGAGGGAGATAGTGTTTAATATTTATTAATACTTAACAAAATCTAAGGATAAAAACAATTTAAGCCACAGCCTCTTCAAATAGATGGTTTAGTTAGAGGGAAAAGGTGCATGGCCTATAATTCCAATGCAAGAAAATGATGGTAAAAATTCTCTCTGTTATAACCTTATCACTAGAAGGTTTAAAACGTTTTTAGTCTTAGCTTTGGCTAAGTATTGATAAATATTAGACACTATTTCCTTTGTCTGACCTCTCAAAGCCCTCACTAGTCTTAAACGAGACATAACCAGTTTTTATAATGTTTCACGTATCGTGTTGTTCCTTGAAATAGGAGTTTGCAAATGGTGGAACCGTCCAGAATACTTCCCTCAAAATGTTGTGCATGCGTAATTGAACTTTTCAGTCTATCTGAACAGCCTATAGTTATTGTAAATTAAATAAAAAATATTTAGTTCAGATGGTATATTTCCGGTTTTTATTCATTTTTCTTTTCCTGTTTTTTAACTTTTATATGTATATTTTCTTTGATATTGCATTTAATTATATTATTTTCTTTGTCTATAATCATTACCTTTTCAATAGCAAATTTGTGCTTATATTTAGTTGCATGATAAGCGAAAGCTGTTTTACTGTCACTTTCCTCCGAATTTTTTGTATGCTGCTTTATCCTTTCTCATTTCAATTATTCATCTATTTAAAATTATATTACGACACAGCAAAAAACATCATCATTATCCTTTATTCCAAATTATGCTCCTCAAATATTTCAATATTACAACCAGTATTTTGCATGAATAACTATTTCTTTTGTCCTTATTCAAAGGGACGATTTCCCTGTATTATCTTGTCTTTGGGTCTTTCTTTCTCAGGGTGACCAAGGCCCAGTGTGGTTGATATTATCCTTAACAAAAATGGAGTTTCTTTGTTTACTCGTGAATAACGCAAAACCAAAAGGTGTTCACACTTAAACAAAAGCGTTTAAATTTTTGAAAAAATAGAAACTCTGGCGCTAATCGGTTAATACACTCTATGTATTTGGTTTCTTTATCCGTTACATTATCTTTAATTGGGCTAAATGAATTTTTTATTTTAAATTTTGAGTTACAATTTTGTTTGAAATTATTAGATTATAGACAAACGAATACAATTTTTAAAAGAACTGATTTCCCCTCTTAGGGTGAGTTTACATATGATAGTTATTGCAGGATATTTATGTCAGACAGAAATTGCGAATAATGTAAACTGCAAACAATTTTTGTCTGAGATATATATTTCTATCACATCTGACACTTCTCGCTGGAAATATATCTTAGGTGTCGGATATAATAATTATGATAATTATCTATCCGACACCTGAGATATATTTCCTGCGAGAAGTGTTAGATGTAATCGCACCCTTACTTTTGATTGTAAATATGTTTGTTTATATTTCTATCCTTCGTCCTTTATGACTATAGTTCTTTCGGTTATCGATGTCTGGTGAATGGTCTTTATCGTTAAAGTCAGCTGAATTGTCGGCGCCATTGTTCTGAGCTTCATTCATAACTTGGCCCTTGTAGTGTAAGGTTTACTTTCCTACTGTTGCTGTAAATAGTTTTTAGTAAAGCTCCTGATGAGGTGTTAATGGTGTGAAACTAATTAAGCGGTAATAATATTAATTAATTCATGTGTATTATTTTTTGACCTTCTGCCTGATATATAATGGATTAAATAGGTTCACTTTTCAATAAATATATTATTCTCTAGTATTGATATCTCCCAAAAAAATTAACGTTGAAAAAATACGCCAAGTTTCAGGCCCCTCTCAAAAACAGTTTGCTGAAGTTATGATGTCATGAAAGTTATAATGTAATAGTACTGGGTCAAGTTTTAGGCCATTAATACCTTGTCAAGAACCTAATAATACCCTCTCACTTATTTGTGCATTTTAAACTTGGCCAGTTTTCATTAAATGATGACTGTTTTCACAACCCTGATCATTTTAAGTCATCAGAGAGTTTATAGTAACCCTGAATCATTCAATGCCAGAAATTTAATAATTTTCCGATCATCATAGCGGTCATCATTTAACGAAAACTGGCCAAGTTGGACGTGCCCAAATAAGTGAGAGAGTTAGGTTCTTGACAAGGTATTAACCCTTTCCTTACTAAAGACTTCTGTAGAAGTGCCCCTGGAACGAAGGACTTGTACAGCAATCCGACCCTCCTCTCTTGTTTACCGGCTTCAACGGCTGATATTTCCAGAAGTTAGACATTGGGGATATTAAGCAAGGACTCAGGGAAGCTTTATCTACTTCTTTCATCACTATTTGTCAGGGGAATTAACTATTTGTGACGAGGGAGTTAGGGATTATGGATACCTGTGTCAGGCTCGAAAAAATTAACCTTGCCAGTGTTACATCCAACTCGATCCAAATCGAAAAGGAGGTTGGATTTTTTCATTGATTCGTACCTATATCATAAAAAAAATAATATTTTTTGTACTAAAAAATATAGACTATACAAAAAAGTTTATTGGAGCATCTAATTACATAATTCAACCTAAATATTTAGAGGTAAAATAAAACGTAAATAAATAAATAAAATAATTTTTTCCTACAATTAGAAATTTTCAGGGAGGAAATTATATGAACGTTCCCACACACGTAGAGAGGAGGGTGAGAATAGCCTCGTAACTAGGGCCCGGCCAGATAGACAGATTGCCATGCTGCAGGATCGGCCAGCCCGCACTACCGACCATAAGCTAAGGGTTAAGAGCCTAAAACGTGGCCCAATACTCTGAAATCATAACTTTCATTGGCATATCATAACTTGGCCTCTTTTTTTCAAAGTTAGGTTTTTTTTTTGGGCGGATTCAGATTTCTGCATATTCTTTTCAAGTTCATCTGATAAGCAAAGAATATGCAGACATCTTCTTAAATCTTTGAGTATCCTCCCAGTATTGGAAAGAACGATAGGTATCACTTGAATATTTTACATTTCCCAAAACCTCATTAGGTCAACAGTTAATTCTTTACATTTTTCTATTTTACCTTCAATTTTGCTGTCATTAGGGATAGATATAGATATTATACATGCTCTCTTTTTATTCTTCTCTACGAAATAATGTTTGGTCTATTATGCCTCTTAATGAATAAAACTACATTATTTTAAAAAAATTAGTTGTTTTGGCATACTTTTTAAGCCTTCTTCAGGGCTTTGAGGAGAGGAAGACATTATCCCAATGGAAATTTCTATATAACTATCATGACTGAACATTTACGATGTTCATCTTAGTACCCACATGGTCAACGATCTCTTCTGAGTTCCCTAATTTTTAATTTTTTTATTTATATTGAGTGTTTCGAGCATTTTTTAATCATCAGGTCATTATTTGAAATCTGTTGAAATTAGAATGTTCTATTCATCTAGAATAATGCAAAAACTAGTAAATGAGATGGTTAAGAGTTATTGGAAGTGATGTCTGTGTGTCGGTAAACTTACGTTTGAGAGCCGAGAAGAGACTTGACAATCGCAGGTAGGAGTAAGGAGGTGTTTTCGTTGGTTCAGAACTGCTGTGATGAGGAGGAGGACAGCGACGAGAGATCTAGAAGGCGCGGAAGACGGAGGCATTACTGCTGCTCTTGCTGGCCGAGTCCACACCATCACCACCCACCACCTCATCCGAGGGACTGCAACTGCAGATTCGCACTCCTACATAGGGCCGAGCCTTGAAGTAAGACTCAATCACCAGGCACAAAACACGCTTTTTTTTTAGAGTTTGCTCGCTAAATGCGCACCAAAATTGCAACGTGTTTTGTCCTTATCTGTCATTTTGTGAGTTATTAGTTAATTTTCTTGCGGCTTCTGTTAAGTATTTTGTGATCTTCAGGCTGGTAGCAATACCATCAAAAGCACAGCTTCATTGAGCTTTTGACTCTATTCATTGTAACTCCTTGTGCAGCTAAAATTTGAAAAAGAAAAAAAAAAAATCTATGAAATTAGAAGAATTAATGCCAATTTTCAAAAAGACTAGGTTCTAAAAGGCCATTTTAGTTACTTTTCAGCATTCATATTCAGCCCCATGGGAAGGAAATTAAATATAAAGCCATTATTAAAATCTTACAATAATTAAAATTCTACTAGCTCAAGGAAAATTCTTAAGGCCGAAATGGAAGATGAATTAAATTAGAGTCATTGCCATTGTCTCTAATACATCCATTTCTTTTAGGATAGTTTGGAGTATGAATACACCAATTTGGCTTAATATATTAACATCTCTGTCTGCAACATATTTATCAAACATTAAGAATAAAAGGCAAGTTTTTAGCATACAGTACCAACCAAACTTTTTTTGCGACCATTAGATTAATTTAGCGCAAAGATTAAGTAATAAATTAAACTTGGAGACGGCCGTGATTGCTATGGCCTGTGCACTCCTTGCCTAAGGTCATGGGTTCAATTCCCACTA
The DNA here is from genome assembly GCA_946811695.1 of Gonocerus acuteangulatus. Classification (NCBI taxonomy): domain Eukaryota; kingdom Metazoa; phylum Arthropoda; class Insecta; order Hemiptera; family Coreidae; genus Gonocerus; species Gonocerus acuteangulatus. The sequence continues at coordinate 50,399,991 of OX328129.1, forward strand.
TGGGTGGTGGCTTTTCTTTTGAAGAAAGAAAAGGCATCAGCCATATAGATAGCCTGTCCTAAGATTTGTTGTCAATAATAATTGTATGCTAAAATTTAAATAAATAAATTAAACTTAATGAATTAATGGATCTGCTGAATTGATTTTATTGTTGCAAACTGTTTATTTTAAAATATATACTTCCTGACTAGAAGGTTACACAGCCACACAAAAAAAAAAGTATTGCGATCTGGTGACTAGACCCATATATTTTTAAGTATTTTGATGCACAACGGAATAAATCTACAACTGACTCTGAAACTCAAAAATGCTACAATGGCATTTATATTGAGGTTACGGCCGTATGTATGCATTAAAGTACATAGTTTTTGTTCTCTGATCAAGATATTTTACCTGTCTGTAATTTTATTTGTAGTCTAATACACCCACACTCAATAGGAAACAAAAATATTAATAGGATTTAAAAGTTGAAACTATTTCAATCTGGCAACAAGACCATTGGCACAAAATTATGTATTTTGTTGTGCTGAATCTGGCGTCTGAATATACAGTTCATATGTACTAGTGATTCGGTATTTTGAGTTTAGGGCCACTCATTGATGTGACTAGTTAATTATTACTTGAAATTCTGATTCAGTTTGACTAAACACATAAGAATATGTCGTCACTAGATACCAGAAATTTTTTCTGTTTGTGGCTGTGATATTAGTACATACTTGTAGTATGTTAAAAACGTATGTTATGGAATATACTTGTCATATTGCAGCAAATTAGCATATAAATGCTCTCTAAAAGATTCCAAAAGCTTTGAGCATGTTAAGTGATATATTCAACAAATCATACTCAAAGCTTTTAACTATCATTTGTAAGTAATAGTTCATTTTCCTACTTAATTAATTAATTCCTTTCCCTATTTCAGTAAAAACTCACTTTTGTCTATCTGGCATTTATTTATGTTGTTAATGCTTTGATGTATAATATTAACAGCTTTTTCTTTCCTGATAATAATTTTTATATTTAAATTGCTCTAGCTTTGCTATGACTGTAACAATTTTTTAATAACTCATTAAAAATTGTTTGCATTAAATTCACAAAATTAATTAAATGAAGTTTTCTGTTATCCCTGTTAAAAATAATAGGAAATTATCAGCACATAAATTCTCCTAGAACAGTGCATTATATTTTTCTCTGAAAAGCTAAAGTCATGATAATTTCAGAAATGTTACATTATTATTCTATAAATGTTTGCCAGCTTAGGGGTCTTCAAATATGATTTTATTTTTTTTAGGTGTTTTGGCTTATGCCGTTATCAATCTATATAAAAACAAGAAAACAACTAAGTTATATAGATTGTTGTTTTTATATACATTAAAATTAAATGGCGTAAGGCAAAATGTCTCAACAAAAAATAAAATAAGATTTTAAGACCCCTAAGATGGCAAAAGTTTATTGGTCCATAAAACATACTATAAAATATTATTGTTAATTTTTTAATTCCAAAAAAAATGCATTTTGTTAAATAAAAGGCCAATGTTTTACATGCTGGTATTGGTGTTTGCAAGCCAACAAACAAATTAACTAATATAAATTTTTCCTGCACAAAGATTTTCTTTGATTTTTTTTTTTTTTTTTTTTTTTTTTTTAATTCAAGGAGAAAATCCAGGAATAGTTGCTTCCCAATCACGATGTTTGGTGTTTAAACCACACTGATAAGTTTGCATTAGTCGGCACTCGAGGCTTGCTCAATCACAATGAATAGCTTTATATATTGCATATTGTTATAGTTTTAGTACAAAGTACTGTAAGGATATTATGGCATTAGCGTAATATAATTCAATGAGAAAATATTTTTAAATTGGTGCGAGTTGATTTGAAATATTATAAACCCTTTGGGCTCGAGGGCTCCAGAGCGGAGCCATTTAAAATTTGCTGGTAATATTAATAAAAACAAAGTTTGAGTGCAAAGGGTTAAAACAGCTTACATATCCAAATAAAAAAACTGGAATCATTTTCCAGTGATAGAGAAAGATAGTTATGGTAAGTAGTGTCTATGAGACGGTAGTTATGTTTGGGAACTGAGAAGATAGATTTCACATCCATTGACCCAGTTATGATGTGACCCTTCCTTATTCCCTATTTTTTAAATGATTCTTATGACCCAAAAGGGGCATTAATAGATGTGACCAGTAGAGAAATTTCAATCAAATCGGTATCGAGATGCAAACATTTAATTTTTGATCTTTTACCTACATATTAGAAAAAATCACTGAGATATTGGGACAACTTCATTAGTTGGTAAGGTAAGCCAAAGAATATATAAATGAAAATAATTCAGTGAATAGTTAAAAAATTGTCCAGCATAAAAAATGTATTTTTTTGTTCATTAAATATTAAAATCACAGGTGTTGGGAGCTAAATAGATCCTATTTATGATTTCTAAAAGTTTCATAAATGTTCATTCATAAGTACAACATTATGATGATTTTTCTGATAGTAAAATGAACGATTTTGCTCATAAATATGTGGTTCTAGATCTCATCTCATCGAAATTATATCAATATTTCTCAACTCTTCAAATATCAGGGTTTGAAAAAGCAAGTGGTTTAGCTTATATTTTTATTTATTTATACATAGCCTCAATTTAATTGTTGCTCTACCTACTCAAAATGGTCTCTCGTTGCAAATACTTGGTCCTGGATGGTTATTGAAAACCCACTGTTCCAGGGAAAAGCCTTCCAGAAGTTAAACGTGCTACAGAAAATATTAATTCCACCAGCCGATCAAATAAATGACAATGGTAGTGCCCAAGCAATTCTTTCTTTAGCCATGAAATAAGGAAATTTGATTCATTAATTATAATAATTATACGATCTCTGTAGTCATTTTTATTTAAGCGATGAAATTATGATATCCCACCTACGCCTAAGTATCATTAACAACTTATATAATTTTTTAAATATAACTGTGTCCAATTTTTTGATTCCAGACCTGATGATGGGCTACGATTTAGGCTGAAACGTTCCTATGTTAACCCATTCTCTACCGTTGACTTCTTTAGCAGTCGAGAGCGGTTGAGACCTGTATACCATTGACTTGTCAAGCAGCCGAGAGCTTCTCATATCTCTTACATTCTTTCTCTTCTCATTTCACAAGTTTAGAGCTATCTAGCGTTACCGTTGTGTTCTTCTAGTATTCCTACCTTATTACTAGAGGGGTCGTGTGAGCTATTCATGCAAATTACAACTCGTTGCCCTCTCAGCCCATCACCCTTGTCAACCCTCGTCAAATTACCGTTTTTATACCTTTGTACATTCCCATTGTTTTAGCTAAATTAGTTCACTTTTAGCCTCCCTTTCAAATTAAGAGGAGTTACAAGATTCTGAAAACATGAAAAGTTGATATAATTAGTTTTCTATACAAATTTATAGGAATACATATAATACAGCTTGGCATTTTTTGAGAAAAAAAATTATAACTACAAAGAAATGTAAAAAACAATTTATGTTTTTATTAAATTTACCCAGTTTTTATTTTGAATTTTAGTTTGTTTTTTTTGTTTTTTTTTTTTTTTTTCATTTTTTTGTTCCTTTATTATAAATAAGTACAGATGGAATGGTTGGGATTCGGCTAAATAAACCTCAATATGATTTTGTTTTAAAAAAATCTATATTTCGGACGTTTCGGCTACTCATTGGTAGCCTTCGTCAGCTAAAATGACAAAAAAAGAAATTAATACAGAAACAAACAAGAAAAATTTATAATTGTGATAGGTAACAGAACTATAGATACAGTTTAACTTATAACAGAACATATCGTCTTAAAATTCTTAGAATGAGTAGAATGAAAAAGAAAATAGGTACAGTAATTGATTTTAATAGTAATTAGTAACATTAATTGATTTTACAAAGAAATAAGAGAACTATATACCAATGACAAATATAGTAGCTAATAGTAACATTAATTAATTTTACAAAGAAATAAGATACTACATACCAATGGAAATGCCGAGCGGCAGAGGAAGACCAAGGTTGGCAATTAAGTAACCATTGTGAAAGTGTCTAAGGAAAAAAGGAATCTGCAAGGGGTATATGTAACTGGAAACAGCAAGAGGTGGGGGAAACGGGCGGTAGGATCAAACAGATGTTTATGACATTTTATGACAGGAAAGGAGAAAAAGGTGTTAATGGAAGGATACCCAAGGGGCAAGGTAAAAATCTAGGTAGGTGGTCGGGCGAGTATTTGGAAAATATTAGCGTACATAGGAGAAATGCCTTGTTGGTCAGTTTTGTAATTTATATTGTTTTTGTTTAAGTTTATGTGTACACATTCCGAGATCTGTAGTCTTTTTTTGTTACGTTGTGTAGAAAGAATTTTCGTGTCGTCGAAGTTAAAAGTGTGTTTTTGTGTAATGGCGTGTTTTGCAAGTGCAGATTTATCTATTTCTTTATTAGTGATGGTTCGTTTATGTTGTGCAAGACGTGAGTGAATGTCATTTATGGTTTCTCCTATGTATACACTATTACAGGAAGGGGTTTGGCAAGGGACTTGGTAAACACATCGGGTGGTATGTTCAAAAGGGATGGGATCTTTGAGTGTGGTGTAGAGGGTTTTGAGTTTGTTGGTAGTTTTCAAACCAAAGTTTAGGGAAGGGAATTTATTATAAATGTTATGGTGCATATTTTAATTTTTTAATTACACCTCTATATTTTAAGTTCTTTTATTTAAATGAACTTTAATTTTGCTCGAGCCCTACAATCAGTTGTGTAGTGGACTCTAAAAACTGAAATGTATAAATATATATTGCAAGAAATTACAAGAATTGAAATCACTTCCACTTTCTGATGACTTTATTTTAAGCACAGTACTCTATTCTATCAAAATCAGAATACAGTGCTGATGATGTACCAGTCACCTCAAAAGTTCTTTGCGCTTGGAAATAATTTTTTTCAACTTCTTGCAATATATTCAAAAATTGGATTTATTTAAACAGAAATAGAAATGCTTTTTGTCAATCATTTATCTAAATGATTTTATCAACGCAACCAGTTAATCCTTCTTTGTCAAGAAAAGAAATATGAAATTTCTCATAAAATATTCTCCCATATAAATTATTAAGTTTGTTGAAATTAGTATACATAAACATCAACCTGTTTGTCTTTAACCGAAATCTCTCAAAAATATGCAGCCCCTTGTTTTGAAGGTAAGTTAGTAATGCCATAATATCCAGACTGTAGATAATGTCCACACTACTGTAGAACTGTATTTGATTCAACTGTGTAACTAGAATTAGCGTATTGTAAATATAAATTAAAATTTACATTCGTTTGCTTTAGAAAAATTAGTGAATTTATTCGTTAGAGATAATACCCTATTGTTACATTCCACACTTTTTTTAATATACATATTCTTCACACACCACAGAATGCATAGCATAATGGTAGATAAATTGTAACATAGAAAAGTGCAAAGCTTCATTTTGATTGTACAACATAGCTGCTTAGATTTTTTAAATAGATATTGATTGCACCATAGATAAAATGCTTTTGTACATACAAATCTAGTGCTAGTAATGATCCTTCTCGCCTGTAATCATAGTTTTAAAATAGTAAATTCAAATAGTTTATCATTATCTTCCACAAAATGTTTCTGGAGACTAAATTTTGCATTTATTATGATTATAAGATCCAGGATGCTGCGAATTCCTTTTTAATTTTCATTTCTTGTTTATTTCATATAAACATTAAAAAACAATTTTCACTAGATTTTTCCGGGTTTTATTTTGAATTTTATACTTATGTTGTTTAATATTTGTATTAAATTACCATTTTTTAAATTTTATAGTGTATTTTTTACTTTTTTTCTATTACGATATGATATATGGTCATGATATTATGATATGTAGTAGTGCTGCTTAATAAGAAATAAATCAATAAAATGGAATTCATAATTTTCCGCATCCAGAAAAGGAAAAACCACACCCTTAAAAAAAAATCTATTTTCTTCTTTGGAATCATTGGCTTAATAAAATGCGACCATTATTCATAGATTTTTGTTGATATTGTTAACTATATATTGGGTAGTCCGGAAAATAATGCAAGATTTTGCTATTAAAATAAAAAAAAAAAGTATTTTATAACTATGTTCTTTAAACAAAATAGTCTCCCGTACTCTCAATACATTCCTCCCAATGTTTTGATAACTTTTTAATACCGTCTGAATAGAATTCACAATTCTTAGAATTTATAAAGTCAATAAACGCATTCTCTAATTCCATTTGATCCATACATATTTTATGTTGTAAGTAGTGGGTCAGGTGTCTAAAAAAATGGTAGTCAGTAGGCAAGAGGTAAAGCGAGTATGGCTGATGTGGCTAGAAAAGGGTAATTTTTGTTTCGGCAAAGAAGTGTAGCTCTAACTTCATAGCGCCGATTTTTTTGGCAGTCGTTTAATGTGTGTGGAACCCAACTTTTGAGTTTTTTCACATTTCCAATCGCCTTGAGTTGGTCATGGACGGTCAATTTGCTAACTTTAAATTTATCTGGAAATTCTCAAACAGTTATCCTGGGGTTTTCTTCCACCGATGATCGCAGAACATCGTCGTCAAGAGAGGAAGGCCTTCCAAGACCTTATTTATCTGAAGTCTCCATCCTGAAATTTTTTAAAACCTTTGAACAGTGCACTCATTAACACTACCCTCGCCCCAGACTTGGTTCATGTTTCTAGCCGTCTGGGCTCTGCTTCGGTCGAGTTTAAACTCATAGAAAAGAAAATAGTACGAAATACACGATGTGACATCTAAAGAAAGACTGAATTATTTCCAAGTAGCGAAATGCTACAGAGGTAAACAAACATTATCATTTAGAAGAGGATTAGTAAGTGTTGACATTCATACAAATGAATAATCCAGTAAACGTAAACAGATTATTATATAGAGGATTGTTTAAAAGAAAATTTAATTCCTGCATTATTTTCCGGACAACCCAATATAATCAGAATGTTGTTACAAAGTAAATACATACTTGCATTTATCCCATTACAAACTATGAAAAAATAATTGTATTTCATTTATAACATTATAAATAGATTTTGTTTATCTTACAAATCAGCAGTAGCTTATTACAGAAACTTCATCAAATAAAATCCTGTTTTTATGATGTTGGTTTTAACCTTATCGATCGATAGATACAGAAACTTTAATTTTGTAAACTTTTTTGTTTAATTAAGATTTTTATCCTTCATATAAGAATTTTAACAAACAGTAAAGCTTTTTTTTGTCAAACTTTTATAAGGTGGCCACACATTTTAGCCTGAGCGTTCTAGAAAAATTAATTGAATTTTTATACTACTTTCCACATCATCAAATTGGTATTCTTAGAACATCAAAGTATACATCTCATCATAATTACAGAAATTTAATAAATAACTATGAAAAAACGCAGCATCTGACCCCATTAAACAAAAGCAATCTCAAAGATGATGATTTTATTCTGTAAAATCACCAAATTTACTAATAATTCTGAATATGATATTTTTTTATAACCTTCTGAACTTTTCAAACTTATAAGTCCATTATTAACTTAGCATGATTAAATTTTACTCTCAGGCAAAAGGGGAGCTCTGTCCTCCTATAGGTACCAATTTATTCTGAAACACTGTCGTACATATAATGCTTCATAATTATAGGAAATTATTTATTTTTAAAGGAACTTTCATCCAAAACCTTCCTCATCACATCTGTAATTTTAAAAAAGTTTTATTTATATGAATATCTTGAAATAACAACTTTAATACTTGTCTATGAATTAATATAAAATAATTACACAAAAGAAAAACCAATTGAAAGGCATTGAGTATTTGATTTTGGATAACTTATCCAAAATCAAATACTCAATGCCTTTCAATTGGTTTTTCTTTTGTGTAATTATTTTATATTAATTCATAGACCAGTATTAAAGTTGTTATTTCAAGATATTTTAACACATTTCCTGATGTATATAAATGTTATCACCTTACCTTTGGAGATAAATGACAAATTCTATTTTCTCAATCAATGTCTTGTATGATTGTCATTAAGCAATTGGTTCAGAGCATCATCTTTAACAATAATAAAAATTAAGAAAAACTGCTTTCCATAAAGTTGTTAAAATAGTCTAAGGTAATCATTATCTTACTGAGGATAGATCAAAATACTGACATTTTAAATGCCTATCATAGCAACAGCTGAGCCTTTATCAGACGAAATTTTGTTGGACTTCCAGACAGACAGAATTTTTTTTTTAAGATGGATTTAGTGTCATTGATGTATGAAAAGTATAGATTCTGCGCAGTGTTTGGACAAAACCTTTATTTAAGTATATTTCTATGTACATCCTTTAGAAATGAAAGATTATTAATTAAATACGGGGGAGAAGAGAAAATTTTGAAATAATTATAAGAAAAATATAATTCTCATTTCATAGAATAAATGTAAGTTTCTTACCTCTTCTGACTCTTAATATTTAATTTAAAAGAGTAATCCCTACACTTTATAAAAAGAAAAGGAGTTTTACATGTGGACCACCCCAGTTGGAGTAAATGGTGCTTTAATTTTCAAAAGTTTTGGTTTTGTCCCATTCTAAGGTTTCGTAATAACGCCAGATATAAGCATTATACAAAAACATGCTGAGATGGCTTAGATCCTGAAAATCAGAATTTTTTGATAAACTAAGTTTGATACCAATAGGTATGAATGGAAAAATTAGATTATAAATAGCGCAACTCAAAGGTTTGCTATTTTCTTTCACAGTTTTCACACTAAATAAAATAAAAAAATGAGTTCCTTCTTTTTCAACAAAGCAGTTTTGTAGAAGAGCTGACCATCACTGCCTTTGACACCATTGCATTGTTTGTACACTGCTCAGTTAAAGTACAAACGAAATCCAGTAGTGATGATGTTGCAGTAGGTTCATTTCAGAAATAAACAATCATTTATGTCTACATTTTAAAGTATAACTACAGTACCATGTGTCACTCTTTTATATTTAAATCTTTCCCATCGTGATGATACTACGTATTTGTTTCAGCGTTACATTAGAGATGACTGGGGCGGACGGAGACTCCTGATGTCTAGGGCTCGTATAAACTCTGCGGTGTACATTGGTGTCGAAGCCGAGCCCCTTTTCCCAGGAGGGGGCCGAAGGACCAGGAGCGCTGACCAGCTTGTGCTTCCTCTCCTCTCTGTTTCTACAGCAACGGACGAGAAACCAACAGAACAACATCTATGAAACTTTAAAAATTTTTCTTTCTGCTTTGTAAACTGTGCGAATTTCGACCAATGAAAATCATTCTTTGTAAAAATATTACATTAAGCTCACAGTTTCTTTTGTATATTACACAATATTTAGATTATCTTGAATAATTTTTAAATATCACTTTTTTAAAAACTCATTACTGAATTTGGCGAACCATGCAATTATTTTATGTTACAGCCTAATGAAAGTGTATACATTTTGAGAGTTCCTTTTATATATATTTATATATATATATATATATATATATATATATATATATATATATATATATATATATATATAATTTCTTTTGAAGACTTAGGGCCAGTTTTAAACATTTTATTTTCCAATTACGTTATTTTCAACTTTACGCGCTTTATCACACCTCTTGAGGGACTTGAACTCCTGCCTCCATTGGGAGTACGATAAAGCAGGGAAAAAAATGCCAGGCGCAAATTTGAAAAATGAAGTAATTGGAAAATGAAACATGTATTTCTTTATCAGCCCGTAGCTTTTGAAGAAATGAGAAAAAATTAATATATATTATATATAATATATATTATATATATATCTGTTGTGAAAAACTTCTGCCTTTAATATTTTCGATTTTAGTGTACTTAGTCTTAACACTATAAAAAACTAATATTATGTATTGTCCTTTATTTAAGTGATAAAATGCCTAATGTTTATTTTTCTTAAATAATTAACAGAAACAATATTAATTAAATAACTAAAACTTATAACAACGATAAAATGCTACTTCTTAATGTAAAGCAAAATAAGAAATGCCGTTAGAGGGATACTGCATTCTATATATATATATTACGCACTTTATATAAATAAAAAAATAACTAAAAGATGATATAAAAATAATACATTTCTAGAATTATACAATGTTAAATTGGTATAAATCATTACTCCCCCTTTCAGGAGTTTGATTGTTGATAGAGAGATGAATTTTTTAAGCATGAAAACGGCTGACAAATTCAAAATGCCAGTCTATCTATGTAATGATGATCTAATGTTAATGAAATTGAATGAGCTACTTATATGAATGGAAATGGTATTTTTTTAAATTTTCAGACCACCTTCAATACTTCCTAATTAGGCTATTGTTATATGAATGTTTTTCAGTTTTTATTACACATCTTTTGTTATCAAATATATTCCTGAAGAATGAAGAAAATTGTTTTAGTTATAAATAATAAATTAAAATTTGTTGGAAATTTTTTATTGAAATTGAATGAAAATATTGCACTTTGTCTATAACGCTGTTACAATCTTCATTTCTGCTCTTTCGAGGAATGAGGTAGCAAATTCCTGATTTTTCTCTAGTGTTCATCGTTCATTACAGCAGTAACATGAAAAACTGTATTAGGCTCTTCTAGTTTTTGAAATTACTGTTATAATCTCATTTTTATTTTTTAGATAGTTAATTATTATTATTTTTATTCAGGTATGGGGCGCAATTCATTTAATTTTTTTTTTTTTACGGTGCATCGACAATTCTTAGCCATTAGCGCCGACATCCAGGGTGCAGCCAGGAATTTTCTCAGCGAGCCCTGAGATGAAAAAATTCCTGTCGCCGGTGGGGATCGAACTTACCATCTCCCGCTTATGAATCTAGCGTGCTAGCCACTAGACCACGGGAGACCCCAATTCATTTAATTATTTCTGATTTTGCCTTACTTTGATTTTCACTAAATTTCAATTTTTACTTTGAATGATTCATTCTTTTGATGTGCAGTTCCTGCGATTTGGACTTCTTTTTTATTTGTGATTTTATATCAGTGTATTCTTCTTATAACTTCAAATTCTATAAGTTTGCTGTTCAGAATTGCATCCAGCGCTTAAAAAAAGTCAGAGGACCTTTCAAAAAGCAATATTCTTCATCAAAAGAAGCTCAATTCTTATATAGTGTAGCGGATTTTAATCAAAATTGATACTTTTTGAGATGTGAGTGTTCTGGCTGATTCGTGTTGTGTTATATTGTAAATAGAAGTACTTAATTTTTTTTTTTGTAATTGTTTGTTTAATTCTTAGGGAAATAATAGTTTTTATGTAACGAATTGTCATCTGGATTTCAGCAGATTTCTTCAAATCATCCTCCATCTCATCTTCTTTCTCAATGTACTTGACTAAATCTGTGAACCTGCGGTGTTTTCTAGACTCAGGCTCGCTCCTTCTGTATATTCCATAAGGATGCTTAGCTTTTTGAAGAAATTTGCTGAGATCGCATATACTATTTTCAGCCTAAAGGAAGAATTGAGAGTGGATCTCACAAAAGTAGCACCTCATAGTTCGTAGCCTTTATAACCAGCATATCTCAAAAAATCTTTTTATTTTCTCTTGAGAGATGTTAGTTTATGAAAGCTGTCATGCTATCATTTTGTCTGAGAACCAAAATTTAAAAATATTTTTAAAAAATTGTAATTTCTAACTTTTACATTTCTAAATTAAATTAAAAAGTACTGTTCACTTTCATCTGGATTACCAGAAATAATTCATTTACTCATTTCAGCATTGTTAGTTTAATTTTTCATATAAACAATAAGATAAAAAAAAACTGTGCAAAGCTGGTTTTATTCTTCTATAATTTACAAATTTTTACTAGAAGCCAAAAGATAAAAATCCACAATTTCATCCAAATATTTTGTTTTAACATGTATTCAGGTATGATAATTTACTTAAATGGTGTTCAACTAAGAAAAGGAACTCAAAAACACAGTTATTTAACACGTTCAGGCCCGGCGTCATGGCATATGCGCCAGCAGATAGCTTGGCTTTCTTTCTAGCCACACTATTCGGGGCCTATATCCTTTGTATTTGGTTTGGAACCTCATCGGTTAGGTTTGCAGCTCTGGTAGCATATGATACTGAATCCGCCAGAACAATTCCTTCAGCGAGCCCGCTGTCATGGCATATTTGACACTTAACTAAATTGTAATTAATCCACTAAAAGAACATTATATCAAAACTTTCTTCACTTATTTTTTTTTAATATATGTTTGCTGAAATAACTATACAAAAGGAAGACTTGGACCAGATGGAAATTGTTTTTGAAGCCATCGGTCCTGCAAGTGTTAAAAAATGAATTAATTTTTTGCAAAATCTCAAATAAAAAAGTCAGCATTTTCAAATTCTGACGATTAAAAAAGAAAAATGTGTAAGTAGATATTTCTAGATACATTTCAAAGTTCTCAGATATGCACTGTTAAATAACTGCTTATTAGGAAAAGAGAATAGTAGATCTCCGTCCTGTCTACATGAGCCCTGTTAAAAAAGCTCTAGTTACATTTCATTTAGTACTCTTTGCTATTTTAAAAGTAAATTAAATAATGTAAATTAACTTTCCAAGTGTTCCTTGAAAAGAAATAAAGTTCAAAATTTCAGATTTATCGACCGAAGTGTATGTAGATATAAAATATATATTTTTTAATTAAAATATAAATAGATGACTCAGCCTTCTTTCCCAATGTATTTATTAAAAGGTTTGACATCGATTGTATTTAAGTAAGTATAAAATATAGGTATTACGTACCGAATAACAGCTGGTGTCAATGTGGGGGATCAAAATGTCTTGTCAATTTCCTGTCACAAATACTTGACATCTTGACTTTCCTACCTGTTTCAATATGACCTTGATCTCATTTTTATATGAAGAATGCCACTTTATTAGAAAAAAATGAAGTAATAGTTTGATTTAAAAAGAGAAAAAAAACTAGTTGTTAGGAAAAGAAGAATAGCCTTACAAATCGACTCGACTCCTATGCTGAGCTACTCTTATTACTCTTGACTGAGAATAAGTACTTATCTCACTATAATCTTCTAGACTTGTACTATTTCTTAAGAAACAAATCTTTAAGTGCCACCAATGTCATTTATGAATGGCATTTTAAAGTATAACAAATCTACATTCATGTACATAAATAATTTATAGATAGAATATATTTAGAATTTTCTTAAAATTATAATGATAACTGTATACTTTCATTTGTCTTCTTTTGCTTTCTACTATATAACTTATTTAAATCTAAATTTTTCACGTGCATTGCAGACTAAACTTCTTCTAGCTTGAATAAAATTTATTTCAAAGAGAGGATTAATACAATTTTCAAGTAGAAAATCAATTCGAATTTATAAGTTTGTTAACAGTTAGTTGGTTTCAGTTTTCTCATAGTCAAACATAAGCAATAATTAAATATTATTTAATAATCAAAGAACTTAAAATTTCTATAATTATTAAGTAAACTCACATAATAAAAGGGGAAAAAATAAAAAAGTCATAAATATAAATGGTAAAAAACAAGCAAGAGAGATTACAGAAGAGAAGAAATTGTTCTTTGCCATCTAATGATAGGCCATTCGCACCTAATACCACAGAACCGAACGCACCGAAGTGTCAATACTGCAACTCAACATTGACTAGATTTAACATTTACCTTCCAGACATGGGTGTATATAAAGAAATTTTGATGTAATAGAAAAAAATGAGTCATAAAAACCTTAAAAATAAAATAAATAAGATCACTTAGTTCAGAAAAAAAAAATTGTTCAGAGAAATAGCGTTTTATTTGACTAACTATTCCAAGTTCTAGATTGTTGGTATTCCATACACCCTCCCCCCCCCCCCCCCCGAAATGCTCTTAAATAAACTAGACTGTATGAAATAAATTTAAAACCTTAAATTAACAAAAAAATGTTGTTATAACATTTATAACAACAATAACTGCCTTAAGCTTTGTTCTTTTGCGAAGGAAAATATACATATTGACTATCTTAAATAACAGTGAATAGCATTCTTTCAATGTCGCCTATTAGATACCTGACTATCTCAACTAAGAGTTAATAACAATAACAAAAATTCCTACTGAACATATGACTATATCTACTAACAATCACACCTGCTGAAAATATCAGCACCCTGGAAGAGAAAGGGCGAATCACAAAATCCGGATTTTGGGATATTGAAGTCAAAGATCTGAAAGTGCTTCAGGATAGCAAAGGCGAATGCTTACTCTATAGTTCACTGATTCAGAAACCTGATTGAAAAAGTATGCAATTGAAATTCAATGTTTTAATTTTTATTTGTGCGAATGATTTATGGGTAACAAAATGCTAGGAGTGAAATTTCATACCCGGGATTAGCCCTTGAAATTAGATATTCATTCGTTCTTAGATAATGGTAATATTCACTTTAACTTGAAACTATGAGAGAACTTGAGGTGAACCAGAGAAACAAGGCAAAGCGTCGTGTTACCTACATCTTTCTTACTCAGAAAATAAAATTTTAAAAAAGTTGATTTTTCAGATTCGCCCTTTCTCTTCCAAGGTCCTGATAAGACTATATCAACTAACTGTTAATAACACCTTAACAACCGCTTGACCTACTGGATAGTAAGACCTTCAACTAAATCAAACAACGTACTCAGTTTTCTCCATGAAAAGGAAGTGTTTTATCCTTAGCAGCGAGAACCTTATGAAATAAATAAATCTAAATTGAATAAACTATCTTTTTTTTTTCTTCTGATATTACAAATTGGTCTTAAACAGTATACCCTGACCCAAAAATCTGTATTATGTATACATTTTTTTTTTTTTTTTAATTGATGTTTATTTAAAATCTTTACAACATATGATTCATTATGTATAAGTGGAGGTTGAAATTTAAATAAATTTTAATATACAGCATTCATATGCTTTAAATAATTCAAAAATAATTTGCTTTGGAAGTTTATTTCCAAATAAAACTTTAAACAACTGGAGTCAACAATCCAGTAACCATTAGTTATCCCAGCAGGTTCAATTTTATTTTATTTAAACAGTATTCTTGTTTTAAAAAAAAAAAAAAAAACTTTATTGCTAGAGATGCCAACAAACTGTATTTTGAAATATATTCTCTCTGACAAAACTACCTAAACCTTTCTTTTTACTTTTCAAAAATCAATGAAGTTCACAAATTATTTTATTTAAATAAACTATTTGCTAAGTTTAACTTGAGAAATTAATATTCAATCAGCAAGAATTATGAAAGCTGCCTTATGAGAAATTTAGAATTCTAAACCATACAATAGCTATTTATATTAATAACTATAGTAGAAATAGTACACAAGTCTTTTATCAATGTAAATAAACTGTATTTACCGAATCTATTGTATAGATAAGTTGACATTGTTGGCACAATAGGTGTGATTAGAAGGCTCTTTTAGAATTTTTAAAAAATAATGCAAAAAGAACTTGTAAATTTCTTGTATATTACCAAGTAACACTTGTTTTTAAATGCGTTGTTTATAACGAGCATATATGCTCACTTTAATAATAATTCTATTATAACGTCTATCTAAGAGTTGAGAAGGGGAAGGAACGACTATTATCATTACTTCCTAACTTTAACTGCTGTGGCACCAAATATAAATTTGATACTTTAGTTCTTTGCTAACAGTGCCTGATAAATGTTTTTGTATATATTTATATCACATATATTTATTATACTATTTATAGTGTTAAGCTTTCTATAACGAAGAATGTAAACGGATTTGTTTGCAGATGGAATCATTTGCAAGAGTGCAATGGTTTGAAATCCTTGTTTGGCATCATTTCAGTCCTAAAACTTCCTCCTTAAGTAAAATACTATTTTCTATATGACATCAGTGAATGCCATATTTCTTCTTTGTACCTCTGTAAACATTATTGTTTAACTAATAATTTTCTCACAAATAATTTGTATTTACAATGTACATTAACTAAAATAAACAGAAACTTAATAATATTATTTAATATTGTTTTCCTATTAAATCTTTTAGCTTTCCTTCTTTCATTTGAGATTAGTTCGCTTGCTTTAACTCAACCAGGAATAAAAGAACCAGGGGTGGGGGTGGAAGGGAGGTAGGCCTCCCCCACCACTTGTCTCCAGCCCATGACCACGCCGTCGCAATAAATAAAATAATTAAAAAAAAGTAATTATATGATGTGGTTATTTCACATCCATGTATTCATCATCACTAGAGCCCAGAAGTTAGGCATTTATTTTGGGCCGAAATAGGCAGGCAAAAAGGCACTTGAAATACTGAAAATAGGCAGTACTGTAATTAAAATAGGCACTTATTAGGAGTGAAGGCAAAGAGGAATCTCACTCATTATTAATGAAAATATGTATTTCAAATATTCATTCATTTCTTTATTACCAACTTATCACAGAATTAGTGTACTTACTCTTACTTCCCTTGTTACAAGCAACAACTAGATGCTTTTTCAAAGTGTCAACTGTCATAGACCTTCTCAGAAAAAATGTTTTTCATCATGGAAAAACTTCCTCTGCATTATCTTCTCATTTCGAAATCCGGAATACCAGGTAATTGTCACAGCAAAAGGGGTGTGAGGAAGGAGAAGTGACGTACTTCCCTCATCCTCTCTATTTCCTCCTTTTGCTTATGCATTCCTTCCACTAAGGAAGGTTCTGTTATTTACAGAGGTTCAATCCATGGGTTGGGGTAATAAGCTTTTGAATAGATATTTGTGGCGGCAATATGTAATTTAATTTGTGCAACCTTTTTTATCTTCGATGAACAGAAATTCATTACGTGATTTTTAAAATGTTTAATTCGCAGAAAAAAAATTTCATAGCGACCGAAAAAGGCTTTAAATCTTAAAATAGGCAACGGAAGCCAAAAAAGGCAAAATAAAAATTGTCTCTACACTTGCTAAATGCACGAAAACATATTTATTTCTATCTGATTCTTCAATATATCCATTCAGATAAAAAAGGCATTTTGCCTAACTTCCGGGCTCTAATCATGACTTATATCACTATCAGAGCTGGAACTAACTAATAATGTTAAAGAAAATATAAGTAAACTCAACTGCATGAGTGTGTGAGGATAGTCTCTCCAAGTTTCAGAGGGGAAATGAAGGTGTGGTGGGGATGGGTGAGGGGGCTGGAGGCAGCACATGCACACTACCTAGTTCTTTTCTTTGCGGTACACCTGTAGATGTTTGAAAAGGCTTGAGGTGTACTATAAAGCCACCTATTCTTTTAATGTATTTTAGAAATATAGAAATTAATTAAAGAATTATTTTAATTTAAATCAAATGTTTTAGTGAATATCTTAACCTTAATAACTTGGTATTAATCAGTGTTCTTGACTTGAAAAAATATACCAACAATGGGGCAAATAACATCTAAAAAATATGAGCGGAAATATTTATAAGTTATTTAAAAGAGACAAAGCTTCCGATTATCTAAAGCCAGGCTGAAAATTATCTGAAGTTATTGCCTTAAGGCTCATAATAGGGACCATCTAGAATTATACTAGGGATTATTATACTATAGCATACGTGAAATTTTGAGGGAAATATACCCACTGATTCCTCCATTTACAAATTCCCATTGCAAGGAACAACAGGATATTTAAAACACTATGTTATGGCTTGTTGAGAGATCACTAGGGAAGGCTTTGAGAAATCATACAAGGCAAATTTATCAGTATGTAGTA
Organism: Gonocerus acuteangulatus; assembly: GCA_946811695.1. Classification (NCBI taxonomy): domain Eukaryota; kingdom Metazoa; phylum Arthropoda; class Insecta; order Hemiptera; family Coreidae; genus Gonocerus; species Gonocerus acuteangulatus. Next base: position 50,417,752 of record OX328129.1, read on the forward strand.
GAAGCTAAACCTGTTGTTAACAGACAGATTTTCAACACCAGGAATATAAGGCCATGCCCTTTCCCTCCAACTAAATCATCTATCTGAACAGGCTATATCTTAAATTGTTTTTAGCCTTAGCTTTGGCTAAGTATTGATAAACATCGAACACTATCTCCATTGCCTGACCTCTCAAAGCCTTTCCTGGTCCTAAACGAGACGTAATCAGTTTTTATTGAGTTTCACATAGCCTTTTGTTCATTGAGATGGGACTTCGTGGATGGAGGAACCGTCGGGAATATTTCCCTCACTGAACTTTTCCATCTAATTGAATGGGTTATCAGATTAAAATTCATTAATCTGCAGAATAATACACTGGACATTATTATACTGTTAGGTAATTTTCAAATATAATTTTTTTTAAAATTAACTTATGAGCCTGGGATTAAAGCCCAGATCCTTCTGTTTTATACTCAGGCACATTGCCAACTACGCTACCATACTTGATATAAAAGCATGGTATATAATGGCCAAAGCTTGTGTTATATTATATACAATATAATTATACAGGACTGTTTACAGCAGGTTTTCTGGATGGTGGTTGTATAAATAAGGGGCAATCTACGTCTTCACCACAGCTTCATCTTCAGTGCATGTTAGATGGTCACTGGAGGCAACTTACTCTTTTAATACTTTCCCTAATCCTGAAATAAAAAATAAATTTTTTTATTTTATTTTTGGCTTTTAAATCTATTTGATACTTTTTCTGAAATTATATTTATTTCCTTTATGTTATTATTATGCATTATAATTTATTTAATAATATTATCTTTTTGTTCAAAGCTGATGTTTCCATATAGACTTACTAATTTGCTAGTCGCCTCCGTTGCGATCAAGCAGTAAATAAATAAATAATCCTGAAATAACAAAAAAATATAATTATCTTAGTCAGATAAAAAGTAAACATGCGAAAAAAATGTCAACTCAATCTGTCCTTTTGGAGTATCAAAAAACAAAATTCTAGTATTTTCCACTTTTCTCGAAAACTGTTAAAGATATCACCTTGAAGGTGGCATTATTTCCCACTTGTGAAATGTCGATACTTCTTGCCAGCACTTTCAGTTTGCGTCATCGGGTCGACAACATAAGCATGATTCCTTCCTATGGAGCGAGAAAGGAAACACTAAAAGAATAAGAAGAAACCAAATATTTATGTTTCTAAAAAAGCCCAAGCATATTGTAGTTTTTCAATAAGAAGAAATAGACTTCTACATGAAACCTATTATAACATTGGGAACCAGATCAGAGAATCAAATTCTTGAACAGAAGAAAACTGTTTTCTGATGAATATGATGTTGAGAAAAAAAAAAAAATCAGTCCTGTAACGGGTCACGAGTGCCCTGGGGGGCAGATACTATAGAGGTATCCGATTCATGACCATCTGGCACACTAGGGAGATAGTGTGGTCAGTACTATGCTCCGGCCGCCTGATTTTCTCCTTTCTGCTTCGACTGCTAGGGTCATTTAGCACCAACGTACCCATTAGTAAATTAATTCGGTTATTGGTCATCAATGGACGAAGACACTAGAAGATAAAAATCTTCATTGCTTGCTCGGGATTTGAACTCAGGTCCTCCGGCTTATTAGTCTAGTGCTCTACCACTGAGCTAACCTCGTCCCCATGATGTTGGAAAGGGAGATGAAATACTCTTTTAAGAATAATATGGAATAGAAAAACATATAATATATTATCTGGAAAGACAATTTTTACAACATTGCTAATTCAAACAGTTTAAAACCTATTATAGCTCTTTCAAAATTAATGCTAAATAATTAGTTATATATACAAGAAAGTTAGAACATTCAATTATAAAAATAACAAAATCAAATAAGAACGATTGTTGAAGATTTAATATGTTCTCGAACTGCACTGTAAGGGAGAATATGCTGTGAATCTTTCTCGACAACTACTTCCTCTTCAGAACCACCATCTTGGATAAGTATAGCATCCCTTAACGTTTCTTTGCTCTTCACAAATACATACTTGTTTAAGTCTGGTGTTATTTCTATTTGTTTTGAACTCATCTGAGCTGAAAGAAAACAAGCGGAAATATATTAAAAAAATTTATAACTGATAGTTACAAGACTAATTCATGATCATTTCTGAATTTAAAAATAATGAATGCTTGATAGTAACAATACATATATAAACACAAAAACAATTATAAAAAAATTTACAAATTGGAAAAGGCTGCCCAATTTGTGTAAACTGGGAACATTACTCAGTAAAAGAGAGATGTTGGAGTGCCATAAAAACAAAAAAAAAATAATAATATATTTACAAAGTTTCGTTCTTTTAGTTTCCATATAAAAAGTTATTTATTTTTTAGGTAAATATCTACTTGCATCTTTTTTTTTTTCAATTTTACTGATTTTCAGAATTCAAAATGAAAAAAAGGATTTAAAAGCAGCATATATCAGACAAACTGACATGTCAGATAGAAAAGTCAGTCGGAGGGAGATATGCCCTTTATATGCATTAGGCTGTTAGTTATCCAAGTTTTTTTTATGTTATACAATTTATTTTTTTCATCAAAGCTTGGTAGTTGTGCAGCAAAGTTGTTCTATCGTAATTTTTTAAAGAAATTATATCATAAATGTTTCAAAATTATTGTTTTATTTATTATAACATTCATGACACCAAATTAAGCATAATAAAAAGAATGTGAAAAAATTTATATTATAATAAGTAACATAGGACTGGAGCCTGCAGTCCGCCAGCAACATATCTTCATCCCTGATTAATAACAGTCAAACATTCACTAAACACGATCTACCTATACTCAAATTAGCTCAAAGTTTTCTTACCTGTCAGCAAATTCCTCTCTACTGAGTCATTATTGTGGCGAGGCATGGGAAATTAGAACAGTCATAATACTGGCTTTGTGGCACCTGAGGCATTCAGACTCGAGCCACTGATAATGGCTCAGTAGAGCACAAGAAAAATGGACTCAAACTACAATAGTGGCTTTGTGCACTTAAAGGGTTAAAAAAAAAGCAATAAAGCAGCTTGGTCTGATTGTAGAAGAGCTCATTCAAAAATAACGAAAAATGTCCCGGGCACAAAGAAAATCAAACTTTTCAAAACAGTGTTAATTGAACTTTGTGAAGTCCTACCAGGCCTATGTATTTATTAATATTATATGTATGTATGTATGTGCGTATATATATATATATATATATATATATATATATATATATATATATATATACACAAAACATTAAAAAGTTAGTCAGGACTGGCGAGTTCCAAGTAAACCCCCAATCCTAATAGGAAACAGCCAATCCTTTGTCAAGGAAATTTAATTTTTAGAAACATATACATTTTGAGGGGCATTTTTTGTGCTTGATAGACAGGGCCAATAAAAATTTGAAAGAATTTCATTAATTCATCATGAGTGCTACCACAACAGCTACATTTGCTCCGAATGTGTAAAAAAAAGTCCGACTCGCAGGAACTGTATCATCTTAGCGCGGTTCCGTTAATATCCCTAGTGTCATTTGAAAAGCTTAGAAAAGAAATCAACTTATTTTTTTATATATATCTCGTGAAAATTGTCGAAATTCTCTGGAACATCTTGAATAAAAGTGATATTAAGGCGTCAGGGACACCGACAGTAGTTAACTTATACACAGAAGGGGAAATTACACAATCCAGCTCTCTTTCTAAAGCAAAGCTCTGTAAATCAATACAAAATATGCCTAATAAAGCCTTTCTAGTGGATACAGAAGGATCAAGAAGAAGTACAAGAAAGATTGAGTAGAATACCTTGCCTAATATAGCCTATATAGAATAATATGCCGAAAAAAGCCTATCTAGTAGATACAGAAGCACAAATAACAAGTCAAGATATAGAATAATATACCTAATTAAGTCTATGGAGTAGATACAAATGACCAAAAACAAGTCTTGAGGAATCTTGTTTTTTTTCTAATTAAATACTTTTTATCAGTATTTAGTATATAACCTGTGTTGAAAACTATTTATTGCTAATTGATGAATCGGGTTACAACTAAGTAGTCTTTATGAATATTTAGTATATAACCTATTTTTGGAACTGTGTTATTTCAGAATCTAGTATAGTTTAAAAAATTTTGGTGAATGAAATCATAGGGTTGCTCTCCATCCCTGGCTGGGCTTTGTAGTTGTGTCGGCAGATACCTGGGGTATATTTACAACTCTTGAGGATTAACTCTTAGCAGGTAAATTTCCTGCGGACCTTCTGTTTGTACGGGCACTGAACCGACTCTCTATTCGCTCATAGTATCTAACCATTGTGAAGTTTATTTTTTGGATTTAGGACTTAATATAAATATGTAGACTAAATCATAGCAAGAAGTCTACCTCCATCGTCGGTTCCTAACTATGTAGACTCGCTAATGTTACCCAATCTTAGATACTTCGTAATTAAAATCCACAGCAAAACACGACATTTCATCAGAATCCCCTGCTTAATAAAACATATATAGAATAATATGCCAAATAAAGCACATCTAGTGGATAAAAATAGAGGAAAACGCCGTTAGTGGTGGTAGAAAATCTTACAAGGCATTTCGCTCAGAAATCTCCGAAATATTCTTACTAATATTACGTATCCTGTTTTATAACCAAATAGATTTATATTCTATAATCAATAAGAAAAAACTACTAGCAATAAAAAACTATGGGTAACAGATGAAAATAGGGAATACCAAGAACAATTCTAAAGAACGAAATCAACACCAGTACTGTAATCTAGATATTCATAAGGCATCTTCGAATTCTAACAAACAAAATATTGCTTCTAATTTTACGTATCCTGTTTACTAACAAATACATTTGACTGCTATCAGCAATTACAAAAATGACGAGCAGTGAAAAAAAAAAACTGCGGGAAACACAAAAATAGATCCGTTTAAATAAACGAAACTAACTAACTAAGTTTTAAGCACTTATTTCTCCTAATGTGACAACCCCATAAAACCTTTCTTCAAAACATTTTTTGTAGAGAATTTAGTAAGCTTTCGAACTGTTACATTTCACTTGCCACAATTTCCTAACCCATTTCGAGATATTAAGGAAAATATACGAAGGGGGCCTAATAGATACGGGATTTGAGAATCCCAAGATTCCGCAAAAATGAAATATTCTAATTATACGTATCCTGTTTTATTGGCAAATACATTTGACTACTATAAGCAATTGCAAACTCTAGGGAATATGCCAAAGAAATCGGCAAATCCAAAACTGACATTTCATAAGGTACAGCCTGATATATTTCTAACAATGAATTGTTTTTCTTATTTTAATTAATCTGTTTTATTCTCAAATACATTATCCAACTATAAGCAATGAAAAAATAGGAATAAAAACAGACATAAAGAACCGTTCGAATAAACAAAATCAATTACTTCAAAGTTTAAGCACTTATTTCTCCGATTGACATCGCTTATTCAAACTTTCTTCTGAACCTTTTTTGTAGACCATTTATTAAGCTTTCGAATGGTAACCTTTCGCTTCTCATGATTTTCAACCGTTTTCGAGATATTAATGAAAGTATACGAAGTTCCCAAAAGATTCATTATTTCTAGCAACAGAAAATTGGTCTCATTTTTCCTATCCTGTTTTACACACAAATGCATTTTCCTAACATAAGAAATTATAAAAATAAAAAGCAATTAAAAACTAAGGGAAAGAGACAAAAATTACAAAAAGAACGACAAAAACCCGTTCAGAAGGACAAAACAGACGTATTTGAAGTTTTAAGCACTTATTTCTCTGATTGAAATAACCTAATCAAAAATACAAGGTAGGGATTGTCGGGGTTCGGTCACTGCTACTTAATAAAACTACATTTTATCGTAAAAATGGTTTTATTGTGCCGACGTTTCGGCTTGAACTTCAAGCCTTCATCAGGGCTGTAAAAAACAAGTAGGACGGATGTAGTACTGAAATATACACACATATATATATATATATATATATATATATATATATATATATATATGCCTACAAGCAAAAATACACATACATATATACATACATACATATGTGGAAAAAGACAAAAACATAAAATACTAGAACATAATATATAGAAGAACAATGTGCTCTAGAAGTGTTTGGATTATTAGGAAAACAGATATAAGAATAACAGATTACATATTAGATTAGATATAAGAATAACAATATGGGCTTACCGATGGGAAGATAGAGAACTATTCCTCACAAGTGCGGGATCATTTCTGACAGTTAATACAGGGAAATATAGGAAGAAAGGAGTTGGTGAGGGGGAGGGGGGTTCTGGACCACCCAATGGACAGAGAACATAGAAGATGAAAGAAAGAGCGGCAAAGTACAGTAAGGGGTCATAAAGTCATAAAATGCTGTGTTAATGGAAAGGGAGGCAGGTATAAAGGGCTATATTGCAGGCGGTATAGGGGATTAGGATGGAGTTTTTAATAAATGGAAGATGTTGGAGTAGGTAGAGGAGATGACTTCTTTGTCAATTTTGTCATTAACTGGATTATTTTCTAGGTGGATAAAAATTGATTCGGAGAGGAGGCGTTTTTCTTCGTTGGATTCAGTGAAAAGGATGGAGTATTGGTCAAAACCAAAGTCATGTCCGTCTGTGATGGCATGTCTAGTTAAAGCTGTCTTTATGTATTTATTCCGTACATCATTTTTGTGGTTGTTGATACGTTTTCTTACTGGGTTTTTAGTCTGTCCAATGTACGCACTATTGCAGTTGGGTGTGATGCAGGGGATTCTGTAGACTACATTGGTCCTGTCTTTTTGTGGGATAGGGTCTTTAAGAGTCGTATGTAAGTTTTTCAGTTTGTTCTGTGTCGATAGTCCTAGTTTTAGAGTGGGGAATGTATCGCGTAGGGATTTTTGGATTTTTTCTGTGAGGTTTGGGATATATGGGAGGCCTCTGAATTGAGGGACAATATTATCTTGGGTAGTGGGGATGGGTTTAGGGTTATTGAAAGAATTTATGAGACGGGTGATAATGTTCGTAGGAAATCCATTGGTAGTAAGAATATCGAGGAGTCGGGATTTGTTGGCAGGGTGAAATTTGGTGTTGGATAGGGAGAGGGCTCGATTTATTAGGTTGCTGGCAGTATTGAGGATTTGGTGTTTGGGGTGTGAGGAAAGGTAATGGAGAAGTCGTCCCGAGTAAGTGGGTTTGGTATACCAATCAGTGGATATAGAGCCGTCTGTATTTCTAATAAGGAGTATGTCAAGGAAAGGGAGGGAGTTGTTAGTTTCGGTCTCGATGGTGAATATTAACCGGGGGTGGTAGGAGTTAAAGGCTGTTAGAATTTCTGGAATCTTATCAGGATTAATTATGAGGAAGAGGTCGTCAACATATTTTTTAAGGAAAATAATATCGTCGGGGAACATGGGGAGGATTTGGTCAAGGAGGTCATTAAGGGTAATATTGGAAAGGTCAGGAGCGAGGCAGTTACCCATGGCGAGGCCAGAGATCTGGTTGAAGAATTTATCTTGGAATAGGAGGTATCCGGATTTGCAGCAGAGGGATAGGGATTCAAGATAGGAAGATCGAGATAGCTTGGTGTGTGGTTCGAGGGTGGTCCAATTCTTGTCAATAATTTCTAGGGTTTTATCTATGGGAATGTTTGTGAAGAGGGACTGGGCATCTAGAGAGGCTAAAATGAAATTAGGGGGGATGAGAAAGGAGTGTAGTTGTTTTTTAAGGTCGTGTGCATTCTGTACGTCATAGGGGTTATTGTGACTTAAGGTCTGGAGGGAAGTAAGGAGAAATTTGCTTAGTTTTGAGGAGGGGGAGTTTATATTAGAAATGATGGGACGTAAGGGATTATTTTCTTTATGGATTTTCGGGAGGCCATAGCATCTGGGGGCTTGGGAGTTATGTGAGATGAGGTGTGAGCGGGTCCGTTGGTCAATCTCTTTGTTGTCATGTAGTTTATGTATGTGTTTGTTAAAGGATTGTGTGAGGGAGGGGGTGGGATTTCTGTTATGGGGGGTCGGTAAGTAAGTGGTGTTGTCAGAAAGGAGTGTGATCATTTTTTCCGTGTATTCAGTCCTGTCCATGATAACGGTTTTGTTCCCTTTGTCAGCCCGGGTAACGATTAATTCGTTATGGGATTTAAGGAAGGAGCGGGTGGTTCTTATGTCTTTGTAGAGTAGGGGAGAAATTTTGGGGGATTTGAGGGAAGGATGGTGTAGGTGGTTTGTAATAACGTTGGAAATGCGTATTCGGGATAGTTCTCTCTCTTCATCATTTACATTAAGTGTCTTATCTCTATGAATGTATTCTAAATCGGTGATAAGCTTTGGGACCAATTTGCCCAGGTTCGTGACAGGGGTGGCAAAATTGGGCCCAAGTGATAGAATATTGTTCACTTCGGGGGGTATATCGATGGAGGAGATATTATGGACCCATTCTGGTTTCCCAGAGGGGAATGAATTATGGTTATATTTCTTGAGTAGGATTGTATCAAGTTTGGATTTAAGGGTGTGCTTTTTTTGTTTTTTTGTAAAATCTTTGGTTGTTTCCATGATGGAAACAAACGAGCTATAATCTCCTTCATCGATATTTTCCCGGAGTGAGTGGTGGAGGTTTTCTAATTTTAAGTCCGAAAAGTATATTTTACTATTAATTTCTTTTATTTTTAAATTCAAAATTGATTTTTTAAATTGATGTTTGGCCTCATCTAATTTTTCAGAGTAGCGTGGCGGGAGGGAGATTTTGTTCAAGCAATGTTCGATAAATGTGGGGAAAACATTTTTGCTGCGGCATTTGAGAAGGAAAATTCTCTGTTCCCGAGCAATCGAGTTTGCCTGGGTAAGCCGGGATATTTTGTTGATGAGAAATTTATAGGCAGGGAATTTCGTTTTGATGGAGCTAAAGGAATGATCTACCTCGGTTTGTTGAGAAGCTTGAAGATTCCTCTGTTGTAAGGTGGGTTCAGGTCCTGAAGCGATGGATGTGGTCGGGGTTCGGTCACTGCTACTTAATAAAACTACATTTTATCATAAAAATGGTTTTATTGTGCCGACGTTTGCCTCTCTTCCTCATAATTAATCCTGATAAGATTCCAGAAATTCTAACAGCCTTTAACTCCTACCACCCCCGGTTAATATTCACCATCGAGACCGAAACTAACAACTCCCTCCCTTTCCTTGACATACTCCTTATTAGAAATACAGACGGCTCTATATCCACTGATTGGTATATCAAACCCACTTACTCGGGACGACTTCTCCATTACCTTTCCTCACACCCCAAACACCAAATCCTCAATACTGCCAGCAACCTAATAAATCGAGCCCTCTCCCTATCCAACACCAAATTTCACCCTGCCAACAAATCCCGACTCCTCGATATTCTTACTACCAATGGATTTCCTACGAACATTATCACCCGTCTCATAAATTCTTTCAATAACCCTAAACCCATCCCCACTACCCAAGATAATATTGTCCCTCAATTCAGAGGCCTCCCATATATCCCAAACCTCACAGAAAAAATCCAAAAATCCCTACGCGATACATTCCCCACTCTAAAACTAGGACTATCGACACAGAACAAACTGAAAAACTTACATACGACTCTTAAAGACCCTATCCCACAAAAAGACAGGACCAATGTAGTCTACAGAATCCCCTGCATCACACCCAACTGCAATAGTGCGTACATTGGACAGACTAAAAACCCAGTAAGAAAACGTATCAACAACCACAAAAATGATGTACGGAATAAATACATAAAGACAGCTTTAACTAGACATGCCATCACAGACGGACATGACTTTGGTTTTGACCAATACTCCATCCTTTTCACTGAATCCAACGAAGAAAAACGCCTCCTCTCCGAATCAATTTTTATCCACCTAGAAAATAATCCAGTTAATGACAAAATTGACAAAGAAGTCATCTCCTCTACCTACTCCAACATCTTCCATTTATTAAAAACTCCATCCTAATCCCCTATACCGCCTGCAATATAGCCCTTTATACCTGCCTCCCTTTCCATTAACACAGCATTTTATGACTTTATGACCCCTTACTGTACTTTGCCGCTCTTTCTTTCATCTTCTATGTTCTCTGTCCATTGGGTGGTCCAGAACCCCCCTCCCCCTCACCAACTCCTTTCTTCCTATATTTCCCTGTATTAACTGTCAGAAATGATCCCGCACTTGTGAGGAATAGTTCTCTATCTTCCCATCGGTAAGCCCATATTGTTATTCTTATATCTAATCTAATATGTAATCTGTTATTCTTATATCTGTTTTCCTAATAATCCAAACACTTCTAGAGCACATTGTTCTTCTATATATTATGTTCTAGTATTTTATGTTTTTGTCTTTTTCCACATATGTATGTATGTATATATGTATGTGTATTTTTGCTTGTAGGCATATATATATATATATATATATATATATATATATATATATATATATATATATATATGTGTGTATATTTCAGTACTACATCCGTCCTACTTGTTTTTTACAGCCCTGATGAAGGCTTGAAGTTCAAGCCGAAACGTCGGCACAATAAAACCATTTTTATGATAAAATGTAGTTTTATTAAGTAGCAGTGACCGAACCCCGACAATCCCTACCTTGCATCATCAACGGTCAACGATCTCCTCTCAACTAATCAAAAATAGTTTCAGAATCTTTTTTGTAGAGAATTTAGTAAGCTTTCAAATAGTTTCTATCCACTTACCACGATTTCCCAACCTTGTTCGAGATATTAATGAAAGTATACGAAGTTCCCAAAACTTTTCATGTCTGTTCATAAAATATTTTATTCTAACCCTTCCTTAACTCCAAACGTAACCAAAAGTTTAACATATTAGTTTTGATGAAATTCGAACATACAAAAAATGTTTCAACTGAATCCCATGCTTTTACGTACCAAAACCAAAAATGTTATTCAGCAACTATTTTTCCAATTTTCTCGAAAACGGTTAAAGCTATCGCCTTGAAAATGGTTTCATTCGTTTTCCAATCCCAAGAAGCCTATAAAACGAGTACTTACAAGCTTATGAACTCAAAAACGTAAGCGTTACGATTTTTTTTGCGCGAATTTTGCCCCAAACGCCATCTTCCAGTGGGCGGATTCTGCTGGTTAACGAACTTGACCTTTCAAATTGGACGAAGGATTTTTGTACCAAATTTCATCAAAATCGGACCATTAGGGAAGCCAGAAATGAGCGAACAGACAAATATGTATGTATATACAAATGTTAACCACTATCATTTTTGGTCTCCAGGGGTTCTGAAACGCAAAATTTTCTAGTCGGCACTTCCGGATTGCATCATGAGATCAACCTTATAAGCGGGGTTCCTCCCTATGGGGGAGGGAGGAACTGCGCTAAAAGGAAGAGTTAAATGAATAGCAGCAACACATCCACTTACACTGAAGTTCTGTTGAGTTGCAGTTATTCATTAACAACAGAAGCAACATTCACCATTCATTTGGTTTTTGAAAACGATAGCATGAACATGAGACAAAGATAAAACAGTGTGTCACATATATTATTACAACAAAAGGTCAAACCTCTTAATTCTAGAAGAAAGTCAGTCTTTCTTGATTCTTCATAAATATTTAAAAGTGTTTTTTTTTTTTTTTTTTTACAGCGCATTGATATCTAGGCCAGTACCGCCAAGCTATCTATCTATAGGTTAACACCCTTCCTAAATATCCAAGATGGAGCAGGAAATTCCATCAATGGGAATGGAAGACTCCTGCGGCAGTTGGGACTTGAACCCCCATCTCCTGCAAGAGAATCTAAGGTGTTAGCCACTGGACCATGGGAGACTCACATTTAAAAAGTCTAATCAATTTTAAATAAATTGATATGGATAAAGCGTTGTAAAAAGAAAAGAAAAGAAAAACAATGAAAAAACAAGAATTAATGGAAACTCACAATATACTCCAGGCATATCACGACACAGTAACTTCAATGTTTCAACAGTAGCTGTTGTATAGTCCTTTAAGTATTTCACTTCCTCATTTGATAAAATACCAGTAGATTTAAATAAATTGACAGAATACATTTCTATCTTCTCTAGTCTTAATCTCAAATAAGATCGCATAAGATATCTAATTCTTTCCAACTCCTGTTTATGGATCAGAGATCGGAGGTCATTTGGTTCTAGTAAACTGACATTTTCTTCCATTTGTTCTATCTAAAAATAAAAATGAATTGAGAGAATTGTCAAAAATTAAACTTCAAACAATAAATTAAGCTTAATCTGGAGAACAAACATGAATATGGTGTTAAAGACCTCAAAGATAGACACGCCTTAAAAAAACAAGAATATATTAAAATTGGAGAACAGAGATAAAGTCCTCTTCATGCGGTTTGTCTATAGTTATTCCTGAATCGACAAACAATATTCTTATAATAAAATTTAAAATTGAGTAAAACAATTTATAAGGAACACTTTTATGCATAACATTTGTAATATTTAATTTAGTATTATTTCTTAATACCAACATTTTGTGCATGATATTAAAAAATAGTTTTACAGAAAGGAAGGGATAAAAGAAAGAGATAAAAGTATCTGATTAATGGTACTAGAGTACATTAAGAGGATGGCCAGAACATTAAAAAATGTTAAATTCTCAAATAATCCTCCAAATTTAATAATATCATTATTTGAATTTTAAAAAATAAAATAAAAAAAGTTAATATCAACAGAACTTATACATTCCCAGTAAAAAATGCTGTTGTTAAACAATAATTCATATATCGCCATGACGTCTTTATAAGAAAATCATTCTCTGATCATTTGAGCGTACCAGAGGAAAACTTGAGCCCATATATGAATATTAAATCCAAATGAAATATCGTAAGTAATAACATCAAAATTGAAATGAGTGAAAATCAATTAAGATGAAGGATTTTGCCAAATATCAGTCTATGTATATTTGTTCCAATTTACAGATCAATTAAAGCCAGCCTCTAATTTAACACCTTTGTTACTTGAAAGTAACAAAGACCATTATGCTTTCAAACTATAATGGCAGTGTTTTCTGGATCATCTTAACTTACTAACCTTAGAAACATGTAATGGAAGCGATGTTAAATGTTTTTTTTTGGGGGGGGGGGGCCATTAGAGCCGACATCCAGGGTGCTGCCAGGAATTTTCTCAACGAGCCCTGAGATGAGAAAATTCCTGCCGCCGGTGGGGATCGAAACCACGATCTCCCGCCTATGAATCTAAGGCGCTAGCCACTAGACCACGGGAGATCCCGTTGAACGTTATTCAGTAAAAATTCCGATATTGTAGAAACGTTACACAGACCATTATTCAAAAACAAACCATTCAAATTTAAAAAAGCAAATAATTAATCAAACCTGTTCCATCATGACTTCTACAAATTCGGATTTATGAGGCAACAATTCCGGTGAAAGGTGTTCGTTCATCCAGGCCTCTTGGAGGATGTTCAAGACAGCTTGGGCTGTCATAACTTCTTCTCCGTCATCCTCAACTTCTGCCAGGATGTCATCCATTGCAGAATTAATCAATCAGTGCCTAAATAAATAAATACAAAAAAAAAATAATAAGTGAACAATAAGAATTTACAAGTGAAATAATAAGCTGTTTTTGAAGAAGAATTTAGATATTTGATACGGAAATTTGTATAGCTCACATCATCAATTAATTTTAATTTTTCAATGAACATCAAATCAACATCACTAAATGCTTGTGGTTATTGTTTCTTTTTTAAATATTCTTGCATAAATGTGTTTGCATAAGGCATTTCATAAGTATAATGAGTATTTCTCATTTAACGCCCACTACTCTAATTTAATATAAAAATAAACACATTATGGAGGCCCGGTGGTCATGAATGTTAAGGCATGAGCACATAGCACTCTGGGCCAAGGGTCATGGGTTTAAGTCCCACTAGGGCTGGTGGCTTTTCTTTGGAAAAAAAAAAGGAAAGGCATCAGCCCTATCCTGGCTAAAGCAGGGTGGTGACCTATAGATAACCCGCTCTAAAATTCTGAGTTAAATTATAATGGGCTTTAATAAACACAGGAGTCTCCCCATGGTCTAATGGCTAGCGTCTTAGATTCATAAGCGGGAGATGATGGGTTCAATTCCCACCGGCAGCAGGAATTTTCTCATCTAATGGCTCGGGAAAATTCCTCGCTGCATCCAGGATGTCGGCGCTAATGGCCTAGATGCCGATGCGCCGTAAAAAAAATAATAAAAAAAAAACATTTTGAATAACATAGTAAAGGCATATGATAAATTATGCATAACTATTTTAGTGATATTGGTGTGTGATAAATAATCTAATATATTTGCCTGTTAAAAAAAAAAAGCTGTTTATTTTTACATTAAATTAGAGATCCGAGCATTAAACTAAAACGACCCAGTCTATGAAAGTACTGGCAATACCATGTATTCAGTGTGTGTCTGTCAGAATGTGCATTATGGAGAAGTGTGTGTTGAAGAAGGTAAAAGCAGATCCTTCCTATCTTAAAATAATCTAGGAATCAGTGAATTGACAAATAAATAATTTAGGAACCAGTCAGTGACGTTTGGCCGAACTTGAGACATCAAAGTAACTTATTATCGTCTATTTGATGTTTTACTGTGTGACCATACATGTAGGGTGCTTAATTTCTTGAAGCTTGTTATCAGTCATATTATTACAGGATTCTTCTCATTTATATTTTATGGCATAAATATAGCACTTATAACATGGCCACAATAAGAAATAGAAAAATGCATTTCAAAAAACAACTATGGAACCTCGTGGGGTTTGAAATTGTTCATACTGACATAAGCAAGAGTAAATAGGACAAGTGCTTTTTATCATGGGCGTATATAAGGGGGGGGGGGCTGCAGCCAATTATTATCAATTTTGATTTGATCGGTAAAAATTTCATAAAACCCTTAAAAATAAATTAAATAAGATCATTTAGTTCATAAAACATATTCTATTTTGGGTGTAATAGCGTTTAAGTTGGCTAAAACTCTTCCAAGATCTAAATTGTTAGTATTCCATACCCCGGAAATGGTCTCACACAAGGAAAGATTAAATTTACCAAGGAAAGTGATAATCACAACAGTTGTTCAACGAAGTTAGTATGGATTAGAAATAAATTAGATTTAGAAACAAAACATTAGGTAAAACAATGCCTTTTTCATAAAGACAATGCTTTAACAGGTACTGAGACACAACAAAAAAATTAGAAATTTTAAAATAGATCTACTAATTTTTATGGAATTTATGGTATTAAAACATCAACACTAATATGAATAACTGTTGTTTTTTTTAATATTTATTTCGCTAAACTAATTTTATATTAAAATCCTACTCTAATGCTATGTCATTTTTATATGTAAATTACCTGAACTTTAAAACAAATAAAACTCCGAGAATGGACCAGTCAGACAATGAAAGCTACACACGAAGTACTCTGCCTGTTAACCTTTCAACATGACTCTTTGGCGCATTTAGCTTGATGACTTTTCGTAACGATTCGCTCAAATGAACATTTGAAAATGGCGATGTTACTGCTCTTTAATGATTTTTTCTACGTCATGGCAGCCATCATATTGACTAAGTATTTTCATACCTAAAACATTTAATATATTTGACAAAATCTTAAATAGAAATAGTATGACCCTAGACTAATCGCCTTTCATTTTAATTTTCAGTAATTGTGATGATTAGGGGCCTCCTCACCAACTTTTTTTTATAATTTTGCACTATAACGAATTTTGATAATAATAATGAAAATGAATTGTAAAGTTTAAGGGCCTCCTCTCCCGTTGTAACCTATCTTATTATGGACATACGTGCTATTCGTTTCCCCTCGCTCAAGAAGATACCTAAACTCTAGGCAATCCAACTTTTAGCGAGTTGGATTGACTAGAGTTTAGATCTCTTTATGAGCGAGCGGAAAGGCGTAGCACGTATACCCATACAGGAGTCGAATTTTTTTCACATGTATTGGATTCTTGTCCATTAAAAAATTTACTAGTTCTTAATTATTGTGAGTTAGGACTAAAACGTCGCGCAGATATTGCGGCAGCCTGCGCTGAGGGGATGGATGGCAAAGCGTGCAGCAAGCAAGTAACCTCTTGGCCCACCGGGCTAATCTCCATTGTAAGTAGCCTGCCTACAACATGCGGGGCTCTGTTGTAGGCGACCGTTTTACTCCCTTTCTTCTCGTGGGAATCAAAATAGAAATCCGAATCCTTAGTAGCCACGGCGACCTCAGAGCTCACAAATGAACACACCGAGCTTTCTGCTTCTTCTGGACTACCGGGGGTTGGAGTTTTCGAACCTTCCTCCTTTTGCCTCCAGCATCCTCGGATTCTGCCTCGGTCGTAGCTTGAACCAAGCTCTTCTTCAGCTTCCTCCTCTGGACCCCAGAGAGCTTCTTCTTGACGGTCACGAACTCCTGATCGTCTTGAGAAGTGCCTGGTACTGGAGATTCCATAGCCAGATCACCAACCTCCTTACCTAATTCCGATAGGGATTCATTATCGGTTGCGGGGGTGATCGCGTTCTCAGGATTCGAATTTTAATTTTGGATTTTTGTTTTGGTTGGACATTTGATTCCCATGACAAGCAAGAGAGTAAAACGGTTGCCCACAGCAGAGCCCCGCATGTTGTAGGAAGGCTACTTACAATGGGGGTCGCCTGGTGCACCAAGAGATTACTTGCTTGCTGCACCTCTATATTTATGTACCCTATGCCATCCAACCCCACAGCGCAGGCTGCTGCAACCTTAGACTGAGTGCTTTCCTGAAAAAAGAAAAACACCACCACCCCTCCGGTACCACTCTAGCTTGGCTTGTCCCCTAGGTCCTGTTGAGCATGCTTGTACCTGAGCTGATATAGCACCAAGTTTCCTAGAAGCATGCAAGCCCCAACACCTGCACACCTGAATAGGGTGATGACCAAGATACAGTACTGTGGTTAGGATCCACTGAAGACTGACTACCCAATTGTCTTGCCGGAGTTGGGAGATCTCCCGGAGAAGAGGTTCGCACAGTCAGTTGGGGAGTTGTCTGGAATTGAAATGACAGCTTGGGAGACAATGAAAAATGCAGCATGCTGGTAGGAGCCAGTCATACCACAGTTATTTCTCCATAATAATTACTGGCATTTTCCCCAACTCCTTGGCTTATTTCAAACATTTTATTGAAGGCTATAACTCCAGCCCCAGCAGGGGTGAATTTAGATCTGTTGATATAGATGTGTAATCATTCTGTTTCCGGATTTAGGTTGTGAGTTGTTTCAAGAGTTGATCTTTTTAGCTCTTCTGGGATTGCGAGCAGTTTAGGCATGTTGGTGTTAAGGAGTGACAGTCGTTAAGTAGGTTTGATGGCTGTCAAGCTATCCAAAGGTCTTGAGGCTTATCAAAAGTTCAAGTTAGGATAGATTAAAAAATAAATTTTCACCTAAATGAAGTTTTTAGCAGTTAACAAACCTTTCTGAGCTGCTCAATTTTAATAAAATGTCTTTAACTATAGATGAGGAATAGTTACAAAAGAAATGAAAAATAAGAAAACTAGAAAAAAAAAAAAAAAAAAATTAGAACCGTCTGGACAGCACTAGTATGAGCAGTGGCGGCTAAAGGGGGGGCTTAGCCCCCCAGGATGAAAATTCACAACCTTTTTCGGTTGTTAGAAAAATAAATTGTTTATGCAAATTTATAGTAATAACTTCTAATTAATGTATGTTCTTAGTTTATCAAATACTTCCTTAATGATTTCCTGGTGCCTAGTTATAAAAATTTGATTCTACACCCCCAGGCACGGCGGTAAGCCCATACTAAATTAGCCCCCCCCCCCAAGAAATGTTTGTCTACAGCTGCCTATGAGTATGAGTCAGGGGCCCCCAATTATAAATCTTCAATCATTTCTATATCAATTACTAAGTAAAACTTTTATTTCTTTTTCAGCTAACCTATTGCAGAAAAATGTTCAAATAAATAAGTTAAAATATTTTTAACTGTGACAAACTTAGCCTTGGTATGATGTTTAAATATAAGTATAAGTATATTCGGGGTCTCCCGTAGTCTAGTGGTTAGCGCGCTGGATTCATAAGCGGGAGATGGTGGGTTCGATTCCCACCTCCGGCAGGAATTTTCTCATCTCAAGGCTCGCTGGGAAAAT
Source organism: Gonocerus acuteangulatus (assembly GCA_946811695.1). Classification (NCBI taxonomy): domain Eukaryota; kingdom Metazoa; phylum Arthropoda; class Insecta; order Hemiptera; family Coreidae; genus Gonocerus; species Gonocerus acuteangulatus. The sequence continues at coordinate 50,435,932 of OX328129.1, forward strand.
TCCTCGCTGCACCCTGGATGTCGGCGCTAATGACCTAGAAGTAGATGCGCCGTAAAAAAAAAAAAAAAAAAAAAAAAAAAAAAAAAAAAAAAAGTATATTCGTAACAGGTTTAATTTTAGTAGTCTAAAAAGTATAAAATAATTTTTACTTGGATGACAATTTTAATGTAGCAGCTGACATTTTACTTGTAGTAAGTACAGGTTAGATTAAAGAATTTACAAATGGCCGCCTAGACACACCCAAGGGTTGTTGCTTGGATGGTCAAGAAGTATTTTTTGCCTGCCCTTTTCGGATTAGTTATTGTTCATTCCTGAGAAATATTGTTCAAAGTACATCCTGTTTTACTATTCAATAATTTGAGGTCATAATTTTGAAAACACAACCCAAACTTGTGTTTAGGTTAAACAAATTAAATCAGTTGAGAAAGCTAACCTCAATTAGATTCTTTAGGAGCTACTGTGCATAATTCAGGGTTTTTACATTTCTGCTAAAGCTGAATTTCTTCAAAACCTAAACCCATAGTATACTTCAGCACAGCTTAAAGGAAGAAAACGGTGAGTATTCATAAAATTTCTCTTAACAAAATCTAGTACTACAATAATTCAAATGAATTTCATAAAACTAATTATCAAATTATTCATTGAAACTGATTTTTTCTTACTTTAGGTACAAATGCCGCCATTTTCAAAGGATGTACCACTTCACCGTGAGCCCACACCCCCTCTTGATGAAGAATTAATTTACGTTAGTGGTTCAGAGACAGATTATGAGACAGATTATGAAACAGATGAAGATAATGAATATTTTCCATTTCAGACTGAAGCTCAACAAATAATTCAGCTGCCAACACCAGAAGGGTTGGTAGCGCATGTGGAATATTGTATTTGTGGAAGTATAGATCATGTTTATGAAGGATTAATAGCATGTAGTAATGAAAATTGTGAACTAAAATGGTTTCACATGTCTTGTGTTGGCATTAATGATCAAATTCCTAGCGGGGCGTGGTATTGTCCTTCCTGCAGATCACCATGACATGCTACCAAGTATCAGCAAGCAAATATTTCTAGTCAATTAAGCAATAATTTTTAGCATAAAAAAAAAGCTGGAAATACTGAAGACTGAATTGTTTAGTTTTATTATAAATTCTTGAAATGAATGATACAACTAACTTTTTAACTAATGTCATTGCAGTAATAACAACATTACATATCGTCCCAACTATGTCAAACTATTGAATATGCAAAAACTTGGTTTTCAGATTCGAGGCTTTGCTCTTGGATTGTGGACAATACGGCTTGTTATAAATTGTCGCCACTCTAACCTCTTTAGAATAGCCTTTAATGCCTTAAATAAAGTATCGAATAAGACCATTTTTCAATAAATTACTTCATTAATGGATAGAATATGTTCGTTCTCTAGGTTGCTCCGATTTGCATATTCGATAGTTTGACATGGTAGGGGTGATATCATTGAAAGTAATCAACCAAATAAGTCATTGAAAAATAAAAAGTTTGCAAATCATTAATCAAAAATTAATCAGCAAACTATAAATTGGTTGAGTTATTGTTCATTCCTGACACATATTGTTCAAAGTACATCCTGTTTTACTATTTAATTAGCTGACCCGGCAAACTTTGTACCGCCTAACAGTCGATTCTTTAATTTTTTTTTTTTTTCTGTTAATACTTATTCTGCTATTTGGGACACTGGGTCAGCTAGTAAGATAAAAAAAAAGAAAAGAAACTTAATGAGTCACCAATTACATTTTGTCAAAAAATTAAAAATTATAAAACACTTAAAATTCTTTTAAAAGTCACTAAAAATCACAATGAAAATTACAATATCATATTTCTTATTATGATACCTACTTATTATATTTCATTTTATTTTAATTATTCTAAATTAAGTTTCATTTTTATTGTAGTACTTAATAGTACACGATATTTTTTGTTTGATTACCTGACGCATAAACAGACAGAGCAGATGGTTTCCCAACACGGAAACAGGCAACATACAATTGACCATGCGAGAAACATGGGTTTTCTAGATTAATACCACAAACCCATAATGACTGCCCTTGGGATTTGTTTATAGTCGAACTGAGTTCATAGGTCCAATAGCAACACAGTTGTAGGCACTGTAATTAATTGACAGCAGCTCGATTCAAACTTGCACCATTATTAGTTGAATGTCGCGCTTCACGGGTCTGTCTGAACTGAATTCTTTCACGTTCATTGCGATCTTCACGTTCATTGCGATCTTCACGTTCATTGCGATTTTCACGTTCCTCGGCAGTACAATTAGATTGATAATGAATTTCTTTTTTTTTTGATTCTTTGAATTTTGGGTTGTTCTGCCTAAATTTGTCCGCCGCCTTATAGGAGGCATATTTAGTGTCACAAACACACAACACTTTAGTAATTTTAAAGAAATTTGTGGCTTTTAGGTTTAGTAATATTATAGATGCACAGCAAAGAGATGTTTAAATTTCAAGTGACATTTTACCACAGACAATTTACATTTTACCAAAGGCAATTTGTTTTTGAGTAATGTTACCATCGTATACAATTTGACAAATATTGACATTAATATTTATACAATACTAATGTCACTCAATTGTTTTGCCTTCCCAGAACCCCTCCACTAACACTTAAACTTTATGGTATGGTATTAAAGTTCTAATTGACCTTTAAGTATTATTACGAATCTTTTGTATGGGAATATAGAAAAGTGGGGTCTTTTTTACTCTGATAACACAAATGTAAATTAATTTAAATTGCATTATTAACATGTGATTCTATTGTCACCTAGTGATTACTTGTTATTATTTTTTTAATTTTTTTTTTTTTTTTGTTTTGCTTATACACAAATAACCTAATACGTTAACTGTTAAAAATATTATAATTGAGAACATATGCTTTTATTTAAAAATGAATTTGCGTTAACAAAGTAAAACAGACCCAAAAAGTGTTGTTTTTAGACTTTTTCAGGCAATTTTTTTAATTTTTCTCTCCGTAAGAACCATCCTTGTAGTTCAAGGAATATTATAAAAAAAGAATTAGCAAAACCGGTTCAGTTTTTCTCGAGATTTGCGCTTACCAACACATTTAGCGATTTATTTTTATATAATAGATAATATGAGGTAATTATCTTGAAAATATAACCCAAATTTGTATTTAAGTTAACCCAACCAAACTATCAATATTTTTTGGAGCTAATAATTTGTCTCACTAGTAATATTTTTTAGTACTGTCAAAAACAATATAGGTAAATGCAATTGCCTCAGGTCACAGGACAGTCTGGAATCAGGAGGAATGAACTGACTGATAAGTAAGTAAATATCCAATAAAATCAGATGATCCCTGAATCTTATAAGAAAATAGTAAAAGTACAACTACAGGAACAACGTTCAACAGGTTTAATAAACAAATGGGATTAACAATGAACTACAGCGACTTCATACACTTGACTGGCACAATAACAGATGTTTTACAACACATTCATCGTTTCAATAAACACTTATGTTACTTCATAAACAATCACAGATCACACTGTCATTGCACCTTCCTTATTAACAATCACACCAACAACTTATTTAAAACTGCTGAATTTTGCGAACATGATTTTAGATTCACCGTGATAGTCTAAAAAGTATTCATACGGACGCATATAAAAAATACACACAATGAATATTAAATTGTATTTAAAATTCTGTTCTTTAATTTTTAGTTAAGTCAATTTAAACAAATCCCAGTAGTTCTTAAATCTAACTTATTGTTTATGGTAGCATAATACCACTTTATTGTAGAGCATAAAATATAAATTTATATTTATTTATATATACATTAAATTTATAAATATAAATCTATATTTATTTATACATATTCAATTTATAAATATAAATTTATATTTATAAATTTAATGTACATATAAATAAATATAAATTTATATTTTATGCTTGATTAAAAAATTAATGTATTTATATATTAATTTTATTGCCTTTTGTCATATTTTGCTAATATGTTGCAATAAAAATTGTTTCATGGTATTTTACTATTATTATTTGAGCTTACCTTCCCAAGCCATGCCAAGGATGAGGAGAATAGATGGTTCACTTCTTGCAAAATTATTTAAACTCGCTTCATTTTCTTTTTGCATCAAGTTAGAATTTAATCCATGCTCTTTCACGCTGTTTTCATTTTTCATTTTTGAAGAGGCAACTTGATATTCTAATAAATTTAAAAGTAAATTAAAATTACATACATGATATCGTCGATACAAATGCAAAGTAACGAATGTGAAAAAATGCATCTTTCATTGTCAATCTTTACTAATTTCTGCTGGACTTATGTACGGCAAATTCTTGAATCTGAGTTCACTCTATGAAAGGGAAAGTATTCCACTATCAAAAGGTCAAATCTGCCGAATGTTTGAATGTCCAAAAAAAATATATGAATAAATGCTTTTCCACTCTGAAAAGTAGTGATTTTCACATTCGATACTTTGCATTTGTAGTGACGATATATTCAACCAAACAATAATTCCCTCAAAAGATATTTGTTTTTATGAAACTCCTAGTTATCTAATAAGACACTTGGAATAGCCAGCTAAGTAATTTAGGGACTAATATTTATAGTATTAACTGAAACTAGATTTGAGTCATGAGTTAGTTTTTGCTTTGTGGTGCCTTGACTGTATATTTGGCATAATGGGTTACCTTCGAGTGAATTCAGCTGTATGCAGTGTTGTGGGGTGGGTAAATACCCAGTGGGTAGGTAAATATAAATTGGGTATTTACCCGGGTATTCACCCACAGGGAAGGTAAATACCCAAAAAGTGGGTATTTTCAGTTTTTGAGCTTGATACAACTTCTTTGAATGTTTTTTGGTGCAAACAAGGACTGAAACTTACCCATTTGATCATAAAAACTTAAGAACATTAATACTTACCCAGTAATATTTTAAAGAAAGTTAAAAGTCGGTCCGGGTATTTATGGGTATTTACAACTTAATGAATATTTATAAATTTTCATGATTACTTTTACAGTAGGGAAGGTTAATTAATTTTAAAAAGGTTTTAATGAAGCCTACTCAATTATTAAGGACTTATTTAAATTTAAAAAAAGGGACAAAAACATTTTTAATGTTTATTATAATAGTTCAAAACCATTTTAAGTTTAGTTTAAGTATGTGATCCTTGTTAATATTATTTGAAATTATGCCCATACAGTAGTAACAACATTACAGTAAGCGGAAATCTCACCAAAAATGAAAAGGTAGCTTCTTGATGACAGAGTGTTTTGAGTCCGAGTCAGGAAACTAGTTAACATCCTTGATCCAATTGTTGAACTTATCACTGCCATTCAGTTAAATGCCCCTTTGATCCACACAGTTCATAAGAGATTTAAGAAACACTGAAAACTTTTCAGCAAGAAACCCAGAATCTTCTCTTCAAAAAAAGGAGGAAAAACTTGTGTTAACTAAATAGGAGAAACGCATTCAGTTTGGTGTTGGAAACACACATCTTGCTGCAGACTTGTTGAACTCTTCCATTTGTTTTGTGTGTGAGTTAGGAAGAAGCATGGGATTGAAATCAGTTGATCCTCGGAAAAACATAGCTGGCTGTAGGGACCAAGAGGAATTATGGCAAAGATCCTTTGTTTGGGAAGGTCTTGAAGACAATGACAAAGAAAATAATAAAATAAGTCCCATGTTATGGTGGAGAGGCTTGAAAGGTAAATGTGTTTTGATCAATGAGTAGGTAACTTAATTTGTGTTTTGAGAAATTGAGATAATCCTAGTCCAAAGTTTTAGCTGAGGCTACATTTTTGTGAATACAGTACAGTAGTATCAAATTTAGGCAAACAACTTGTTTTATTGGTAGTCTGAAGGTCCATGGCAAATTTTCAGATAATAATTTATTAACCTCTCAGTGATCCTATTTTATAATTTATTACTGTTTTAATAGTTTCTCAGTGTTGCAATAGCTCTAAACTGGCAAGATCCATGACATTTTACAATATTCGATTACTAAGTCGCGGTTTAGTTAAATACATTAAATACCCGGGTATTTATGAAATTGGGTATTAACCCTTAAGAATAAATACTCGGGTATTTTACAACACTGGCTGTATGTAATGTTTAAAAATAATTGTAATTGCACAGAGAATCTCAATGGTTAGCATAGTAAGTATATTTTAAAGTTGGGAATCGTTAGAAAAGCTGACTCGAATCCAGCCTGTGTTAGGTTGAACTCCACAGCAATGATCTTTGTGAAAGAGCACCCTACTTCACCATGGATGTTTACACTCAATGCCAAAATGTTAGACACAACCTTGAAATTTTGAAAACTGAAAATACAATTTTTTGAAATCTTGATTGAAATGTATATAATTGGAAAACACTTAATTGAAAGTTTACCAGTGTGATATATCAAAAGATAAATAAATAACAGATAATGGCATTATTTTGTTTCATGAAAAAGACACAGTTGTTGTTTACAAACCTTTAATTCCATAATGATTGATTAGGCGGTTGAGAGCATTAAGGTTTGACATTTTCCACAGTCGTGAGTTCAATTTTAATGAGAATAAGCTTAGAGAAAAAATTGGTAATAAGAATTGCATCCAAAACAGCATGCAAAACAGTTCAATTGCTTTCAAAGGAAGCTAGTGTTTACACCAAGATTAGCAATGTGCAATGGTTATTGCAAAGATCAAAAAAACACAGTTACAAAAAATAAAACAAAAACCTGTTTTAAATTCTCATCGTGAAATAGCTCAAATGGCCTTTGCAGAAGAAGTTGTGTCATGGACCGGTCAATGGAACGAATTTATTTTTTCTGATGATAAAAAAATTAATTTGGATGAACGTGATGATTTTTCTTTTTTATTTTCTTGATTTAAGAAAATAAATTATTGTCTTGGTGGCAAATGGGCAGAGGCAGTGTATGGTTTGGGCAAGTATTTGGTACAAGAACAAGGGCAACTTTGTGTTTCTTTATAAGAGAGCATCAAACCTTATTAGAAGAACAAAAACCCGTTTTTAATGACATGGCAGTAGATTCACCTGCCTTTCAGATAGAAAACACTCCAATTAAGAAGAAGTTGGCAAGTATTAAGAATTGGTTCATCCTAAGTAATATAGACAAACTATATTGCTCTGCTTTTTATCCAGACATTCTTGAAAAATGTCAGAATTCTTACAAGAAGAGTATATAGAGGTAAAGGCAATATTAAAAGACAATTCTAGCTTCATGGGAAGAAAAACTTTGAGAACCATTAAAAACATTATGTTATTCAATGTCAAAAATAATTTTTAAAGTAATAAAAGGTGGTGGAAAAGCCACAGAATTTTAAATTATATTTTTATGACTTTCCAATTCCAATGTGTCTAACATTTGATGCTTCTAGAATCAGGTTTTAATCATTTTTATTTCATCTATCTTTTGTATTTGGGTATAATACAGAAGAGCACTACTAGATAAGTTTAAGGTAAGTTAAAAATAATAGTAATAGTATTTTTGTATTGATCTAGTCAAATGAAAGATCAAAAGTAACATTTAGTAAAGCGTATCTAACATGTTGACACTGAGTGTGGAACGAGTCAAAATTAACGTGAGGGCTCAGGGTTGATGGCTACAGGAAAGCAATGTGGAAAAAAACTGATAGGATGTAACCAGGAGGGGTGAAACTCATAGAGAACGACGCAGCACAAATTAAAGGACATTTTATGGTAAGTATCAAGGAATTATTTTATACAACAAATCTTGCATCATGTAATATATAAAAACAATTTAATTGATTTGAACGAGTTTCTATTGTCAATTACTCAAGATTTTGCTGACATGCTTTCCTTAATTCTTATTCTCAAATCTTCTGCAGGAATTCTCGAAACGATTACACTTAGGATGCTAGATAGATACATTAATACTTAGAACTGAAAACTAAACAATACTTCAAACTGAAGAACTCAGTCACATGACAAAGAACTGCCTAAAAAATGTGGATTTTCTTAAATTATGAATTTTTCTTAAATAATAAATAATACTTAACTCTTACTCCTCTCTCTCTTCTTCTTTATCTAACTCGAGACAACATTCACCTTTAAAAGTTTTTTTTTTCCCTTTTCTATAAATATTTTACAGTTTTATAGAAGAAGAAAATAACTTTTTAAAGGAGAATGGTGTCTAGAGTTAAAGAAGAATAATATTGAATATTTCTTCAAATGTTTGCTTCAATATACATTACATGTCTGTGTATATTTCTTCTTTCTTTTCAGATGTCCTAAATTTGCTTTTCTTTTCTTCAACAATAATAATCGATTGACATTAACATGTTACATCTTACAACTCAAAGATGGAACTATCTCATCATTGAATGAACCATCTCTTGAATAATTTCTTGCAACATTTAGTATTTTTTCATTGATTTGACCAAAATTGTAGCAACTATACTGTTAACAGATTCATAAATACTTTGTTACCACGTAGCTAAAAATTGATGAAAATGGTAAGTCATTTTTCAAAAATTCTCTCAGGAGTGCAGTATCAATAGCTACAATCCTTTGACTAAAGAATTTAAATTATAGCTGCTGCCTTGTTGAGACAACACTGATTAATGGCGTGATATCAGTTTCGATCTCCTTTTGAACAGTCAATGTTCAACATTTTACATGAAAGAATATTATTCAGGTATGTATTTTTATGATCCTCATTATCGGAAATCTATTTATATTTCCTATTTATGTTCAAGAGAGATTTTTCATAGAATCTATTTTATATCTGCGGACGGGCAACACTGCATAATGGCGGAAAATTCTTTCTTTATTTCATACCCAGCAGTCAATGTTAACTTTTAAAATGGAAGATTACGCATAAGGTGAGTGTATTTATGACTCCCAATACTCCACATAATATTAGTTAATGTTTTTCATAGTTTCGTGGTTGAATCTCCTATTAAAGAGTATTCAAAATGTGATTACGTTTGCCAATACCCGCCTTACAAACAATTCCTAAAAGTAATGACCTGATAAAATTCAAATTCATCCCTTTTATTACAATGAGATGAGAAATCCTCGTTCGGCGATAATGAAAATGCATTCATTAAAGATGATTGTATTAGGAAGTATGATTTTTTTTTATTTATTTATTTTTTTTTTTTTTACTGCAGGAGTCCATTTAATTATTTCTAATTTTTGCCTTACTATGGCTTTCTTAAAATTTCATGATTAGCTGTGTTAATCTCGACGGATTCATTTTTTTATTTGTTTAATGAGTAACTGCATTAACAAGTCAGGTGCTACAGTACAGACGTCACTATCCAAGATAGTGCCGTGTTTTACGGCCAATAATCAGATAAGGATTTCATCAATGGTCTTATCTATTTTGTATTTAGCTCTTAACTTTTTTAAAGAATAGACTGCTCTCTCTCTCTATACTCCCCCCTCGGGAATTGCGTTGTTTAAAATGGCAGATGGCGAAAGAAAGGTCTTTATGTGTAAGTAAAATACCCATTTGAAGTACAACTTCCTCTTCTCCCCAAACAAGAGATTTCATTTGGAATGTCAACCCGTGGTTCTTTGGCCTGATGGAGGGGTGGGGGAAAGCCGGTCGCGCATGCGCCCAGACCTCTCGCTCTCCAGTTACCTCTCATTCGGCGTCGAGTGGCGCCCGCGTCAACATGTGCGGTATCAGCTGCATCTGGCCCGTCAGTGAGTGAAGTGATCGTGCGTGCTATGGGTAACACCGGGACCAAGGGGGCTGAGCAGCCTGCACAGCCCCCGCCTGTTGATCTGCACAGGAGTCCCAACATTCGTGCCAGCATCAGGGCAAAAACACCGATGCCAGCTGAGTCGGAGCTCGAGAGGAGGTTCACTAAAGTCCTGGTAAACAATTATTTTTATGCGAATTGTCGCAAAGTTTTTGAAATTGATACTCCTATCCTGTTGTAATAATATCCAAATAACTATTAGACAAACCTTCACTAAGATAAATAACACACAATATAGTTTCCAGTGCAGTTTCCCTAGGCTGATTCAGATAAAACTGAGAGTCTATGAATACAAATCAAATTTCATAACAATCAACCAAAACAAACACGTTTCTTGTAGAATATGTTCAAATAATAATGACATCTGTAGAAATAGAACATTAATTCTCTAATCATTTGTACAAATGTGCATTAAACTCTATGATATTCAACAGGAATATCAGATGTAATTAGATTCTTCATACAGAATCTCACATTGATGATTCTATCTTGGGAAAAGAATCATCAAAGTGAATCATCCCTTTAATGTCGAAATTATGCAATTTCATCACCTCTTACTTCTTAAAGCCTTGTACTATATTACTTTGAGTTTTTTTTTTTATTCTTCCTTTTTATTACTCCATTCTATGACCTTCAATTGCTGAGTCATCAACTCCCTTTTTGAACATTTTTCCTTATCCTTTTGAATTATTCCCCCCTCTTTACAAATTTAAAATCAAAACATTTACAAATGGTTTTGATTTGACAAGATTTACTTGGAAAAAAAAATGTTCTTAGTGTTCAAAGCTCTACGTGAATTGTATTATTCTGTGTATTCTTGAAAAAAATCAATTGCTAACGAAACTTACAAATAAATTTTGGACACGTGCGTTTTCAAATGACTAAATTATGTTTTTGATAACGCGAAATTTTATTTAGGCTTGGCCACAACAACAACGAAAAAATAAATAATCTACTCTAATAATATTAAATAGCAAATTAAAATGTCTTGACAGTAACATTAAATTTAATGAGGATTGCAAAATTTCTTGTTTGTAACCTCCAGCAAGGCTACCTTCCTAACCCAGCGTCCAGATCCCTCTCTCGTAATCACTTGAATCTTTTATTTAAAATTGGCTCTTCTCAATCGTGATTTGTAAGAATTTTTGTTAAATATTGACTTAATTTACCTGAGATTTAATGTTCTTTAGCCTTAAATTAATGCAGTTCTGATTAAGTGCACCAAATTATTATTTTTTAAACGGCATGATACTTTATTTCTTTTTCTTTTTAGAAACCAGAATTTACTTATTTACTTAACCCAATATCTACAGTTTGTTTATATAATGTCAACAGAGAGTGTCTTATGTTTTATTGTTCTTTTGTCTTCTTAATTATGCAATCTTTTAATTTTGCTTAATATGCTAAATTTTCATTTATGTCAAATTACATAAATTCAAAAGGAATTGAAGTATATTGAAGCCTTTCATTTGAAATATTTACTGTTACCATGCTTTCATATGGTTTTATCTAATAAAATGTTCTAATTTCTTTATATGGTTCAATTGTATTGATAAATATGATGCACACAATTTATAAATATAACTTCTATTTATAGCATTCAAAAATAGGGACCTGCCTCAAAATATTATTAGTCTACTGTCACACAGAAAAGGAAATGTTAAATACTAATTAAAATAAATTTTCACTTTATGTTTGTAATTTTAAAATAAAGTATGAAATCTTTTGTGCAGAATCCAAAAACAGGTTAAATTATTAACACAGTACCTTAAAGTAAATTGTGATGATTAAACATATCACTTTATCAAAATTTTATTTGTTTGTTTTGTTTTATTACTAACAGAGTTTTGATCTGCATAATTAGACTTTCAGTTTCATCTCGATGAGACTAGATTTGATTTATTATTATTTATCTTTCTACTGTATTATAGTTCTTTCTATTCTCACAATTCTCTTGATATGACAATTCGCAATTATTGTTAAAAATAATTGAAATTAATCCAAGAAAAAAGTGACATTGTTTTTTATGTATTTAAATTTTAACGTCCATTATTATTAGCTATAAATTTTTGGATGGGTTATCTATAGGTTCCAACCCTTTTCTAGCCAGTATAGGGCTGGTGGCTTTTGTTTTTTTTTTTTTTTTTTTTCTAAAGAAAAGCCACCACCCCTCGTGGGAATCGAACCCACGACCTTTGGCAAGGAGTGTTAAGTGCTTACGCTTTAACACTCATGGCCACTGGGCTCCAATTGTTGTTGTTTTTTTAAATATATGCAAATAATATATATATATATATATATATATATATATATATATATATATATATATATATATATATATATATTTAATATTATGAAAGCTGGAGATATAAGTAAGAACAATTTTAATTTTCACAGAACTGCCAATGACTCACACAGGTAGAGGCAGTATAAATAAATAAATTTCAATTATCTTTTTAAGTTGATGAATGGCAATTAAAATTAAATTACGATATTTATCCATTACAAAATTATTGTAAGATAAAAAGTAAAAGTCAATTTTCAAAGAAGTTATCATATATTATATATAAAATCTTATGTAAAATGAAAGAGAGGCCAATCAATTCTGTTATGTTTTTATAAAGAAATTGTTACTGGTGATGGGTCTTTTGATTAGTTAGGTTGAAAAGGAAGTCTCAAAATTATCTATGATATTTATATTCATATAGTTGAGAGTGATTTTTGCAAGTTGCCTTTGCTACTCTACTTCCTACTCTAGAGTTGTGTAATTGTGCGGGATGCACCCTTAGCTACTACAGACTGTTCTCGCTGGTCTATAGATCACTAATGATGAACAAGTTACAGCGACACCAATCAGCGCTGAATAAATACAAATATTATTTTTGACCTTGAGACTTATTCTTTTACATAACGCATCTCTTGCGATTTCCATTAAGATCGGTTGGCAGCTATGATTTACATGTGTGAAAGATACGAGAAAGAATTATTGTTAGGTGTAAAAATAAAATGTCCTTATTTTTAGAACCGTGAAAAATGTTTGTTTAATTTTGAATTGATTTTTTATGTGGCCTTTGACCTGGTTTGCTTTCTTAAACACTAGTGGTTTTTAAATAAAAGTTCTTATGAAACCTACATTAAGATTTGTTTACATTCCATTAGTTATATTTAGGTAATTTATAAAATAATTAAGTAAGACTACTCTTTTTTTTGGGGGGGGGGATCCAAAAAGTAAGGCTACTATTGGCGTTTATGATTTATTATTTTAAACAGTCTGTAAAAATAATGATTATATTCAATTTGTCCTCGAATGTAATTTTTTTATTCTGAATTACCATCAATTGCCAAGAAATCTACATACATATAATACTGCGTGAGATTTTGATAAAATTGTAATTTGCAATTTTAATTCTTTAGCGCGGTTCTTCCTTACCCCTATAGGAAGTAAACCTGCTTAGAGTTAGACCTCATGACCTAATCCGGAAGTAGGACTTGAAACTTTCACGTTTCAGAATCCATAGATCACGAAAATAACAGTGGCTCAAGTTTGTATGTAATTTCAAAGCTCAAGTTCATTAACCCGCAGAATTTTTGGAGTAACCGGAACAGTTTTTTGGGCAGAATTCGCGAGAAAGACGTCGTAACGCTTACGTTTTTACGTGACTGGGCTTTCAGGTACACTTTTTTAATAGTAATTTGACTTGGGGTGAATCTAATGAGATCATTTCCCACGCCATATCTATAACCGTTGTTGGGGAAAATGGAAAATACCAGGTTATTCTTGGAAGTTCATGTATATCTCGTAACCAGTTGGGGAATTGTATTCAATAGAAAGAATCTATTCGAAAGATCATTAAAATTTCTTCTAATAATGTTCTTATGTGATTTCTGATAGAACGATCTCTTTCGGAGAAATCGGTTTTTATACGGAGTAATTTCCGCTTAGAATACCGTCTAGTTTCCTGTTGTGGTGCCTAAGATCTTCCTTCTATTTGAGATTTCATTCTACAATTTCAAATGTATTTACATTTTTTAAGAACGATATTGGAAAAAACATTAAGTGTTTCCACATGATACACATTTATCTGAACTAAAATTTTGGTATATTTTGTTAAATATCTCGGTTGGGAAATCTTTCTGGTAACCAATCAAAAGATTAATATCTGTTTAAAATATTATGATGCAAATTTCGAATAGATTATCTCCCCCGGATCTGCCACCGATGTTCGTTTCCAGAAAATACTATCTAATCGTTTTTGAAGATCATTGCTGCTCTCTATTTATTTTTAGGTAGGAATGTTTAAAGTTAGTATAAGTTCCTTTTCGCCGCTTATTTGTGTATGGGTGTTATGGTTGGCTCCCAAATCCGCATTATAGAACTCACGCAAAAGCAGTGACCTAGGTAAGCAGAAACTGTGACCTCTCGTTTATCGACCAGCTCCATGACCATGTTCGACCTTCTGACCTTCCTGTACAGAACAAATGTAGGGCATATTCTTTGTTGTAAGGTACAACAGGCCCGCACAAAAGCAACAAAGAAATTTGTATTTGCGTTTTTTTTCTTGACTACCTAACAGTTTATTACTCTAACAGTGTATCTACTAGACATTCATGTATATACTCTCCACTAAAAAGGTTATGTTTTATCGTTCAAGCTGTGAAAAAAAAAAAAAAAAAAAAAAAAAAAAAACGTAATAACTACCCCTTCCCTGCTTGGCTTCCTATGAATAGTTACCTAGTTTTTTTGTTACTCCTCGTCCAGAACTTATTTTTCCTTCACCTTTATTCTGAAACATTTAAAAAGAATATAGAAAGAATAGCTACCAGTATGATCTTCATTCCTATAAATAAAGTGGAGCGAATTTCAACCTTTACAATTTCCTGCCACTTCCTTATGAGGCAAATACTGAGAGCAGCAGTTATCTTCATGGATATTAAATGAAACACGCCTGAAACCAGTCTAGGATTTTTTGTAATCTATGTTTTCAAGTCCATTCCCCAATTTTCTTAATTCCTTGGTCAAACCAAGTTGGCTATCCTCGGCCGCCTATATAAAGTGATGTTATCGATTAATTATTGACAGATGGAATTCGCCAGTAGTTATCTTAAGAGCTCATCTACTCCGTTTGGCAAGACGTGATCTTCCCTTCTGTTGATAGGGCTCCATTTTTTCTGCTTCTCTTTAATGGCTCCGTGGTACCAGTTTAGTGCCGCGCCCATTTTAACGCTTCAGGCGGTTTTTCTTAATCTCATGTTTTACTGCCACTTAGAGACTTACACATACTTTTGGATTAGTATGTTGGGTAGCCCAGCTTAATTCAAGTCGGCGAATAATCTGAAATCAGCTTCGTGTTCATATTGTAAAAAATGTCACTCTTTTATTACATTTTTCGTTTTAAATTTGGTTCTGTGCGACACTTACCACTTTTTGACCTCTGCGCCCCTTTTCATCGTAATCTCTTTCATTATAGCTGCAAACCAAATTAAACTTTGTTCAAAATATAAACCTGTTGATCAATTGCATATATTCATTTTTATTGTTTGCCCTTATAAACCTCCCCTAAAAGGATCAAAATTCGTTTCTACGAATGCATTTAAATAATTCTTATCCCCAAATCAGGTGTGCGGATCCAACTAAATAATTCCTATCTGAAAATTCCACCGAATAATTGTTCGGATCTGCTGAATAATCTGCTGAAGCTACTGAATAATATAGGGCAGGACAGAAAGTCCGTGCAGTTTTTTGATCAAATTAAATATCACTCTTTCATGTGGAAACCTGAATTGATTTTAAATGTTGAATTATTCGCATTTTGCCCTTCCCCTGAATGACTTGGGCTTTTCCTCACAAAAACGGCCGACGCGCTGTTTGATTACATCCATGTTTGAGAAATGTTTCCCTACTGAAGAATTTGGGAGAGACCGAAAAGGTGGAAGTCCGATGGTGGAAGGTCAGGACTATACGGAGGGTGTGGCAAAACATTCCAAGCGAACTTCTCCCGAGTCGTTTGTGTCCTGGCGTTGTCGCGCAGAAAGCTTACACCTCATCTGTTGACCAATTCCGCAATTTGTGTTGCTTGTGTGTGACATCTTCTCTCAACCAGTACACACTACGAGTATTTAACAGAATCAATGATTTGTTTCCGTGGGAGAAGCTCATATTAGACAACACCTTTATAATCCTACCCGATAAACAGCATAACCTTTTTCGGGTGCAGTCAGACTTTTGAGATGGCTCGCGTAGACTATCTTAAGGTCCCCCACTATCTGCTGCGCTTTAAGGTATGTATGTAATTTTTCATCGCCCGTAATCAATGTTTTCAAAACCTTTCCTGGCATCATGTCCATAAACAAAACCTACGAGCTGTTTCAGCATCATGAAAATGGCAAAGCATTAAATGTCGATAATGCTTAGCTCCATACTTGATTTTATAAAGCACAAAAGAGACAAACAACATGCGCGGAATAAATCTAAAAATGTTCTGAAACATTCTTTAAGATCCCTTTCTTATTGTTTGTAAACAAGTTGAGCTAAGGACTATGCGGACGATTAGGAAGACGCGGCGGAAAAAAAACCGCACGGTCTTTCTGACCGACCATATACTTACCAGGACTACAAATCTGAAATTCCCTGGTATGCTGGATTTGAGCGTAGCCAAGATAAAAAAACAAAAAATACATCCTATAAATATATCGACTAATTCCCTGTATAATATTTTGCCTTTCTTTTGTAGAATTATTTGTGTTCTCACATGGAGAATCCTCTCATCAAAAAACTGGCTCACCTTGAAATTCTTAGAGTATTAATTGTTACAGCACGCTAGAATTTGACTTGAGAATTTCATTCAGAGTAGTCACGCTAGGAATGTGTCTCTTCAGTTTTGTCGGTACTTTAGATCTCTTGTCCTTAGGGCCTCTGATTTTATGTTCTCTCTTTTAAACAGTAGCAGCTGTTCTATTATTTCACTTTACCCCTACACGTTTCTGGCATTTCTAGACTTCTTCAAGCTCTTCTGTTTTGGGTAAACCATCCCTCCACAATTCCAATGAGAATAATACCCTTAAGACAAGGCTCTTGAAGCCTCCTACTTTTTGAGCGATTGACTCCTATGTACTTAATTTAAAAATACGTTTTATCGTCTTTTTGTGCTTATTATAGATCAAAAGAGACAGTTTGGGAAAAATATTAACTCATTTTGAGCGCTAATGTTTTCCAAAATACCTTGTTAAATTTCTCTGATTTCTGATCTTTTCAACTAAAAATTTAGTTGTAAAATTCGCTCATTACTTATGTTTCAGTTTTTTTTTAAAGTTTATTGTACAATAAATTTTTTTTTTTTTTTTTTTAACATTTTAATTAGATCTTCACCTCAAACGAATATTCTTTATTTTTTTTCACAAACGAAAGTTCTGAAGCAATTGTTATTAAAACAAATTTTAATTAGATAACTTAAACCAATATTCTTCACTTAAAACGTTTCGGCTATTTTACCATTATCAATATTACATTAGCTGTCCTTTTTGTACAATTTGTAAAATAGGTTTTTATCATCCTGGCCTAAATTTTACTAAATATTAGGTTCTCGAGGATAGAAAGAGTAAATATTGCGCAATTAATGAAATTATAAAATTGGCATGCTCATTGATAGCCTTCTTATGCTAAAAAATAAATAAACACAATTAAAAAAGAGAAAAATCACGACAGTAAATAAAATTGTACATCATAATTAATTACTTCGATAAATAAATGTTTTTTATAAACTAATAGATCGGTAGTTTTATATAGAAATTAGTTAGTTGAGAGTAAATAGAAAAAAGTGTACAAAGGCCTCAAGAAAAAAAATGGCAAAGACACATAAGCAAAGAAATGACAGTATTTTTTAACTACTTTTTAATAATAGTTGCAGTAATACATACCAATAAATGCATACGGAATGGAGAAAGACCAAGATAACTCTTTTATCGAAGAATAATTAGTTTTATTGTTACTTGTTATATTATTTTCACAGTTATAATTATTTGCAACGTGAGTTTTTAAATTCTTACATCCATTATTCTTATTTTATATGATAGTTTGAGTCATTTCATTGAGTCAGCTATTGCTCATTCTTTGGAAAGAATATTGATTGCAATGCTTAGGAATTTGATGTTTTGTATTTATGCGCTGACACATTTTTTTATTTGCTATCTGTGTTTGTGTTTTGTATTTCTAGCTTGCATTATGACTAATAGCCGGGGTAAATAGACGAACTTAGTCTGTGTTTCGTATTCAACAAGTTATGTATTCATTAGTAGATAGCTATGCTTCATCTTGCAATTCTATCAATGGAGGTGAAATTTGTCACTCGTTTGTATGCTAAACTCCCCCTTTTCCCCTGTCCTTATAGGGAGGGAACCCGCTGATGACAAATGTCTAAAGGGGCTCTCACACTGACAAAAGGTGTGCTCAAAAATTTGAAGATGTCGGTATTGTGCAAAAATATTGCGAGTGAGGGGAGAAATATATAGAAATATAAGCGGTTATTCAATATTGTGTGGGGCGTTTAAAGGTTATTTGAAAGTTAAGAAAATTTCTGCGGACCTGTCAATATTTTGTAGCATGTTCGTGTATCACGTTTCTCAATCAGAGGGCAATTACATTCATCCTCAGGAAATTTTGATCAAGTGTAGGTTCCATGCTCAGTTCCCGAAGTAGGTTACGATGACCATGGGCCGGTCGCTTGTTAAAATAATTTCTGACATTTTTTTTTTATTTTTATTTTTTTACTATTTAAGACTCTTTCAACACTGCACAAAATACAACTACATTCAAACTCCGGCTTTGCCCTGGGCAAAGGAACGTAGCAAAGGCTGAGTACAACGCGATGCGCCTTGCATCCATCACGAATGTTTAGTCAAAACTGAAATTTTGGTGCAATATTTTTGTGCAGTCTGAGGGGTCCACGAACATTCAATATTTTGTACAAAATAGGCTCAATATTTGTGCTCAACATTGTGCCAATAAATGCGTTTCAATTTCTTGTTTTAAAATAATAATCAAATCCTTAAATTAATATTCGATTTAAAGATAACAGACTAAGGATTATAACAATAAATTATTACGATTTTTCTTAGGCAAACATTACAAAATTTATGGTATGATTTGTAATGTTTTTTATTTTTACAACGACGTATCTACCTGTTGATCCCGCTTTATCTGCCGTTATCATTACTGGCTGAACATGTTAAATAAACAAAGTTAATTTTGTAGAAATTACTCTTACTATTTGTTCTAAGGATGGACGAAATTCCTTTGAAATATATCCAAAGGGGATGAAAATAAATCCAAACAGAAATTGACGTTTTGGAAAATTGACACCTACAAATTCTTCCGCTTATGGTATTAAGATGAGGCAAAAATGCTGACAAAATGCATTAGTTTTTTTTTCATTGAAAATTTAAATAAGTAAGTACAATAATGAAAACGTGTTTCGTTTCTTGTTTTGCAATTTTCTCCAAAACGAAGAAAAAACGAGCAAATTTCTAAAGGACTTTTTGTTTTAGTTTTTTGGTCCTCTACACGCTCCTGAAGTTTTGCCATTTAAAATCGGGACACCTTGTATATTGGACGTTTCGGCTGCACTTGGGCTGACTACTTCAGCTATTCCTTGTATCCCATCTATCCCTCGGCTTCGCATCCTCTCCAGGGCTAACTATCTCCATATCATTATCAGAAACGTATTTTCTACAACTCCCAAGCACTCCTGATGATATTGACTCCCAAGAACCCACAAAACAAACAATCCTATGCGCCCCCTCAACTCCCCTCTTCTAAACTCAGCTAATTTCTCCTGACTACCCTCCATGTTCTGATTCAGCTGTTTATAATTTTAAAGTGCTTAACTTTCCATGAGCGCTATTGATCTTAGGAGCTGCTACACCAAAAAAATAAAAACAAAACAGAACTTTCCTTAACAGTCATGTAATTAATGTATTTAGTCGAAAGCTCTTTTTAGCCATAAACATTTTATCTTAAATGTTTATTCATAAAAACAATTCAACGAATTTTCGCACAAAAAACTGAAACAGATAATACATAATTGCTCAAACGTATTACATATAATGATTGTTATTGTATTATTGCAATGTAAATATAATAACAGGTCATTTGCAAACATATAATTATTAGTAACGTCTTCAGTGCCCCAGGCTCACCATATACCACCTACCTCAAAAGACCTTTCTTCTCAACAACAAATATCAGTTCCTTAAGAATTGGAATTAAAAAAAGACGACCTTTAATTTATTTCTACCAGTTTTGAATACAATGGTCAAGTAAATTTACAAATCAAATTAACCAAGACTATATATTGTCTTTGGGCATTGGTATCTAGGCGCACGGTAATGCGCCAGGCCAAGTTCCAGGCCTAAGCATACTGTGTGTATATTACAGGAGGTCTTAGAGCCGATTTTTACCCTCTCATAACTTTCAACCAGGTAACGATAAAGTTATGAAATTTTACAGAGGTATTATACTACTGGATGTAAGTAAAACTAGAAATTTTCATAATTCTACATCGAATAGTTTCTGAGATATAAGCGATCGAAAATCGGGATTTATAGGACTCACTCACTCACTCACTCACTGACTCATCAAAATTATTAGGAACTTCCCATGATGCTAGAGACTTGAAATTTTGCAGGATGATAGATATTAAGGTGTTATTAAAGGAAAAAATCGAAAAGTCCTGAAAAGTTGTGTTTGACGCTGCTTCCGGGGCGGGGGCGTGCCAGTTTTGTACTTCCATCGTAAACCCATCATTTCGTCCGAAACCCATGATGTGGGGTATCAAATGAATCGTCTCGGTATGAAGAACCTATATTTGATGTTTTAAGAAACATTTAGGCGCATATAGGCTTGGTAAAAATCTTATACCAGCTGTCTGTCTGTATGTTTGTTCCTCTTACAAATCCGTACCCTTTGACCGATTTTGACCAATCTTGGGACACAGATGGGTCTTGATACGGGGAGAATCATAGGCTAGTTCAATATCGTCTATCAGCTGTTTGCCTAACTGTTTATTCCTTATACAAATCCACACGATTTGACCGATTTTGACCAAACATGGCACACAGGTAGGTCTTGGTACGGGGAATGCACTAGGATAGGTAAAAAAGGTATTTCAGCTGTCTGTCTGCATGTTCGTTCCTTACACAAATTCACACCGTTTGGCCTATTTTGACCAAACTTGGGACACAGGTGGGTCTTGATACGGGGAATGCACGAGGATAGGTAAAACAAGTCTTTTAGCTGTCTGTCTGCATGTTCGCTCCTTACACAAATTCACACCGTTTGGCCTATTTTGACCAAATTTGGCACGCAGGCAGGTCTTGATACGGGAGAGTCATATTACCTATGACGTTTTGTACTTTTTGTTCCATCGGAAAGCCATCATTCCTTCTGAAACCCATCATGTGGGGTATCAAATGAATCGTCTTGGTAAGGAGAACCTATATTTGATGTTTTAAGAAACATTTCGATGCATCTTAACAACAACACGTGTGACTTCTTTCTTAAATGTTGTAAATAAAGTCGTAAGGGTTAAATGCATAATATACTTGAAAGCAGATACTAAGTTTTTCAAAGCCATCTAAATTACAAAGTTTAGGATCACAAACCCATAATGTATCGTCTTTGTTCTTTTCTTTTTCTTGAAGGCCTTCTACACTTTCCTTGTGGTGATCTTTATCCTCGGGATGAGGTTCCTGTGTTTTACAGTGTAATAGTTTAGTTAGGCGAGCAATCAATTTGACCTCTAGAGTACTGTCATCTGGAAAAGCTTCTAACTTTTCTAGTCTAGTGATTAGATGTATGTAGGTTGATTATTGGTATCAAATATCAAGCATTAAGGAGAACTTTATGCAGAATCCAAAGACCCTGGTTTTATATGAAGTAAAAAAGCCAGTAGGTATGTGGCAACTAAATTTTATTTAATACTTAGAAAAGAGTAATGAGATCCCAAAAAAAAACATAAATGTGAAATAGAGGCCAAGTTCCTCCCCTACAAAGAAACACTCCCTTCCCCAAAAAGCGAGAAATATCTCCTCCTAAAACCCCCAAAAAACGCCTTACCATCCTACACTCCAAAAAAAGTAGTATGAGTTGGTGTATTAGGTGTACCATATTTTCAACCAAAAATATTTGCCAATACAAGAGATGATACAAGAAAGAAATGTCCAAGTTCATTACTTAGAAGACCTCGTAATTACTTACTAAGAACAGTAAAGACACTTCAACTGACCTTTAAAAACAACAATAAAAATACTTATATCCAGTTACTAAAATATCACTTTCCTCAACCAAATTATATTTAGAGAGAAAACTAAACTTTGCCAAGTTTATGAATATACCTGGTTGAGGAATATGATATTTTAGTAAATGGATATAAGTATTTTTATTGTTGTTTTTAAAGGTCAGTTGAAGTGTCTTTGCTGTTCTTAGTAAGTAATTACGAGGTCTTCTAAGTAATGAACTTGGACATTTCTTTCTTGTATCATCTCTTGTATTGGCAAATATTTTTGGTTGAAAATATGGTACACCTAATACACCAACTCATACTACTTTTTTTGGAGTGTAGGATGGTAAGGCGTTTTTTGGGGGTTTTAGGAGGAGATATTTCTCGCTTTTTGGGGAAGGGAGTGTTTCTTTGTAGGGGAGGAACTTGGCCTCTATTTCACATTTATGTTTTTTTGGGGGTTTAAGCCTAATTTCCTGTCATTCGTGAATTATGTCTGCCTGCATTGATTATGTTTTCGGTGTCACAAAGAGAACTAAAATGTTTTCCTTTCACTCAAAACTTACCTTTATACCAACAAACATGATAACTAAATTTTGGTCTCTTAGTAGGGGCTGTTATAGTTTTGCCAACGTTTTATTATGTCCCAAAATCTTTGCCCTAGTGTTTGAATTCATTTAAAATTTAATAGGTTTTTAAATCTCAACTTCTTTCTCATAAGTTTTCAGTAGTGCTGAAACGATAAAAAAACCCACAAAGCAAACAAACATTGATTTGCTATAAAATACCTTTGCCTAGAATTTAAGATGGCTTAACTTCTTATGTTTATTGTAGCAGTGGATTTTGCTTTCAAGAAAGAGTTCTTGGCAGGCGTGCCTTTTTCCATTAATCTCTCGATTTTTAGCGCAGAGTAGGCGCTACACTTTGAATTCTGTATGGAACCAGTAAGTGCAAGGATAGCCCTTGCTATATATATAACAGCAACTGAAGTACTTTGCTTCAATAATTTCTATTTAATGCAAAATTAAAACAGGTATCTTTCTCGACCTCCAGCGGTTAATTCATCAGACCAGATCTTTATTGTTAATAACTTCAAAACGTATATATTTACTGGGAAATGTTTGTTCTTTTAAATTTGGCTCAAATAAGTTGCATGGTGGTTTCTTTCTAATGACTTAATAATAACAATATTTGCGACCCTGAAATGAAACCTTCTGGTCCATGACATTGGATTGTTAAAAGCGACGATACAGTTTTCCAAGGATCCGTGACTCCATTGCTCGCTGACTCAATATGCCAAATGCTGCTGTATTATAAAACTGGGAGAGGCAAGGGATGAATGATCCAATGGAACGGGAATGACTTGTGTAACTACATCCTCATTCAGATCGACTGAAGGATAACAGCAGCTGGGTGGCCTGCTATTTTTAGGCGGACAATTACCCCGTCACAAGAAGAATTGGTCAGCTATTAGGTTTTTATCTAAAGGAATGCTTTACAATGCCATTCATTTGCATATGGTCCATTCAACGGGATCACACGTCCGTCAAGGAACAAATCAGCAGGTCTAAAGCTCAACGCGACATTTGCATATACACTTAGCCCTAAAGATTGTCGAAAAACGTTCTTTTATAATCTTGGAAGGGGAAAACAAGTAATCTACGCATTTATTTCTCGAAATTTATTTGGCTGTTCTGTGGTGTTATGATCAGGGTGTCTACTACACGAAAATGTCACGAAACTAAAAATAGGGCACGAAAATCACGAAAAAGTCATGGATTTTGAAAGGATGTCACGAAATTTCATTTTTATCGGACTGCAACGTAATACCAGAACTTTCGTGCATTCTTAATTGTCGCTGTCATCTTACGGGGGATGCAATTTACACATCAAGTAAACATTATTTACACGTGATTTTAGTTTCCTTCATTCATATTCAGGGTGTTTCAAACAGACTTAAATATTGAAATTGTTTACACGTTAATTTATTAAATTATGTACATTGATAATAAATATTTAGTTACTAGTAATATTTTTATAAATTTTGAATTCTGCTACCATTGTTCAATATTTATTTTATAGAATCAGGCCGCTAATTCTATAGAAATTCTAAAAATTTTAGTATCATCGTTTCTTAACTTTTAAAATGAATATAAACTATCCTCTTTAACATATGATTTACTTTTTACGCAGTTTTATTAATTATTTTAAATGTATGTAAATTTGTAAATTTATAGATATCACGGCTATCCCCTAATCCCATGTAAGGTTACAAATAATGCTAAGCTAAAATTTAAGGTTTTTTCTTATTTAGTGAAATTATTTTCTTATTAATGGACATGATATTTGCATTTGAAGTCATGAAAACGTCACGAAATTGGCTTTTACAAAAGTAGTAGACACCCTGATGATAACTATCGTTGTATGTGACATGTAAAATGGGAACACACAGGACCACCAATGTATTCTGCATGATAAAGTAAAAACTCAAAAAAAAGTATTCTCTGCTCATAGAGGCGCTTTCGGATTCTGAAGCTACATCGTCAGTGCGTCTGATTGTTTATTTTGGAAAATCGGTTATTTCCTCGTAACCGCTCAACTCCCTGCTAATATGATCCTGTAAGAAGTTGACCTTGTAAAAAAAAAAAAAAAAAAAAAAAAAAAAAAAAAATTGATAATATAGTAATATCCGACCCTCTGGGATCTTTTCCAGACTTCCAGCAGTCAGTACAATTTATTTTAGCTTCTTGAGTTGAGTTGAATAATAATAAATGTATTTTTTGTAACCAGCTGGACATTTCCGACGTTCTCGGGTCGTCCAAACGGACAGCTCACAGAATTGGTGGAGTCGACCTATATACGTACCTGTAGAAGAGGAATTGGGCTCTGACCCAGCTGGGGATAATGCGTACAGCGTATAAAGGGTCGCATGCTTCAACAAGAAGAAGATTATAAGAAGCACGTGCAGCTGAGTCGGCCGAGCCAGACTTTCAGATGTCAGTCAGTAGCCATAGGTCAGTCAGTAGCGTTGGGGGAAAGCTTATTACTAACGCAGGCTTTTGATAGCGAAACTCATGGTTCAAGTAGGTAATGGGTTAGTGGGTAAACATTCATGCAAGGATTTTCGAAGTAGGTGCTTACCTGAAATTGTTCGTTTAAAATGTCGAATGTACTCCATTTATTTTTCATAATAGCCTAATATACCATAATTTTTTTTTAGCGCGGTTCCTCCCTCCCCCATAGGGAGGAACCCCGCTTATAAGGTTGATACAATGAAACAATCCGGAAGTGCCGACAAGAAAATTTCGCGTTTCAGAACCCCTAGAGACCGAAAATAACGGTGGTTCAAATTTGTATATATATATATATATATATATATATATATATATATATATATATATATATATATATATATATATATATATATATATATATATATATAAGTAAAGATGGAATGGTTGGGATTCGGCTAAATAAACCTCAATATGATTTTGTTCTAAATAATCTATATTTCGGACGTTTCGGCTACTCATTGGTAGCCTTCGTCAGCTAAAATGACAAAAAAAGAAATTAATAGAAAAAAAAAAAATTATGATTGTGATAGGTAACAGAGCTATAGATACAATTAACTTATAAAAGAACATATCGTCTTAAATTCTTAGAACGAAAAAGTGAATAGGTACAATAATTGATTTTAATAGTAATTAGTAACTTTAATTGATTTTACAAAGAAATAAGAAGCTACATACCAATGACAAATATAGTAGCTAATAGTAACATTAATTAATTTTACAAAGAAATAAGATACTACATACCAATAGAAATGCCGAGCGGCAGAGGAAGATCAAGGTTGGCAATTAAGTAACCATTGTTGAGTGTCTAAGGAGAAAAAGAAATCTACTGGGGTATAAGTAAGTGGGAACAGCAGGTGGTGGGGGAAATGTCGGTAAGGATCAAAAAGCATGTTTATGACACCCAAGGGGCATGGTAAAAATCTAGGTGGGGAGAGTATTTGGAAAATATTTGCGTACATAGGAGAAATGCCTTGTTGGTCAGTTTTGTAGTTTATATTGTTTTTGTTTAAGTTTATGTGTACACATTCCGAGATCTGTAGTCTTTTTTTGTTTCGTTGTGTAGCAAGAATTTTAGTGTCGTCGAAGTTAAAAGTGTGTTTTTGTGTAATGGCGTGTTTTGCAAGTGCAGATTTATCTATTTCTTTATTATTGATGGTTCGTTTATGTTGTGTAAGACGTGAGTGAATGTCATTTATGGTTTCTCCTATGTATACACCATTACAGGAAGGGGTTTGACAAGGGACTAGGTAAACACAACGGGTGGTTTGTTCAATAGGGATTTTGACAATTTTCACGAGATATATAAAAAAAAAAGTTTATTTCTGTTCTAAGCCTATCAAATGGCACTAGGGACATGAACGGAACCGCGCTAAGATGCTGCAGTTCCTGCGAGTCGGACTTTTTTTTTTTTACGGCGCATCAACTATTTGGGCTGTAGATAGCGCCGGGCTATCTACAGGTTGCCACCCTTTTATAATGCCAACAGCACGTGGTCGGTCACCCATTCAGGTTGTGACCACGCCCCACGTTGCTTAACCATTCATAGATGAACAGTCAATATACCATTATATATATATATATATATATATATATATATATATATATATATACATATACATATACATATCTGGGATCAAGATCATCAGTTCTTGGTGGACGAAACCTACATGCTATAAATGATTCAAGTACCTGGAGGCTGGCTTCAGTTGTATTTAAACTTCCTACATCTGGGGGGGGGGGGGTTGTTACGATTAAAACGAATGGGCTTTTTTTTCTTTTTTTTTTTTTTTGAGGTTGATGACTGTTCATCTATGAGTAGTTCGCCATGTTTTGTGATAAGGTAGGTAGTCTTTCGTTTCAGTGTACAGTCTGTTATAATTTATTGAATAGTAAGAGTTGTATTATAGTATTTACTTGTTGATCTGTTCTTTCCCGTCTTAAGGTATCAGTGAGACAGTCGAGAATGGCCTATGCTCAGTCGGAGAAGGACAATTTTTCGTCTGTTACACCTTCTACTTGGAGGCTATTACGAATTGTTTCTTGTTTCCCCTTAATTCGTTATTTGTTGTTCTATACCATGGCTCCTAAAATGCTTGTCCAATTATAGATAGCCTTGGCCTCTATTCTATGTCGTTGTTTGTCAATGCCCAGGTTGTTTTTTCGTGTTTGAAGTTGTAAGCTTGTCTACTTGAGTACTGGCTACCAGGCCGTGAATACATTGATCCATGTACTTTAGATTAAATGAAGATTCTTAATAGTTGTATTTGTTGTTATCAAGGTTTCTTATAGACACAACTCGCCAGGCTGGTATTTCTCTGTTTTATGCTCCAGTGTGTTGTCCATTACGCTATTGTGCTTCATATCGTCGTTACAAATGCAAAGTATCGAATTCGAAAATCACCACCTTTCAGAGTGGAAAAGCATTTATTCATAACTTTTTATTTGGACTGTCACATATTCGGCAGATTTGACATTTTGATAATGGAATACTTTCCCTTTAATAGATTGAAGTAAGATTCAAGAATTTGCCGTACATAAGTCCAGGAGAAATTAGTAAATATTGAGACAGAAAGATGCATTTTTTCACATTCGATACTTTGCATTTGTATCGACGATATCAAAGCATGGAGAGTTAACGTTCCTCAAAAAATGAATAAACTTCTACTCAACCGATCGTACAAAATAAACCAAATATTTCAGTTATAGTTTAGTCTGTAATTTGAATAATAAAACAAGTGTCGAAACACTTTCTCCATGAACAACGTCCCTATAAAAACATATTCTTTCTTCCAAAAAAGCAAGGAGATCCAAGAAGAGTATTGCTGCGCGGCTAGTCTAACAACAGGGAACCAACACAGCCATCCCTCCGAAGGAATGTCACGAAGCCCGACTCCCACGGACCTCAACTCTACCTTGCTTCATCCTAGCTCTTACTCATCATTGATTCACTCACTCCCTCTAACAATTTCACTACTTCTCATTTGACCGATGCGAGTTTCCTCATCTTAGGTCATCTCGCCTATTCAATGTATGCTACACGTAATCTGTGGAACTCTTCATGGCCAGGAATAGTATCGACGATGGCTACACTGTAGCGGAGCTTACAGTCAAATTGCATTTTTCCGCGAGAAAAGTCAACAGTAAGTGTCCAGATCCAACATTTGGGCTACTAACGCAGGTTGCCCCACAGCTGGTAGTCGGTCACCCATTCAGGTACTGGCCACGCTTAACTTCGTTGATCTACGGGAACCGGTGCATGTAACGTGGCTACGACCGTTGGCTATTTGTAGAAATGATTTGCGAAAGACTGATAAGCAGCTGTCGACGGCTATCCCCAGGGAACCTAACAAGATTGATTCCGCATGGATACAGAATTTGTTGTCCTCTCTTACGTTTTGTAGGAAGCCACAAGTCAGTCTAGGCATCGTCCCTCTCTCTCTTTAAAGTCAAAAGGATTTTGGATCTTGGATCAGTTAAGTTAGCCGTCTTATTATTACAAGTATTGCAAGAATATTTGAAAAAAAGGTTATTGGATCTTATAAATAAATGGAATACGTAGAAAATAGGTCACGTTCGTCAACCAGCTTTAGTCACCCACCGGAAAGCCTTTTTTCCATGAATAAAATCACATGATTTACGGTTTTAGTAGGTGATTTGGATTGGGGAATCGAATGATACCATCTTCTTATCTATATTTAAGAAGTTAAGATTGTTGATTCTTAGGAGATGGTTTTGTTCTCGGTATTGTATTCGGTCTGTTGCTATATTCAAACCAACCTATGCTCTATGTGAGAGCTGAGGCACTCCTATTTCATAAATTTTCCTAGTGATGTCCAAATATTTCTCTAATGCGTTGAAAACAAGTTCGGAAGGGTCATCGTCCAAAGAGGAATAATTACTAGTAGAAAGGAGAGTGGGAGGATGTCCGGGTGATGACGACACAAGCCTACGTCAGAACTAATCAAGAATCTCTCGACACATGTGCCTACCGAATACAGGCCTAGTCTCTAAGCATCTATACACTCTCTCGGCTGTCAGTCTCTCAAACACCAATCTATCTAGGAGGAATCTATCTTGTCAATTAGTGTGTTTTCATATTTAAATTATACTATCTGGCCCATCACAGATTATAATATATTCATAGGATGGAAACTGATTCAAACAAACAATCTTGAATCATTTGAATTTTTGTAAACATTCATTTCAACTTCATTAATTCATTTTGAAGTTATATTAACGATGTAATTATGACAGCATTTCTAATCCTCATCACAGAGATAAAAAAGATAGCATCATCTTCCAGGCACCATGAATTACTCGCGGTAAAATGTGCATAGTTATATGGAGCGAGACTGGCTCAGTGCTAGAGCACTCGATTCTGAACGACCCGAGTAAAACAAATCTGGCACTTCTGCAATATCTGCCTCGCTGTGTAATAAGAATGATTTATATATATTTGTGTTTGTGTGTGTGTTCAAATATGGTGAATGTGTTCCCCATTTTGATAAATTTAGAAGTTATCCCCCCTCCCCTCCGCTATTATTTCAACACTTGTTTAAATATTGTGACTAAGTATTGGCTACCATCGGTCAGAAGCACTGTAACGTCTTATGGTCAGTAGTTCGTTGCACTTTCTACATTTTGGTACGTCTCTTTTGGTCATTAAGTGTCCGTGGGTAAGTAGAGAATGACCATCGCTGCGGTCAAGCAATATAAATAAATATTAGTTAGTATTTTTTTTTTTTTTTTTTTTTTACAAAAATAGATTTGCTGAATTCAATTTGCTGACCGAGAGAATATTTTATCTTTCTTTCCCTGGTGCGGTGCTACTAGGAACAATGAACCGACAAAGGGAAAAATCGGTTGGCCTGACCATAATGCTGATCGCACTATCTACCGGGCCTTCGTTGATGGATCTTTTTCTCTATTCCCTCCTCCTCTTTCGGAGCCAATCAGTTTATTCTTTAGTTTTTAAGGTAATTTGTTTTATTATTGATATTTATTATGGAACGTTATCTTGACTATTTCGAATATGCTACTTGTCTATAATTTTTATTCTATCTTCGAGTTAATTTCTAAGTCTTAGTGCAGCGCTTCCAGATATTTCTCTCTCTCTCGAAGTATGATTATTCATTTTTGTACATACAAATCAGTACCATAACTGGCACCAATGGCCCAGAGGAACATACACTGTAGTATCTTGATATGGTTCGTGACCTTACTTCACTCTAGGGAAATAGCACCGTCGGCAATATGCTGATTTTCTGTCTATTATTATTACGTATTTGTAAGGTTTTAAACTTGTTTCAGAAAAAGTCCGTCACGCAGGAGCTGCATAACTAAGCACTTCCCTCAGAATTGGGTAGGATCGAGTGCATTCCTGAATAATTTGCTTAAAATAACCTATATAGATAAATAAAATAAAAACATAAATTGTTCTGCTCTTTTGCTTTTATGAGCAGCTGTTTCAATTATTAATTTTGGTATTAATTTCCTTCCAGAGTTTTGTGTATGCGTGGTACTACACTACGTAATAAATACGCAAAGCTTCACGTATTCATCTATTGATCTTGATGAGTTTCGCGAACCTACGTTTGGCGGGAGAATTCAATTCAACCATAGTACAAAGTAACACCCCCCCCCCTTCGAATAGACCGATTTAGTTCATTTTCACAACACTTCTTTCATATTAGATAGCCAGGACGTATACAGAGTTTCGTAACAATACAACAGAAATTACGACCGGTATAAGGAAATTAGTAATTTCTGCCCGGAGTAAACCCCCCCTTCTAGTCAACCAATTTAGTTTTTTTTTCAACAAATTTTTCTCTTCGGTTGACCACAACAAATACCGAGTTTCGTTGAAATATAACAAAAATTATGGCTGTGTTGACAAATAACTACTTTGGCTCCGGAGTAAACCCCCCCCCCTCCGGATGGACCGATTTTGTTGGTTAACGAACTCGTTCAATCATTTGATGGTGGAATACTACATACCAAGTTTCGTGGCAAAAAAACAAAAACTCTGGCCTGTATCGTGTTAACGGTCACATATATAACTATATATATATATATATATATATATATATATATATATAGATATAAATTTTAACTGGGGTCATTTTCCATGTCTACTAGGTAGGATCGATAAAGATTCGAAGAAATTTTTCAAAAACTCCGTCATGAGTGCAACCTCAATAGCTACTTTCCTTCGGAGGAAAGTGCAAAAAGGTCTATTATATCCCCATAAAATTTATATCGTTCGATTCTACAATGAGTAAATGACTATAAAGCGTGTACCTTGAACACGTTTAAAGCTGAATCGTATGCGCTACTATTTTTATGCTCGACTTCCTTCAAAGATATCAGTACTCCGGTCGGCGGTCTCAACCGAATAATGAGCAGGACCTTGAGAAGGTATTTTTGCGCCCTATTTAAAAAAATCGGACCATTAGGGGGGCCGGAAAACCGCGAACATACAAATATATATATATATATATATATATATATATATATATATATATATACATACAGATTTGAACCACCGTTATTTTCAGTCTCTAGGGGTTCTGAAACGCGAAATGTTCTAGTCGGCACTTCCGGATTGTTTCATGAGATCAACCTTATAAGCGTGGTTCCTCCCTATGGAGGTAGGGAGGAACCGCTAAGAAAAATAGACCATTTTTGAAGGTTGTAGAAGGCGAACAGTAAATTAGAATATCTCTTTTTTCGTGACCTACGGGTAATGAAAAGTTGCCTTTTTTCAGCACTTCCTGATTGCGTTATCCAGTCGACATCTTAAGCGAAGACACCTTCCAATTGAGGGTGACGATATGGACTAAGGATTGAAGCGTGGCGGCTGCGACATAAGAAGGCCTTGTAGCACTATCATAGTTGAGTCACTGCACTATCTCTCCTGATACCATATACGTGGAGAAATCAGTTAAAATATAATTAACGATTTTATTCGAAGACATGTCACTTATCCTCTCAAAATAACTTTCGTAGTAAAATAAATCTATCGCTGATCGCCCCGCCGTTGGAATCTCATAACGGTCCCTACTTCCATGTAAGGGTACTAGCATATCCTACGGCGTGCCTGTAATTACTGTCACTGGAACTAAATGCTAAGATGGAAACTCATTAACTAGCCGGTAAGTATAATGGCGAACCGGCTTGGCCTATTCATAGTTCAGGATTTATTAATGGCCGCCGAGATAATGACGATTGGTAATGAAGAGACCCTTTATCGTTCTTTACCGTTCTTGATTGACTTTTAGAACTTCTTTTAGACGAACGGCATAAAATAGCTTAGGGATTTTCACTGAATGATAAGTACACTTATCGCTCGAATGGAGATAGCAGTCACGTTAAATTTCATTTCATACTTCCACACTTTGTGTACTTCATTGCTTCTTTTAGACGAACAGCATAAAATAGCTTAGGGATTTTCACTGAATGATAAGTACACTTATCGCTCGAATGGAGATAGCAGTCACGTTAAATTTCATTTCCTACTTGCTCACTTTGTGTACTTCATGGCTTCTTTTAGACGAACAGCATAAAATAGCTTAGGCATTTTCACTGAATGATAAGTACACTTATCGCTCGAATGGAGATAGCAGTCACGTTAAATTTCATTTCCTACTTGCTCACTTTGTGTACTTCATTGCTTCTTTTAGACGAACGGCATAAAATAGCTTAGGCATTTTCACTGAATGATAAGTACAATTATCGCTCGAATGGAGATAGCAGTCACGTTAAATTTCATTTCATACTTGCACACTTTGTGTACTTCATTGCTTCTTTTAGACGAACAGCATAAAATAGCTTAGGCATTTTCACTGAATGATAAGTACACTTATCGCTCGAATGGAGATAGCAGTCACGTTAAATTTCATTTCCTACTTGCACACTTTGTGTACTTCATTGCTTCTTTTAGACGAACGGCATAAAATAGCTTAGGCATTTTCACTGAATGATAAGTACACTTATCGCTCGAATGGAGATAGCAGTCACGTTAAATTTCATTTCCTACTTGCACACTTTGTGTACTTCATGGCTTCTTTTAGACGAACAGCATAAAATAGCTTAGGCATTTTCACTGAATGATAAGTACACTTATCGCTCGAATGGAGATAGCAGTCACGTTAAATTTCATTTCCTACTTGCACACTTTGTGTACTTCATTGCTTCTTTTAGACGAACGGCATAAAATAGCTTAGGCATTTTCACTGAATGATAAGTACACTTATCGCTCGAATGGAGATAGCAGTCACGTTAAATTTCATTTCCTACTTGCACACTTTGTGTACTTCATGGCTTCTTTTTTTCCCTAGTTTCTTGTTCTTTTAAAAGTATAACTCCTTGTATGGAATTTTGGGTTGGAATACTAAATAATGACAAGTGGATGTCATATTTGATTTTAGCACATAAGATAAAAAAAAAGTATTTTAAATTTCGCTAAGGACCTTTAAAGTTTTGTTAAAGATTCAAATGTCCGGCCTAATTTCAAAGAACATTTACACGGTTCAAACCAAATTTGAAGGGTCGATAAAGGTTCTAAATTTACACGTTTTCGTCCTATTGGGATATTTCTACGTGTTCTGGAATCGGCCTTATATGCCACAACGTTTAAATGTTACTTTTATTTTAAGAACCATTTCTCATTAGTACTTCCCGAGATAATACAATAGTCATTTATATGGTTCGAAAAAGGAAGCTCTCTTCTTTTCAAAAAGCCTAAGGATGTAAAAGTCGGGTTATTTCAAACCAAGATATTCAATTGCAAAATGTAGCCTACATTTTTAGCTTCAAAGTTTTAGAATTCCAGGTAAATTTAACTAAAAAATAAACTTTTTTTTTTACCTGAATGCTTAAGAAGTGCGTTTTCTCTCTTTAATCGGTGAGGGGCACGTCGTGCACTCCCCTTGTTAGTTCAGAAAAAAAGTTGTTTTGGGTGCAATAGCATTTTAATTGGCTAACTACTCCAAGTTCTAGATTGTTAGTATTTCATACCACTGAAATGCAACCAGACCCCCCCCCCCCCCAGAAATTTTCCCAGACCCCCCGAAATAATTGTATATATACGCCCATGGCACAAAAGTCCTTCTAACAGGTTGCTTGGAGTTTCGAAAGTGTTGATTTATTTCCATTGAAACGAAACCATGATTTATACATTTTTTTTCGTAGCTTGAAACAACTAACAATAAGCGAAATGGGCGTAATAACCTTGCCTGTTTAATGCCTTCCAAAACAGGAATCTAATCAATAAGCGAAATAATTATTTGACGAGTTTGGACGGTTCATTTATTTTTAGCAAATATCTCGAAAAGTGTTGAGAAATTAACATTAATTTATAAGGGTACTTACCGTGTGTGTAAACGGTAAGAACCCTTATAAATTTTACACTTTTAAGATTTGGGTATGTATTTAGATACAAATTCCTCGGACGGAGAAATCGATGCTTGAAGTTATGAAGGTGTTGGTTTCGTACTATAACAGTGGTACTAAACCTGTTTATCACAGGGGTCAGAAACACGTATTAGGCATGACTAGTATTTTTATTTATTTATTTATAAAAATAAATAAATGAAAACAAAAATTAGATAATGATTCCTTAGGGTTTCGAGATTCTTACAATTTGAATTAAATTTTTTTTTAACGGATTCATCGCGTACATTTTAATTTTTTTTTATTTTTTTTAAGATTTCCTTACGTTGCAGTGACTGAGGTCTCAAGAAATTATTAGATTTAAATTATATATGTATTAATAAAAAATAAAAATATAGTGCACTATTTACTGTAACGAAAAACATTTGGATGAGGTCCATTTATTAACCTGGTTTAGTATCAATTTTACCTGATAAAAAAAATGTATAAATAAATAAATAAGCTCGAATTGGAACTAAAAATGCACAGCGCAATTTGCTAGTCCGAATCTTTTATTCCTCATATTTACAAAAATATTAAAATTGCGCTTTGCTGTGATGCAATCAGATTGCTGTTGTAGATTAAAAAATACGGTGCCGTATCAATTATAGCACACATAGTGTTACAGGTATGTCGGACTTAATTACTCACCGTGCTCTTCATTATTCTATTGGGAGCGAAATTCAACATGGTTTTAAATAAAGTAACACCAGATGAGTCAACCACAAAAGCCCGACGGGCCGCTTGTGGAGTATAGGTGTTCTATAATATTAAAGAGTTTCTGTTCTAAGCTTTCCAAAACAAGGAAAGACTATTATATGGAAAGGCGCTAACATGGCGCAAATCGGTTGTCAAAAAATAGTAGATTTCCTTTCCAATTTTCTATATTAAATTTAACCAAAAAGTATCGTGTTTTCTACATTATTGTATTTGTGTATTGATGTTTTTAGGGCAGTTGTATTTTCCTCTTTGATCTACTACAGGCTTGAGCAAAGGACGTGTACCTATGTTGAATGTTGAATCAGTAAAAACGCCCAAGTTGGCGATGTCCCTCGGACACGGTGTGACTCCTTCAAAAGACCACGTCTCCAGTTCTTTCTCACGGATTGGCGTCCAACGGTCTAGGCTTGACGAATCGCGTGCCGTTCTGTATTCTTACCGATCTTCTTCCTGTTTACGGCTACTCTCAAAGGTGTCACCAATGAAAGTTGCTGTCGAATTGTTAAACCTTTGAATGTCTTCAATGTGGACTATTTGTCTGTGCGAGTTTTAATGTTTAAAAAAACGGTTCGGATTTGATAAGATTTGGAATTTCGTGTCGTTTGTTTTAATATCTCGACAAAATGGACGTTCCGTACCAAATATACCAATTTGAAATTATGGCATTTATTCTACAAAAATGTTTACAATTTTAGTATGACACTCCAGAGAACAAAATAAGATATATTAATAGTACAACACTTGAAGTAAGTTTATAGATAACAGAGGGTACCTGTGGTCTAGTGGCTAACGCCTTGGATTCTCATGCGGGAGATGGGGGTTCTAGTCCCGCCTGCAGCAAGGATTTTTTTCATTTGAGGTGCCGTTGAAAAAATTCCCTGCTCCACCATAGTTGTTTAGGAAGTATGTCAGACTATGTGGCTGTCTTGAGATACCTAAATGGCAAAATCATGTTTATAGAACGATTAAAAAACTGTCAAGTTATTTTACTTACTTTTAAGGTTCACATATTTTTTTCTTTGTTTCAGGTAAGTTTTGTTTGACTTAAGCATTCTCTCTTCAGTAAGTTAAGTACATTATTCCATCTCATTCTTATTTTTATTTTATACATTCAAATAGAAATAGCATTATATCGCAAAATAATGTATTATTGTATCGTTAAAAGGCTTTTAAATTTTTTTTTTAAAACAAATTTGGAAAAATTATGTCTTTTTTTATAATCCGTAAAATGTTTTTGTAAGCTTGAATGCCTTAGTTTTTATAAAAATATGTATATTTAAAAAATTCCAAATTTTCGATTTACCCATGCCTCAAATAATTGATATTTGATTTGCTTTAAAGATGAATTAGCTTGCCCTCTCTTAACAACCAACTCAAAACTGAAACCCCTTCAACTAATAATTGAATTACGTTATTGGACCCGTTTTATTGGCAATTAAATCGAGAAGCATGAAGAGCAAACAAAAAAACGTTTAGGAAGATTAGAAAAAGGAAATCCTGCTTTTTGATGGCCTAAGTCATACAAAACGAAAGAATGTGGATATAATTAGTAAGGTAACGTGGATGCACTATACAAAAAAAAAAAATACTCGGGATAGTACTTTTGTGATTAGAGTGTGCTGATTCTTATTGTGCTTAGACATTTTTAAAAGAACAATTTTCTTTTAAAAGTATAAAAAATACGCAGCTAATAACCCACCCCCTTTCCTCTTTTGTTTCATAATTGTAATTTGTATTCCTACTTTTATTTACATTTTCCTTCAATTTTTTTCCTTATCATCTTTCTCATTCAAATAAATACCGAAAGGTTACAAAGATTAAAGAAATGAATGAATTCTAATTCTGAACACATTCAATTACTTTTATCACACAGCCTTGTAAAAAGTGTAGTAATATAACTAATGAAAACTTATTAAGATATATCAAATCAGTGTTTTAGTTTTAGCTATTTTTAAAGAAAATATTATCATTATTGGTTTGTGATAAGGGACTACTCGCCAAGCTATCACATGACTCGGAGCGTACCATTACTCAGTAATGGAGCCTGCAGGTCAATATCATATAGAAAGTTGACAGAGAAAAATGAATATATTCTATATACTCCAAGGTTGTTCATGTGAAAGCCTTGGATAAAGAGGCT
Source organism: Gonocerus acuteangulatus (assembly GCA_946811695.1). Classification (NCBI taxonomy): domain Eukaryota; kingdom Metazoa; phylum Arthropoda; class Insecta; order Hemiptera; family Coreidae; genus Gonocerus; species Gonocerus acuteangulatus. The sequence continues at coordinate 50,473,340 of OX328129.1, forward strand.
TTGAACGCGATCAGATTTACAATATTAAATACTCCTCATTGACATAAGCTTATGTTCATCGCAGGATGTGGACTTATTTCAGGTCGACTTCTTTTGGTTTATTTTATAATAATTTATTAATATTATATATGAATATGTTCATTAATTAGTTATTATTTCTAAAACGCCGTTTAGAGCTTTAGTGGATCTAGTCAAGAAATAAAAAAATATTACAGCTAAATGTTTTACCTGTTCGCATGATGTGCTTGTGCGTCTGATGCGCGTGTGTGTTTTTAATTTAGTGTTTTTTAAATGTATAATTGATTTTATTTGCAAAATTGTATTATTATTATTTATAAGTGTTTTACTTCTCAGGCAATTTCATTCCTTCAAGGGTGGTACATGTCCGCTCTAATGAACCCGCTTTAAGGTCTGGATTTTTATTATTCTTCTTCCATTCCCGTAAAAGTAATTTGAAAATGTCTATAATATGCCTGAAAGCCAATGATTATTCATTAGATTTCTTCAAATGTGATTGTATAGTTTAGTAAGTAGGAGAGTATTGTGTTCATTTAGTGGCTGCTGTTTTTCAAAAATTCGTTCATATAACGTAGGGAATATTTCTTTTGTGGCATCTTCTACATTCCTACATGTTGTTGTGTTAATGTAAAGTCTTTATTACGTATGCCACAAGTTGTTTTATGAGATATTCGTGTGCGTTTTAGTCTGATGTGGAAACACTGAATCAGGAATTTCTTCTCGTAGCCCGAGAGCCAGTAACCGCACGTTTCATGAAGTGTTTTATGCACCTTGAAATTTTGCTATAATCTACCTATTGGGTTGATAAGAAGATAATTATGTGTTTCCTGGACATAATAAAGATAGTCGGCTGTTGTCACAATAGCTGGATGTCCTCTCCTGAATTAAAATTGGCAATGGCCAATGTTTATAACTCAAAACTCATTAATTTCTTGTATTTTGGGTAAATATATTTCGTCTATCTTAACAACCTCTCGTTAACAGAAAGCTTTGCTAATTTTTGGCGTAAAAATAGTAATTGCTATTGAAAGCTTGCTTCAGATTAAATGCTTTCTATAGGATATTTGTGAATGTATATTTTTGTTTAACTACTGTTCATCCCCTTCAATCATCTTCTTCAGCCTTTGCTCCGTTATATGACTTAACATATGTTGTAATATGATGCCTAGCGGATTATTGTTTAGTCCAGAATTTCTAGATTTTGATCCTATTAATATTCTTTAATACTGATATGAATTTGTCTAGAAAGAAAGCACCCTATAAACTCCTTGGGAAGGTATGAAACAACCATTAAGGTGAAAGCTGTTTCCTGTTTATCGCTTTAAGCTGAGTGTTTGTAGATTCCTTCCTGTTCTTAGAGATAAGGCGCTCTCTGATAAGGCCTCCTGGCAATTTGTGAGTCGGTTCCGTTTTATCGCAATGAATCTTCATTGCCTTTTTTTTTTTCGCCAGCTATGGCGAACGTCTTGCGGAGGTGCCTTTTTGATAAATGATTCATTGAATGATGTAGTTCGAACTGAGAAGTGGGGTTTCGGAGAAGAGCCGACCTCATTCATCGGGGAGACGAATGGAGATTATAAATTGTAAAGAATTATATTCATTTCTTCATCATATTTTTAGTTTTGTCATTCAAAGAGTAGACCCAAAATTTATTATATTTTAAGAATTTAAAATTTGCTTATGTAATTCGGAGAACAAGAAACATATTTTGATCATTTCCCCTTATCAGGAATTGTCAACACATATTGACCTGTATCAAGTTGAATATGTTTTACTCTATCGTCGATACAATTGCAAAGTATCGAATGTGAAAATTTGTTGGTACCTTATAGATAACTTTATATATATTTTATGCTATGATATATTTTAATTAGACTTAATACACATTCGTTAGTTTGATTATATGTTATTCATAATTATTTTTCTTTAATTTGCTACAGTTTGCCATAACGTACATCACTCCAAAAGCAACCAGGAAAATTGAAAATGAAAAATGTGTTTTTTCACATTCGATACTTTGCATTTGTACCGACGATATCATTGAGCGAGTAAAATGGAAAACCACTGTGCAATTAGGAAATTGTGAACTTAAAATCGTCATCTGAAGATAAGAAACTGCGGGAAAAACGTTATAGCAATTTTAAATTTAATAAAAGTTCGGACATTTTCCGCGCTCTCATCTTTGTTATCGGTTTCGAGCAAATACTCAAAATGTATTCGAGCTTATCTCTTCTCTTGAGATTTCCTTTTTGCTTTCCTGGTATGAAGAGACCCGTGTTATGATGTCGATCCGACGGCGCAATCCGGAAGACATGTTACGAAGAAAAAACGGTATATATATATATATATATATATATATATATATATATATAGACATATATACATATAAATGTTTACTAAAATGGACCAAAAATACTTTAACTATCAGTATCACCCCCCCCCCTGCCGAAACACTGCTTTTATTCCGACGAAATGCGCAGGAAAAACGGATTTACATTGATTGGTCAAGATATTTAGACATGATATTGTGCTGCTTATGAAACAAGGTCGTCCCTACCATTTCAAACTACCGAATATAAAAATCGGAGCAAACTATTCTATTCTTTGACGAGGTAGTATATTTAAAAATGATCTTATTCGATACTTTATTTAAGGCATTAAAGGGTATCCTAAAGGGGAGTTGCGATACTTTGCGACAAGCTGTATCGTCCACAATCCAAAGTCTCGCATCTGAAAAACGAGATTTTTCATATTCGATAGTTTGACATTGTAGGGACCTTATGTAAAAACTAGAATTTATTAATTTTTTTTTCGTTTTTGTTTTCTTTGTAGCTCTGCTGCATTTAAATGTAGTTATTATAATGTATTAATTTCCAGAATTATTCTTAAGTTTTTTCTTATCATTGACCTCATTGTATAAAATCTTCCCACCATATCATTTTTGCCGTGGAATCTTGTAGTGTCCTTTTTAATTGGAGTCCTTTTGATACAATCTAAATGTTGATATTATTACTTGTAACGAGCTATAACCGTCTAATCCTAGCAGAAGAGCTTTTTAGGCTTCTCGTCCACCGGGTTCGGAAAGCTGCGAAATGAATTCTTCCGAATTCACACGAAAACGCACGAATAATCCAAATACCTGGCTCGGTCATGTCCACTTGGCGCGGCGCGTCCACTGGGCCCGTATCGTTCGTCTTTCGTCCGAATATGTAGGAAGTGCGAACCGATCCTTTTCTGCAGGGATTTAGTTGCGAATGAGTGAGAAAAGTGGGTGAAAAATGGACTAAGAAGTTAATTTTGCTTGTTGAGAAAAGTTAATATCTATGGGTCCAACGGGAAACAAACCAGCCGTTCTTGTGGAGAAATCGTCTCTCGAAAATTATTGAATTTTGCGATTTCAGAATCAATGTTGTCAAGAACGTACCCACGTGTATTCTTCCTCATTCAATTGGTCGTCGTAGATTTGAAGATCGTTCCACAAATGAGAAAATTCACCCAAATCGTTTCTTTTGGTGTTATTGTGATTCACCCACATTTCCCGTCTTGTTAGATATCGCCTGAGCCATCGATGAATCAAAGGTTATAACTCAAAGCGAAGCATTCATTATCAGAATCATGAGAAAATCCTTTCTGATGAGAGACCATCACGTCTATTGCGAATCTGGACGAATACTGAGCCAATGGACGAGAGGCATTCCCAAGATTTCCTACGATCGGCGTTCGTCTAAATTCGTTGCTTCGTAGTTCGCAGCTTTCCGGTCCCAGTGGACGAGAAACCTTAATTGAACAAAACAAAAGTGGTTTCATGGTTTAAATTAAATATCGCATCTCTGATATGCTTCACTTAGTATAAATTCTTTGAATTATTTTTAAAAAAACCAAAGAGAAAATTTCAAGATGGAGACTACATTTTGACAGTGTTAGAGAAATGAGATTAGTTTTGAAGGAGTATTAAGATTTTATAATGCTTGAAGTTTCAGAAATAAATGGTTTCGTTCCAAGGAAGGCGAAATATTATTAGTTTCTATTTTAATCTATGTTAAATATACCAAGGATAAGCATTATATGGAAACACGCATTTATTAAGCATTTATTAATATTTTTATATTAATAAATTCCTGACATTTAGGAACATACATTCGTTGGACATCCCGGAAGGTGATTTGAAAACTTTTCTCCTGAACCCTGCCTATTTTAAGAATTAAAAAAAATTAACAAGAATAGATCTTGTTAAGCAGGGGTGGGGAGTTAAAACTCCGATATATTTAGAAGGAACTGCTCTTTAAAAAATGTTGCATTAGGATTACTTATAGCCTCTTGAAAATATATAGAAAATAAATTAAGAATATAGAATTTTTAAAATGTTCTAATCCTGATAGTTCAGGAGAGCTTTCGCTTTCTTAAATGATGGTTCAATTTCTTGAGGGAAAAAGCGCAAATCGTCAGGAAACCTTATTTAAAAATAAGGTGTCTAAATGCCTTTAAAAATAATTAATAAATAAATAAAATTATGAAAAGTTTAATAATATTTGAGAATCTTTTCGCTTGAGTGGTTTTTTTTCTTCACAACTTACAAGTTATAGCGGATTATGTAAATGAGCCCTATATGTTGGTTGAAGTACCTCTGAAATATGTCATTTAAGTTAATCGTTACTCTTGACAGTCCTGTCTGTTCCTCTTTACCTTTTCTGGACGAAGAATAAATAAATAAGTTAAGGGAAGGAAATAGTATAACTTATAAGAGAAATATGCCAGGCTTAAGAACTATTAGAGAAATTCCCTATCCTCTCTCTACTCCCCGAGGCATAAATCCAAGATTGCAAAGCTTCAGCTGGATAGATTTACCGCTGAGGTGCAACGCTTTGGATCTCTCCTTAAATTACAGCACCTCAACCGCTAGGGGTGGTAATCTCTTCTCTGAGATCTTGTTCTCTTCAAGAACGTGCTTGTTCTTCTCGTGATCACGGGGAGTTGCTCCATCTCGTGTCGTCCTTTGCATAAGCCCGTGTCCGTCTGGTGCCTCCAGCTTGTGAACATGGTAATCAGTGATCCCGTTCTCGCTACTGAAACTTAAATACTATGATTTCCGACCGAAAAAACATGTTTACTGGTATTTGGCTATTAGGACGATTTGGAGTGTGAAGGTTTAAAGGAAATTGAATATCGGTTAAAATTAAGTTCATTTCACAACCCCTAAGAAGGCTACACACGATTCAGGCAGGCTTGTCAGTTAGACCTGAACAGTCCGCCTGAAGGCCGGTAGCCTGAACGTGTATATATTCCGGCCGGACTGTCAGTTATGACTGTTCAGGCGGCCTGAACCAGGTCACCTGTTCACGTTTATACCTTTATGAAGAACTAACTTCTAGAATGATAAGAACTCAAAGAATAGCTGGGATTTGGCAAAGGGAAAACGGATTTTCAGAAAATTTATATTTCGTATATAGATCTTTTGCAGCCCTCTTCAGCAATAAATTGCTCAACACTTATACATGGTCACCTAAAGTTATCGTGGTCTTCCTCCATCCCCTAGGCAATGTTGCTGAAGAAAGCTGCCAAAAAGCACGCCGAAACGTTCGAAATATATATTTTTCTGAAAATCTGACGTTTTCTCTTGCCCGGCACCTTATCACCTCAACGATTATCTTCATCTCATTGTAGAATGTTTTTTTTTTTTTTTTAGAAAAAGGAATGCTCATTAAATTTGTTTACGTTTTACGATATATCAAGCTCTTCCTGATCAACTTTTCCATGAATGTTCACTAAATTTTCAACACCTTGCCCAGTGAGAAAAAAAAAATGATTTGCTCCTTATATTTGTTAAACCATTGTCTAATGTCAGATTTTTATTGTTAATTGAAGGAACATACAGAACAGCTTGGAGTACAACTTGGTAATCCTAAGTACATATCGCACTAGTATTTCTGAAGTGACACAACTCAATTGTAAATTTGTCACTCTTACCTATGTAGGGGGCTTAGCATTAAGACAGGAAGGGTGACACAAGTGCTCTCTGGTGTACAAGCTCTGAAGCTAGGTACATAGTTTTGATGATTGATTAAGAGATATTTACCATGTCTTTCACAGAGACAGGAGCAATCTGTTCAGCTTAAAGAACAATTTGGAAATACTTTAGTATTTCTAATGTGGCACAACTCAAAAATCGGTTTTATTCACACCGTCATAGTTATGGACGGTGTGAATAAACCCGATTTTTGAGTTGTGCCACATTAGAAATACTAATGTATTTCCAAATTGTTCTTTAAGCTGAACAGATTGCTCCTTCTTTTTCTTCGACCGTCAGATAGCCTATACTGCTACGCCTGACCGTTATTTTAGGATACATTCATACGTTTACGGCCCACTTTAGTGTTGGAGGACTGAATCAGGCGCCACCCATTGTACGTGAGGAGTAGTAGTAACATTTACTTGTATACGGTCACTGCCCTCAGCATAAAAGCCGATTCCTCGACATGGCAACTTATAAACCTTTCATAATAACCCTCGTTTGTGTCAAATTAGCTGTTCAGGGGTATTACAATTATATTGATTGGTTGATGATAAAAATGTCTTTCATGCTGAAAAGTTGATTATTGATATTTGTCAGTTCTTGGTTGATAATTTGATAATATATTTCGAATTCGTTCGATACCTACATTTCTACCCAATTCTTTTAATGTTTAACAGCATTGGAGGCCAGTGAACTGAAAACGTACATAACCTAAAGAGCCATACATCCCATGAAGAGTGGGAAGAAAATAAAAAAAGACTTGGAATATAAGTTCCTTGACTCCCAGCCTGCAGTCCAGACTTGGCACCATTTGTTTCGCTACACGGCACATTTTCTGCAATAGTGGATATTAAATGTTTTTTATTGCGTTAATTCGGGGTCTCTGGAATCTCTCCTGGGACTCGTTGTAGAACTTGGAGGCAGAGTTCTTCAAATTAATGTCAGCTCCCCCGGTTTTACCTTCAAATATTGCCACTTATTTTTATTTATTTTTTAATAATTTTCATTAGCGTCCGTATTAAGACCATCGATTGGATTTTTTTTTTCATAATTCATTTTTAGTAATAATTTCCCTAAGTGGGGTGCATGACTTATCTCTTCAAACTTAATGGTAGCCAATCCCGAGAACTAGTATTTTTATACGAAGACAGGTATAGTTGGGATTCGGCTAGGAGAAAAACGTCAGACTTTCAAAAAGAAATCTGTATTTTGGACGTTTCGACTGCAACAATGGTAGCCTTCTTCAGCACTAGAGAATGCCTAGGGGGGGGGAGAGGAAGACCTCGAGGACAGACTTAGGTAACCATGGTTAGAAGTATGAACCAGGTACTTCTAACCATGGTTACCTAAGTCTGTCCTCGAGGTCTTCCTCTCCCCCCCCCCCCCCTAGGCATTCTCTAGTGCTGAAGAAGGCTGCCATTGTTGCAGTCGAAACGCCCAAAATACAGATTTCTTTTTGAAAGTCTGACGTTTTTCTCCTAGCCGAATCCCAACTATACCTGTCTTCGTATCTCTACAGCGGCTAACTATCTCCATCCACACTATAGTATTTTTATAATTGATGACTAAGGAGAGGCAGTTATTGAAAAATATGGAAATATTGTCACTTTGTCTTCCTTCTGTCCCTTATATAGGGCTTAGTTAGCCAACTAGAATACACCAGCTTACCGAAAAATTAACCTTCCATTTCCATTTTATAGGGCAATAGCTCAAATTAGAAGAATAAATACAAATGTTAAAAAAAAAAAAATAATTACGAAAGACATAAATCGCAAGGGAATTTTCCCCATCTGTAATACTACTCAGCTAGAGTATATTTACCGTATATTAGATGCATGCCGTAAAATGGGGTCACATTAGTACAGTTTGGTGGAATTGGCACAAACCAAAGGGTCAAACTTGGCCCAAAGAGTGCGAACAGACAAACGTATACCTATATACTTGTCTGTTCGCTCTCAGACAAATACATACATTATGTAAACATCTTAGGTTTGGACCAATTTCGCCACACTCTACAAATGTGACCCAATTTTACGGTACACAATTTACAAACACAACAGATCATACCATCTTCCTTCCATATATTATAAAAATTCCTCCCGAAAACCTGTGTTTTTTTCTTAAGAATCTGAATGAATTTCAAGCCCGAAACCTCTACCACCCCTTTGCATTGGGCAATGACCTAAAACAAATTATGTAAATAAATAAATAACTTAAGTATGAATTAAAATATGTAAAAAGTAGTAGTAAAAACATATATAAATATAAAACAAGGTACAATTAATGCTTTGCTCCCATGCCCTTGAATATTGTGTTGTTATTTTATTCCCACAGTCTGCCTTCTTCCAAACCAATATTCCCTACCTTGAGTCATGGCATCCAGGAAGTCACATGTTACTTCATTGACACGATTAGGGGGGGGGTTGAGTTTTTACTTTTAAATCTTCCTATTAGAATACCTTTTCCTGCGTCTGAATACAATAGATTTGACCTCATTTGAAGAAAATGAGTGATATCAGTTTCCTTGTGAGAGTTTCACATCGGACAATGGTTATGGGCAACCTTGACGTTTTTCTATACAGTTTTTTTTTTTCTTAAGGCCACGTCTCCGTCGTTACTTTTACATAATGAAGCCACTTCAAAGTGTTTTACTCTCCATTACTCGGATCGATAGCTGCAAATAGCCGTTCAGATTGAGTTGTTCACTTAGAGAATGGTTTTACCTTTCTACGATATGAATTACCTTCTTTCTCCTTGGAATATATTCAAATCCTGATCCTGGCTTAACCTAACAGGCCTAATTCTCAGGAGATTTATAGAATCTGGATACGGTCCAAATGATGTATGAAAAGATATAACCTTGTATAGTTGAGTTTTGACACATTGGCTGTCAATTACAAGTTAGCTCCGAGTTCGTGCGATTGCCTTGTGTTGCACTTTTCATTAATGGCGCTCCACAGCGGACTATGTGGTAACCCGCATTTTGCTGTGTTATTTCCTTGGACAACGATTTCTAAGCTTACGACTAACTCAGTCAATATCATAATCGGGTCTCCACGTGGTCTATTGGCTAACGTCTAGGATTCTCTTGCGGGAGATAAAGGTTCGAGTCCCGCTTGCAGCATGAATTGTTATCATTTCAGGGCCCGTTGACAGAATTCCCTGCTACACTATGGAAAGCCAGTAGATAGCCCGACGCTAATAATAGCCTTAAAAAAAACGACAACAATAAGTCATTTTCTCAATTTTGTTTACAAACGACACGTTCTACACTTGTGTGCGTTTGTTTAGTCATCGATTGAATCATTCCTGATATGCATTTAACTACAGCCTATTCAGATACCTAGACGAAATAGTTCAACTCTGCGTGTACAAAAAAATCGAAATCATGAAAAATACTGCGGCAGTCAGTGTTAATTGTTTTCTCTAAGGTAATTCATTATATCATAGCAGATGCGATTTCTTTATTAGGTTTATTTAATTGCCTTGAACTGTGTTCCGGGTTTGTACGAAATTTGTGTTATATTGCAACGTAAATCTGCATAATATGTGAACAGACAAAGACAAAGACGTGTTGACAAAATAAACTAAATAGCTTTATTTCGAATGGTGGTTTACTCCAAAACCGAATTACATATTAGTTCAGACGCAATTTTTCTTGCGAAACTGTGTAGATATGAAGGCTCACTAATCGGGAATATGTATTGTAAAATAATACAACAATCAATTCGACCAGTTTGGGTTTACTCCAGAAATAATTGCATAAAAAAATTAATAATTGTTTCAACTGTACAAAGAGCAAATGAATTTCTGTTTATGTTGTATTTATATTTATTATTTTAAGCAAATTCTTCAGAGATTCGGCGTTCAATCTCCAATTTCCTGACGCGTGACGGAATTCTTTCGGATCTCCTTAACCCTTTTAATAATCCTTCATTTCTACTTAAATATTTGCAATTCAGTTATATCATAAGCTTTATTATTATTTTTACTGCTTAGCATCTTTCAATTGTACATTATTTGTTGGTACAAAAAATGAAATGCAGTGGATCTACTTTTAGCCGGAAGTAGTGAAAATGAAGAAGACAATGCAGGTAGATAACATTATCTGGTTTCATACTACAGTAGTTACTAGTGATAACACTTCACTGTTTGTTGAACAGTTTACTTAAACCTCTTGTTCTCTCAAGTGGTTTCAAGAGTTTATGTTCTTCCTTCTAGCCTTCTGTGACTTCTACATTTTCTTTTCTTCTTTTACAAATCTCGACAAGATTGTTTGAACCCTACATAATGAGAACTTGTTTCAAACTATTTGTTGATTATCCCTAGCAGTCAGCATGAAAAGAAAATTACCAAAGAAGATTAGAGATAACTGCATTGCAGGTGGATGGGAAGGTTGCAAGCTGCTTGACAGGTTTTCAGTTCCAATTTAACCAAATGAGCAGACGAACTTCAGACGTGAAATCTCTCCGTCTAATATATGCAAATTAGTATGCTCCTAAATGGTAGATAAGAGCTTCTGTCATCCTGATATTTTTTTTCTATTTATTATATCAAATAAGCATTTTGTCATTGCCAGTTGGAGTTGATGAGTTCCCGTTTAAGAGTTTAAAAAGTCCGATTTGCTGAAACTGCGTCATCTTAGAGCTCCTTAACGTTTTTATGCCTAGTGTCATTTGGAAACACCGGTTTAAATATCGTTATTATTTTGAGGAAAATGAAAACATCTGCTCGAACGAAATCCTGAAGAAAAGTTAGATTTTAGGCGCTAGAAACTCATGGTAGTTGATTAATGACAAACAACCTATAACTTGTTTACAAAAAATTACTTCAGAAACGTTTTTGTAAAAATGTATACATACAAATTTGAACCACCGTTATTTTCGTGATCTGCATGTTCTCAAACCCTCGTTTGAGAGTGGGATGAATCCCGGTAAAACTACGGGCTCAGTTGACCTATGGTATATATCCATACTAAAAAATATAATTTTTGTTTCTGTTTTATTACAAACTAGTATTTAATCGTCAGACATGAGCAGTTTGATACTTTTTTGTTTTTTTCTGGAGCATTTCGGAAACTATTGCGATATTATGTAAATGGGAGGTTTATTCCAAAACCTATTAAGTTGCCTGCCAAAATTACTTATACGTAAATTTCAGTAAGCCCAATGCAGTAAGAGATAACGGGTCATAAAGTTTTCTTAATGATGCTTTCGTTCCATCGAAGGAGAAATATTAAATTTTTTTATTCGAATCGTTCCAAAACGCCAAAGATATAAACATTATGAGGAACGCAACATTATGCGCTAAGCGCTGACGTAATATGTGCGAGGCTTACTATTTTTATGTCCATTGTTAATATGGTTTGTTTATTTTAGAAAGCTATTTCTTTTATGCGATCCTTTCGTCCTCATATTGTCATAACTAATACTTATTTTTTAGAGATTGGGTTGAACAAGGATTGCGTATATTTATTACAGGAACATCTACTTCTTAGATCATTATCACCGTGCTATTTAAAGGTGTTTTCACTTTCTAAACCGGCGCGCTGGTACCATGGGATCAACAGTCCAGCGCTAAAAAAAAAAAAAAAATAAAACCACCCAAGGCCGGATTGTTAGCGGTATCTCTAGGGATATCCATTTGCAGAGGTTTTGTACCCTCTATATTTGCTGCTTGGTCTACTTACACAGCTTGCTGGTTACTTATTACAGAATTCAATTCTGCAGTGTTCTACGAATAGAATGCCGCTGAGCTATAAAAGTCACCGATCTTCTGACTGAACTGGCCTAAGGGAGGGCAAGTTTTTAACGATATTCTCTTTGCTTAAGAACATAATCTGTATTGATATTCAAGACTTTTCCGCTACAATAATTTCTTTTGAATGTTTCTGTCCATCTCAAGAGCGCAGTTCTTAAAAATAATCACCGAATAAGTTATTCCTTTACTCTCTTTGCTCTTGAATTCTAGCCAATGGTAAGGAAACTCTGTAACCACCTCACTATATGATTTCTCTTATATACGTACTCATAATGTACATCAGATGGTTCCTGTTGGTACTGTCTTGTGGCAAACCCGAACTATTATGTAGCATGTATCATCAAATAACGATCTATTGACATTTGAACTTTAGCCAATGTCTGTGAAGACCCATAACCACCTCACCGTATGATCGCACTGATATTGAATCACCATTCTGTGCATCAACTGGTTTCTGCTCCTAAGTAACAGTATTGTCACTTGAATCCCAATTACAATGTAGTATGCATCACCAAATACGTTAATCCATATTGGCATTTGAACTCTAGCCAACACCTAGGAAGATCCGCAACCACTTCACCATATGATTGCCTTTATATAGAATCAGCATACAATGCATCAGCTGGTTTCTGCTCCTGCGTAACTGTATCGAGAAATGATCTAATATAATTTACCAGGCATCCCTGAATAAGTTAATCAATCACCATATTGGTATGATCGCTCTGATATCTTGTACATCAGTAGGTTTCTGCTCCTACATAATGGTAATATGACTCGAGTCCGAATTACAATGTAGCATGCATCACCCAATATGTTAATCCATTGGCATATTGGCAAATGAAATCTAGCCAATGACTATGAAGATCCATAACAGCCTTATCATATGGTTGCTCTGATATAGAACCACCATATTGTGCATCAGCTGGTTTCTGCTCCTACATAACGGTATTGTGACTCGACCTCCGACTACAATGACCTCCATAAGCCCCTATAAATGTAGCCTAATGACTGAAATTAATGACCTCCGCCGTTCAATTATCTTTCCCTTTTATAAAGTAATAGGCTCGTCCTAGTTCTCCCTACTTGGTATTTCGTATTCAGAATATCTATAAATAGTTTCTTTTCGCGCAGTCATATATAATAATTTTCGTGATATTTACCATTATCGTTTCTTCTTGCGCTACACTTCCACGCACAGACTTCCCATTGTTATTTATTACAATTGTGTTTGTTTTGCTGGTGAATGTTAAAAAGAGCATCTGTGGAATGTTTATATGGGGACCTGGCGAAGGATGATAAAAGTACCAATAACGAAAACATTCAGCATGTATCTTTTAATGACGGAGTACTTTCTAGGTCTACAACTTCAACCTCAGTAACCAGTCAAAACCATATCGTAATAGTCAAATAATCAAACAGTATCAACGAATAATGTAAATATATTAATTTTCTTTCGCTTATATTTATTTATCTTGTTCTATTTATGATCTCTGTGGTCTTGATAATAAAATAATAGAGTCAGAGTACACTTTATTCGTGAAAATACAAACAATAAAAGAGTAACCAAAATTAACTGATTTAAGTAATTAAAAAGTATATAAGAATCGTTTATAATATACATTTCCTATTACGATTTATATAGTTAAATTTTAACTTAATTAAATTTATTATTATTATTATTTTTTTGGTGCATCGACTTCTAGGGTCACTTAATTTTTAGTTTGAAATAAAAGTAAAATTCCTCCACTGATATTTCTATATTCATAAAAGAATTAATTATTTGAATGCGTTTGTATTTTTTAGGAATTCTAGTTAAATATAAAAATATACAGAATAATATATTTTTTTTTTTTTTAAATTAATCATTTCCATTCTTGTTTTTAATTTCCATTCATCTTGGTTTGTTGTAATTTCCAATTTTTGAGTATTTTCTTGGCTATGTATCTCTGTTGTTTTTTGTAATAAATGTTAACCAATAATAAATCATGTTTATTAAAATTCATTTTTCGAGAAATGGCTAGTGAATATTATTAGCTGCATGAACAAGACTTGGTTGAGGATTTCAGATTCTATCAAGATTTGAATCAGTGATAAAGCAACTCTGCGCAGCACATGTCCGCCCGATATGAAAAGTGTGTCTATGCGGCCTGTCTCAGCGTGTGAGAGTCCGCGGTTTTTTTCGCGACCATCTGTGCCGGCTGGATATAGTCATCAACATATAGGGCCAGCGTTACATCATAGCCACAACTTGCAAGATTCTTGTCTTCACGGTCTCCTTATAGTTGAATCCTAATAGGTCGTAGTTTCGGAAGGGTGGTCGGAGAGACGTAGGATTTAAGCAGCTCGTTCAATTCTACATTGTTGTAGCACTTAACCAAAACTTACCGCTGGATCAGATACCATAGCCTTGATTGGCGGTGTGCTTTTCTGATCCCTATTTTTGCGGCCTTCTTGTTGCTGTACTTAAGTACAGCATGTACCTTGACTGGCATAATGTTTCTTCGATTCTTGTCTTCTCAGCAGCTCTTTAAGTCACAGTGGACCTAGGTTGACAGCAATACACAAGATTTAGCGCAGTTTGAAGTCCGTTTATAATGTGTGGTTCTTACTTTTTTTCCTCCTTCTGTAAGTAACTGTAGATAAGGATCTAAAGCTATTTGAAGTCCCTTATATTGTTTCGTAGACCCCATTCGATTCCTTACACCTAAATATATTCGGCCATACCCATGACTTGCATATAGTTGCTTTCATCATTTATGCATATAGTCCTCGCAGCTCATTTAATAATTGCTCTTTCCTAAAGCTTCCTAAATCAGAGAACTTCGGATAAGAGCTCCTGTTATGAATGAAACTATACCGGACATCATAAGAGAATTTGTTGAGCCAATAATCTCCTGCAGGAGTTACAAGAGATGGTCCCTCCTTTTTGCGTGGGATCTGAGATTAGCAATGGCCATTGACGTTAGTAAAAATGCATGTTTTCTTGACTTGACGTTTCGTTAAAGTGCTGAGTGGGAGCACTTAATTTTTCGAGGCACTCGAATTCATGAGTGCACCGCTAACTCATTCGCACAGGATATTTTACCTTGAAAGCACTCTTGAATGTCGACAGCTTAACAGGATCGTCGTTAGACAAAGCTGCTTCCGACACGAGCCGCCGGAACCAAGCTAATGGCTTTAGTTAATCAAAGCCAAGCCCCCTTCCGCTGGCCATCATGGTCAAAGCATTATCCTGTCGGAGGTAAATCCAATCTACGGTATGCAGGGAAATAATTACATGATAGATTATCCGAAGAGAAATTTATGAAATAACCTCAAGAGAACTTACTGTTCGACACTTATTGAGAGGAATGGGACACTCTCTGCATGGGTTGCTATCTTAAATTCAGTCAAAAAGAAGAATAAGAAAAATCCTGCAGGCTAAGTCCGCATTACAAATAAACTCAACATAGTTTGTGTTTTAATACGATTTTTGTTCTTTCGGTGTTAATTGATGATTCATTTTGATTGATAAACTCGGTCAACATGAAGTGTTTATCCGGTGAAATATGGGTTTTTATTAATTTTCTAGACCAACAGGAATTAAATCACAAGAAAATAAGCACACTCTCGTTACTGATATGAACGATTTTGGAAGGATTGGGCTTTTGTAAGGATTTTTTTACAAGGGACGCTCCCACCCATGCTCTCATGTACGAGTTCCTATTCATTGCACCAACTACTACTATTATGGCAAGGCATTGCTTGGCCATAATAGTTTTGAAATACCAGTTGTAACATCCAAACCTCCGTCCTTAATTCAGGATACAATAAAACAAACTTCGATTAGTTCTCTTCAGAACTAAAGAGGTCGTTAGGAATGGTTTTACTTGGAGAGACCCGAATCCAACTGTGTAGAGAGTCTAGAGGCTGTAGAGTTCTCCAGTTTAGAGTCTACTGCCTTTGTCCCGATGTCGAGTGGGTGGGGCAAGCTCTGGAGAGCTTTATGCTCTGCCCTTCTTTTTTCTCCTAACAGACCCTCCTCTGCTCAGGCCCAGCCTACAAGGATCCGCTACGGGAGACAACCATAAGGATTACATGTCATTGAATCCTTCCATGGTTAGCCTTTTAATGTTTCAAATGGAGAACTGACTAATGTTACCCACAACAAAAGGGTTTATGTCGATTAGTTTGGGCGATATCAACTAGGTCTTTCTCTATCCTCTTGAAGTTTTAAAGCATAATGAAACAATCCCATTTCTCCACTACGTTCATCGCTGACATGAGTGATAATTTGTTGGAGATGGGTACTCCTCTTCTAAATATTTAGAACAACATATTTGACATTTTTCTGAAGAAACGAGTTCGGACTTTGTATAGGTATATTTTACACATCAGTCTCGTCACGATTCAGTCACCGTTCCGATTCAGAACCGTCGCAGGTAAAATTGTCAGTCAAAACAAGAAAATATAGTTGAGAAGGCATTATATTTTGACGGTTTGGTGAGTGAAGTGGTATGGGCGGTTCCGAACCGTCAAAAGATAATTTCTTCTGACAATTTGCTTGAGACAGACCGACGACGCGGTTCATTGGCTAAACTATGAGGTGGCTGATGTGCGTGAAAAGACAGTCAGTCCCACTTCAGTCAGCGAACCGCCACGAAAACATATTTTTTCTGACTTTGATACTTGACGAGACTGACGGAATGGGCATTTGACGTGACTGATGTGTGTGAATAGACCTTAAGTCTTATATTATTAGATATTTCTTTTAAATTATGCTACTTTTCATTCTGAATAGGAACTTGAATAAAGAGGTCTGATAAACTGCTGGAACATGAAACTAGTAGGTGTCATGTTCCATTGCCGTGAATCACAAGTTGGCGTCAAACTAAGGTCGAATTGGTTCTCTCTATTCTTCATTGTCTGGATTATCTTTTTTTCCCACTTTGAATACTGTCACCATTTAAGCTTTTTATGTGTGACTGCTAAATTTTACAAGGTCACTTTTTCCGTACATAGTTATATATACATATATTGAAGACCTAAGAAAAATAATGCACGTGATTGTATTCACAATCAAAATATCCTGAATTAGAAATCAAAATATTTTATAACGTTTCTTCCTTCGTCATAATGAGGACGAAGCTCTGCATGTTTTTGTTTAAGTACTTATAAATTTGTCTGTTCGCGCTCGAGCGTCCTAAAAACGTTTCCCTACTTTTAATTTCTTATTTTTAAAATTCTTTCTGCTTCTTATGGCTAATATAATTTAGCGGGAAAAACTTCCTAGATTTGTAAAAGTTTCATTGGTATGCAATATGCGTTGTTTTTGTTTTTTTTGTTTTTTGTTTTTTTTTTGTGGTAATTTTTGCTCTGACTCTTTTGGTATATCCCTACAGGGGTAGTACTTTGAGCATACTTAAGTGAACCTCTTTATATTCCTTACCAACTCCTCTGACGATGACGCAAATGGGTTCATTATTGGAAGGTGGCCAATGTTGTTGATGTTTTAGACTGTAGGGAAATAATAAAAGTTGTAAACTAATATCAATTTCCAGAGAAGAAAAATGAAAGTTTTGAGATTGCAAGCAACAGACTTGTTGGTGGCATGATATTTCCATAACTTTTGCGCGCATAATTTCATTAATTACTATGTCACCTTGATTGATTGGCACTCCGAGGATTTGCATGCCGATTAGGTAGCCTGCACTAAACCTCTTCATTAAAAATGAATATCTTCGAAAATAATTTATAAGAAAGTTAACTGGGACTTAATTTTCGCATAATTAAAAAAATTGAAAATTAAGTGACTGACTTCGAATGCCCTTCTTTGTATTTTGCCGTGGTTTTAGAAATGTAAATCCTAGCATACATGTATATGACAATAAGGTTATTTGTTGCGACGACATTGTTGGTCGTTGGTATTACGAAGGTTAATGCAGTCAGGGATCGCACAATGGGACCAAGCGACATTTCCTGTTTCAAAAAAAGCTACAGCCTCCAAATCTTAACCGATTTCAATGCATTTTTTTTCTTTAATGAAAGCTAATTAATTAATTAATTAATTGCAACGATAATGAAGTTAGATGAAAAATTTAATATTATTAAAAGTTTTTAAATTATTTAGACGCAAGTTAATAAACAGGGAAACTAAAAAAACAAAAATTTGGCTAGACAAAGAAAGTTGTTCGACATTTTATTAGCTTTCATTAAAAAAAAAAAAAAGTGCATTGAAATCGGTTTAGATTTAGAGGCTGTAGCCTATTTTGAAACACGAAATATCGTTTTGTCCCACTGAGTATCGGTCGTGTGGTATCTTAATAAAACTACATTTTTTATAAGACAATGCGTTTTATTTTTTCCGATGGCCCCCTCCCCACAATCATTTTCTTAAACTTCCACCAGATTCAGAAATTATTGCATATCCATGAAGCGTAGTTCTCTCTCTTCTCTTCCTTAAGCCAATTTTTATCCCCCATTGTTTTTTTACCCATTTATTTTGTAAATTTGTATTAATCTACCTTTAATTTAAGCTCTAGCTGTAACACACATTTACCATATGTCTATCTCGTCTATGTAGGTATAATGTTTTTACTTCCATTTCATCTGTATATAAATTAGTATTAACTCTTGTTAATGCTTGTTTTAAAGCCATGAATTTTAAATCGGCACTTCGGCAAAAATAAATAGGATTTTCATATAAAAAAAGTAGTTTTATTAAGACACGACTCGACCGAACCCTGCACTCTACAGGAGCTGTATCTATCTACCTTCAAAAGGCCATTTAGATTCAGAATAATATGATGCTATAGTGGCTCCATTAGCTGAAATCGTGTACAGAATCTTTTCTGCACTACTTACAACAGCTCAATTAATATTGGAGATGGAGATAGTTAGCCGTTGCATTGTTTCGAAGTCAAGGGATGGTTGGGATTCGGCTGGAAGAAAAACCGTCAGATCTTCAGGAAGAAATTTGTAGGACGTTTCGGCTGCACTTTGGCAGCATTCTTCAGTTAAAAATTAATATATACAAATTATAAGTAAAAAAAAAAAAAAAAAAAAAAAAAAAAAACAGTCAGTAATGAGCGTATTTTATACATCTTGACAATACATTTTGATCCAATCTTATTTATTACAGAAAATGTGGTTGTCAGTAAGAAAAACAAATAAAAAAGGTGTAATGTTAAACAAAACGCAGATAGACATAAGCCAACAGTACAAAAATAACATTATTACAATTTTAAATTATGAAATTTTTACATATAGAATATGTATGTGTTGTTTTTTCTCATAATATAAAATTTTAATTAATATCATGTAGACTAGAAGCCATTTAATGAGAAAAATCTATTCTAATCATGAGTTTATCATCTTAAATAATTACCATTCTTTCCATAGAAAAAAAACATGGATTACGGCTATAAAGTATCATACAAATTAAACATTAGGACAATGAACCACGGGATTTTTGGCTCCAAACCTTTCATACAAACAAATACTGGGGGGCAGTTGTGACCATGAAGGTATAATAGAATAGAAAGTGGACTACCAAACAGCTTGCCCTGTAGGTGAGTGTATTGCAGCAATGTGTGGTCACCCTTTCGCTGCAGGAAATACAACTCTCAGATGGGTCAAGGTCGCTGTATGGTTTCATATAATGTATAATGCCCGTTCAGTTAGATGGGATAGTTCTAATCCCGCATGCGCGAAATTCTGAGGGAAATATTCCTGAAGGTTCCGCCATTTGCATTTCTATTACAATGAGCAAAACGCTACTTTAAACTCAATAAAAACTGACTATGTCTCGTTTAGGACCAGGGAAGGCCTTGAGAGGTCAGGCAAGGGAGATAGTGTTTAATATTTATCAATACTTAGCCAAAGCTAAGGCTAAAAACAATTTAATATATAGCCTGTTCAGATAGTTGGAGGGAAAGGGGCGTGGCCTATATTCCCCGTAGAATAAATTGTCAGTAAAACTTCTCTTTGTTATATCCTTACCACTCGGAGGTTTAAAACGTTTTTAGTCCTAGCTATGGCTTAGTATTGATTAATATTAGACACAATTTTCTATGTCTGACCTCTCAAAGCCTTCCCTAGTCTTGAATGAGAAATAATCAGTATTTTATAATGTTTCACGAATCGTGTTATTTCTTGAAATAGGGTTTAGTAAAAGGTGAAACCGTCGGAAATATTTCCCTCAAAATTTCGCGAATGCGGAATTGAACTTTTCCGTCTATCTGAACGGGTTATAGGTCTCATTCATTCGGCAACCCTTAGTATCACTTAATATATCAGATATCTTTAAACCATTAACAGTAAGCAACGGGGCCAATTAAAAAAACAAAAAACAGCAGATCTACAAATAACTCATATTTATTTGCTCTACTTGTTCATGTACACTAGACGCCATTTAAGGAGCAAAATCTATTCTAATCAAGACATGGAATGGTATAGAATTCTTGAAAATTATTTATTCTACTAAAACCTGGTAGAAGCGGCGATGTTTTTTTTTTTTACACATATAAAAGGAAACTTAGTTTGCTACATCTTCTTTGAAGTTGTAAACTTGATTGATGTTAATAAATTTCGAACTTTCAATTTAATTTCAAAATGTTTGAAATACTACCGGCAAAGTAAAGGCCTTTATTAAAAACTCTGGAGTACCTGATCTGTGTAAAATCAATTTAGTGCCTAAATTCTACTTAGACTCCCGAGGTCCCGACCTTCTTTAGCATTCCGTACGTATGTATATATATATATATATATATATATATATATATATATATATATATATACATATATATATACCTTAAAATAAAAGTAAATTATCATGAAGAGTGAAATCCATGAACAACGTATGTAATATTATTCAGAAACGAATTTTGACTACAGAAACTAATAACACAAAAGAAAAAATATATAATAATAAAAGTAAATAAATGAGAATAATTAAACCAATCAAATAAACTATTGATATACAAAGCTAATTCATAATATATATATATATATATATATATATATATATATATATATATATATATATATATATATGTGTACCTTTTTAGATCCCTGGTCCATTCATTCACTGCTTATTTTGGTCAGTAGCCACTAATAAAAGGATGAAATCATCTGCCTCCTAATATTGTGGCAGGGACAAGCATCTAATTGTGACAAATCCAGACCAGCACTTCTTGAGCTGTACTTAGTCATGAAATACGTCGTGCACATATCACTAAAAATTTGGAATTTTAATAATTAGATTACATTTGGTTCACAGTTATAAAGAGATCTTCCTTTATCAGACGTATTCCATCTACTTTGCCAATTTCCATTCGAATGCAAGCGAAAAAAGTCCGTCACGCAGGAGCTGCATAACTAAGCACTTTCCTCAGAATTTGGGTAGTGTAGACTGCTTTCAAGAACAATTTGCTTAAAATATCCTACATAAATAAAATAAAAACGTGAATAGTTCTCATTTTGTAATGAGTAACTGATCAATTATTAATTTGCATCCATAGTTATGTTTACACATGGTACCTACTACACTACGTAATAAATACAAAAATCCTCATATTATCGTATTTTGATCTAACGCAGGAACAGGATACAGTCACTCTAGTGGTAGAAAGCGCTCCTTGCGGCGGCTTTGTGAACCTACGTCTGCCGGCTTTTCTATTCAAATATATTACAAATTAAACCCCCGCTTTCCGATTGACCGATTCAGCTCATTTTTACAACACTTCTTTCTCACGAGTTACCCACGACGTATACAGCGTTTCGTTACAATACAGCAGAAATTACGACCGGTATGAGTATATTAGGAATTTGGGTCCGGAGTAAACCCCCCCTTCTAATGAACCGATTTAGTTTCTTTTTACAACACATATTTACCTGTAGATTACCACTACGAATACCGAGTTTCGTCGAAATATACCAAAAATCACGGCTGGTAGTGGCGAATTGGTATTGTGGGTCCGGAGTAAACCCCCCCTCCTAATGAACCGATTTCGTTTATTTTTACAACACATATTTACCTGTGGATTAGCACTACGAATACCGAGTTTCGTCGAAATATACCAAAAATCACGACTGTTAGTGGCGAATTGGTATTGTGGGTCCTGAGTAAACCCCCCCTTCTAATGAACCGATTTAGTTCATTTTTATATCTCACTTTTCTCTCTGTATTACCACTACGAATACCAAGTTTCGTTGAAATATAACAAATATTACGGCTGACATAGTCAAATAAGTGTTTTGGGTTCAGGGTAAACCCCCCCCTTCCGGTGGACCGACTTTGGTGGTTAACGAACTCGTTCAATCGTTTGCTAATTGAATGCTATATACCAAGTTTCGTGACGAAAAAACAAAAACTCTGGCCGCTATCGTGTTAACAGACACATATATATATATATATATGCATATATATATATATATATATATATATATATATATATATATATAAATTTTAACGGGGGTCATTTTCGGTGTCTACTAGGTAGGATCGATAAAGATTTGAAGAAATTTTTCAAAAATTCCGTCATGAGTCCAACCTCAATAGCTACTTTCCTTCGGAGGAAAGTGCTAAAAGAAAAAGAAGTTGTTAACTTAAGCCTTTGCCTGTTCTAAAAAACTTATTGAGTCGTAGGGAATTATTAATATAATCTTATACGACCCAACAGCGATGTCACGTTGTATAAAAAGTGTAAATAATTCGCACTTTCTGCCAGGCTGCCCAGTGTGATTCGCTGTATCGAGATAACACCGATGTACATCCGCTGATAAGCATTCAACCGAGAATCGCAGAATCTGGCTGGGGAATCCTTTACAATTTAACCTCATGAAAATTACCAATAATAAATCATAAAGTTAGTTAGTTCGTGGTTTTTGCTGACTTCTTCAATTTGCGACCCTTAGTTTACTATGCTATTGTAGCGGTTATCAGATAACCCCCAAAAAAAACCACATGTTTTCAAAATAAATAAAAGATTATTAAGTGTTCTCTCGCAATTGAAAACTGCCATTCATTCTTGTAAGTTGTAAATCCTATACACTTAACATTGGTGACCCCTGATATTGAACAATACTTCTGATTTAACTTCTCGCCGTTCGTCATGTCCAAAAAAAAACTCATCTACGTCCGATACAGATCTCCATGAAACCCAGCCTGAGGTTAGTTTCTACCAAGGGCCGAGTTCAAGACTACCGACATTCTGGAAACAGAACCCGACTTTATGGTTCGCGACGATCGAGGCTGTATTTGCGACAACCCGCGTAACATCGAGTCTAAAAAAATTCCAGCTCGTCATACCGAATCTCGATCTGGATGTTCTCAGCCAAGTCTCAGATATCGTCCTCCAACCGACTGAGCAACCATACGAGGACCTTAAAGCTAGGCTCATCAACACGTTCGGAGAATCCGAAACACGTAGAATTAGCAAGCTGTTAGAGGAAATGCCACTCGGAGACCAGACTCCTTCACAGCTCCTCAGAAAAATACAACAATTAGCTGGCTCCGATGTATCAAACGGATTTATTAGCACCCTGTGGATTTACCCCCACGAATTCGTCCCATCCTCATTTCCACAGGCCACACTGACATCCAAAAACTGGCAGAAGTAGCCGACAAGATCTTGGAGGTATCCCCGTCAGCTGAAACGTACGCTATTCGAGACATGTCAGAACCTCGCCCAAACAAGTCTTCCGCAACTACCACATCAGTCACGAACAGATGCGAGCACCCATCCGAAGATTTCGGAGCTCTACGCCGCGACGTAGACGAGATCCTACGCTTTCTGAAGATGAAGAACCGCGAAAGAAGCTCCAGCAGCAGCCGGAATCAAGACAATCTCCCTCGATCCCAGTCGCGCGATACCTGCTATTACCACCAGAGATTCCGCGAGAAAGCCCGACGCTGCACACAACCTTGCAACTGGAAATCCGAAGAGCCAGCTTTAAACTCGGAAATGTGAAAGTTGCGGCGGAAACTTTCACAACCCAGCAGCACCGCCGCCTATTTCTGACGGACAGAACCACTGGTCAGCCCTTCCTCATTCACACAGGAGCATGCATATCTCTTCTCCCTGTGCCCAAAGGACGGCGTAAGACTCCATCTGATTTCACCTTAATAGCAGCCAACAACTCCCCGATTCCAACCTTCGGTGAAATCACTCGATATGTCGACTTAGGACTCAGAAAACCTCTCAAGTGGACCTTTGTCTTAGCCGACGTCGCCAAGGCTATATTAGGTGCTGATTTTCTCTACTGGCATCAGCTTACTGTGGACTTAAGAAACAGGAGACTGATCGACCAGCACTCAGGACGTAGCATTGTAGGTACCATATCCTCAGCAGAAATACCAACCTTCTCCATCTTTCCAGCCGATAATCGATTTGCCCGCATCCTAGGTGAATTCCCTACCGTCACTCAGGTCACTCCCATCCGTGGACCATCCAATTCAACAGTGGAGCATCATATAGAGACCAAAGGACGACCTGTCACGGCTAAATGCCGCCGTTTGCCTCCAGGAATTTACCAGGAAGTCAAAAAGGAGATCCAGGAGCTCATCGACAGCGGAATATGCCAACCTTCCAAAAGTCCATGGTCCAGTCCACTCCACGTAGTGAAGAAAAAAGATGGTACTCTCCGATTGTGTGGAGACTATCGAGCCCTGAACGCCATCACTATTCCCGATCGATATGGAATACCCAATCTTCGAGACTTCACAATGGAGATACATGGCAAGAAGATCTTCTCCAAAATAGATCTCCGCAAGGCTTACTATCATATACCGATAGCAGTAGAAGATCGAGAGAAAACTGCCATTATTACCCCATTTGGCCTTATTGAATACAACAGGATGAGTTTTGGACTAAGAACGCAGGTCAAAGCTTCCAGCGTTTCGTCGACAACCAATTCCGAGACCTACCCTTTCTCTTCAAGTTTCTTGACGACTTCTTGATCGCTTCGGACAACGAGGAACAACATGAAGCTCACATCAGAGAAGTACTTCGTCGTCTCGACATGAACGGCATCGCTGTGAACCCATCGAAATGCGTCTTCGGTGTTCCAGAGCTCGATTTCCTTGGATTCCATCTAACACCATCTGGCGTCACACCTCTGGAAGACAAAGTTAAGGCTGTCCTAGAATTCCCACTTCCCAAGGACGTTCGAGAACTTCGGCGCTTTATGGGCATGGTGAATTTCTACCGACCTTGTCTTCGCCACGCAGCATCAATCCAACAACCTCTCAACGGACTTCTCCATCAGGTCAAGAAAAATGACAAAACTCCAATCAATTGGAACGAAGAAACGCTCAAGGCTTTCGAAGACACCAAGAAGAACCTTGCTGAAGCAACTGAGCTCGTCCATCCGAACCCAGACGCAGAGATCTCACTCGCATGCGACGCATCTGACGTCGGTCTAGGCGCTGTCTTACAACAAAAACAGGATAACAAATGGCATCCTCTAAGCTTTTTCTCGTTAGCACTCAATAAAGCGCAGAAGAATTACTCTGTCTACGACAGGGAGCTTCTGGCTATATACAAGGCCATCAAACATCTTCAACCTCAACTGGAAGGCCGAGTTTTCTCAATCATCACAGATCATCGCCCATTAGCTCATGCTTTCACTCAAAAGCCTGAATCCACTTCACCTCTCCGCATCCGTTGGCTAACTTCCATTAGCCAATTCACCACTACGATCATCTATAGTCCAGGCAGGGAAAACATTGTTGCCGATTCCCTATCAAGGATTGCTGAAATCCAAACTCCAGACGATTTTGTCGCCCTTTCTTTAGCCCAACAAGAAGACCATGAGATCAGCCGACTCCAGGAACAAACTAACCTAACCTTTAGAGCCATCGAAATTCCTGGCACCGACAAGAACCTTCTCTGTGAGATGTCAACAGGCAAGGCAAGGCCATATCTCCCGAAGAACTTCAGGCACAGTGCTTTCGTCAAGGTGCACACCTTAAGTCATCCTGGCGTCCGGACAACACGGAAAATGGTAGCAGAGCGATATTTCTGGCCAATCATGAATAAGGAAGTAGCTGATTGGGCTAAGTGCTGTATCGCTTGCCAGAAGAGTAAGATACACCGGCATACCCATGCACCTCCTGGAACATTCCCAGCTGCCACTCGCTTTCAGCATGTCCACTTAGATTTAATTGGCCCACTACCACCCTCCGACGGCCACCGTTACTGTCTCACGATGATAGACCGTCAAACCAGATGGACAGAAGCAATACCATTACGTGACATCACAGCCGAAACCGTCTCAAGCGCATTCTACACTGGTTGGATCTGCCGATTCGGCGTTCCCTCAAGAATAACCACCGACCAAGGCCGGCAATATGAATCCCAGCTTTTTCATCAGCTGACTTCGCTTCTGGGAATCGAGAAAGGTCGCACAACTGCTTATCATCCCCAAGCTAACGGATGCATAGAACGATGGCACCGGACACTCAAAGCCGCCATTACAGCACACCTTGACAGCAACAACTGGACCCGCATATTGCCAACCGTACTCCTCGGACTCAGAGCCAGCCTGCGAGATGATACTTCATCGAGCATAGCTGAAGCAGTCTACGGTTGTCCCATAAGATTGCCAGGCGAATTCTTGGAGCAACACACGACCGCGGAAGATCCACACGTACTCCTGCAGGAGCTGAAGGAACATCTTCGCACCCTTCGACCAGCCGAGTATAAGGAGAGCACTAAGAAGACCTATGTACACCAGGAGTTGCAGAACTGCACGCATGTGTTCATCAGGGAAGACTGTGCCCGACGTCCGCTGACACCACCATACTCCGGACCACACAGAGTTCTCCAACGACACGACAAGTACTTCGAAGTGCAACTCCCAGGCCGCCAAGCCACCATATCGACAGACCGGCTTAAGCCTGCGTTTCTTCCATCCGAACAGACTCAGGACACACCACCAGTTCTCCCAAAAACGCAGTCTCAACCGCCACCGCCAACTCAAGAGCCCTACAGGACCCGTTCCGGGAGAACCGTGAAACGAGTTTCACAGTCAGCTTCTCTGACTCCGTCATCTGGGAGGGGAATCCTGTAGCGGTTATCAGATAACCCCCCAAAAAAAACCACATGTTTTCAAAATAAATAAAAGATTATTAAGTGTTCTCTCGCAATTGAAAACTGCAATTCATTCTTGTAAGTTGTAAATCCTATACACTTAACACTATCAAAAAACAAGTATAATCGATGCTGCAATTTTTAAACATTTAGGTTACCTCCGAGGACCACATGAATATTATAATAAGGGTAAATGTGTATATAGTCTTATCGACGTAGAAAGGACAGATGATATAGTTAAATAAAGTGGCATTTTTAATTTTGAAATTGCCTTTCAATAGGAGCTAGCACGCTGAAAACCGATCAGGGCAGTTAAAAAGTAATGAATGTTTTGTTCAGTGGGAAGATTTTTGTTATTGAATATTCAGCTCAGGTCTGTGTTCTGTATTGAGAAGTCTGAAGGAGCTTAATCCAGGAGAAATCGAAAGGGGAAATGATATCACAGACGGTAAAAAGAAAGTTGGGTCTTCATTAGAAGTACTGCCTCGAGGCAGCACTTTTTGTCTGTTGTTCCGTCAATGCGGAAGAAGTTACCAATATTCCTGTCGAATTATCATGAGGAGAAAGGTTCGACTTGAGACTTGACAAATTCAAGCTTTTGGATTCATGGTTTCGTTTTTTATTATTATTTAGATCATTGTATCCTAAGAAATTTACTGTTAAACAGGCTTACTTTAAAGGTTTTCTTACGAGCAAATTGCAGGGAAAAAACATTTGATTGAATTCAAATCGCTTGTCACTTCCTGTAAATAGTCCGAGAAGTGTTGTGTTGGACGGACCGTTCAGAACGCTACTTGTCCACTACATAAGAATGAGTACTTGTTTTAAAGTAGGCATACCGCTAGAGAGTGAAGCGGATCACCTACCAAATATAACCTAGTAGAGTAACCTCAACCAATGCGCACAAGCAAATCTTTTATTTTGATATGTATTTAGGAAATGGTAGGATTTTTCGGTTGGAAGTATAGAATAACCGCCTTTGGATTACTCTTCCTTTCGGCTAGTGTAAATATGACGGGAGTCAATGTCCGTTCTCCTTGTGAAATGAGCTGTGTCAAATTCCAATTGGCTACGATTTTTTTTCTTCCTTGGTACTTTCATTTAAGATCAGTCTTAGGCGGCCACCTTTTTGTCCTCTCGGCGATAATCAATTGAACTTGTGTCCATTCATATAAGGCTCTCGATGTTATCAATGGAATATCCCGATGGACTTTGTCTATTAGCTATCGCTCGGACTCCCAACGTTTTCTGACGTCATCAATTCCGCTTTGCTAAGTTACCCTCAATAGTGATTTGTTGATATTTTGAACCTCTATTGATATCTAGTTGGCTTTAGTCGATGATCGATTAAGAACCTTTTGTCTTGGAGGAGTTAGAAGAATGCGAATTGCAACGAAACAACTGTCGTGTCACTTCGATGAATGTTTCAAGCTACCAGATAAGTATTCCTGTTGTTTTGAAACCGCCTTCGATAGATGCATCATATTCTTTGTTCTGACGATAAAATAATAATCAAGGGATCTGCCATTAACCTCGTTAACCTGATGGCGAAATTTGAAAGTGCTGACGAGAAATGTATATATTTTTCGCGCTCTAAACTCTACAAACAATATTCCGATTTAGAGTTAATTTGGCTAACAAATACGTAGTCAAAACGAATATTCGATAACCAGCAGCTTACTACCGGTACCACCAGGACACTAGTTGTTCCAGTGTGAAATGACAAAACTGCTCGTGTCAATTATTATTGGAAATGTTTTGTGTACTTACTCTTTTAAGATTTACTTTTAAGCCATAGTTTATGACCTAAACTTTAGGTGAATGTCAAGCATGTACAAAAAATGTTAACTTAATCTTTTTTTTTTGGTGTATCCGAATTCAAGATTCCAATTTTTACCACTTTATTCTAAATTGGTTTTTGATAGCGCAGCGAATGTGTCAGTGTAGTGTTTAGGGTATGCGAGCTTATTGTTGTGCGTTGATATGCCTCCAGGTACGTTTAATTAGAATTCTGACGTCTTTCACTGTGTCATCTTTACCCAATTTCGACAAATGTGACAAAAAAACTAGAAATAAAATATTGGTTTTATGTAAATAAGGGGAATTCGTTTTATGTTTTTTTTTTTTTAATATCTCAAAACCGGTTGAGATATCGTACTGAATGAAAATTGACTAACTTATCTTTCCAAAACCTTTTAGGCTTAAATTTCGATAATACCAACTCTGTCGGAGAAAACGATACTTGATGTTTTTCGAGTGTTGCCCGTTTAATTAATTTTCAACTTTCAATGAGTTATTCTGCTTGCTATAACTATATTTGAGAATATTTCTTATGCGTTCTCATATCCTGCTAGTATTCCGTTAGGGAATTGAACTATGCTATGATCACGAACTATGCTAGTAGATGACATGATGACTTGAAACATCATTTTGAGAAATAGCGCTCGTTGTTTAATTACACATCACTCGTTGTGTTGATTACAACTCATTGAGTCGTGAGAAGGCCGTGGAAACAGAGAGTGGTCCACTGTACTCCTTCCTCGTGTAATAACTGTGGGAATGGGGTTTCACTCCCCAGCTCAAGGTCGTCTCACTTTTTTGCACTTCTTCAGACTCGGTTTCGTCGAGAAGTTTTTTCTCTCTTCCTATTGTTCACGGATGCACAAGAAGAGGTAATCGAAAAGGAAGGTCGGATGACGTTGGGATGACCTATTGAGGTATTTTCCCAAGGCCAAGGTCATATGTTTTTGTGAATCTTTAAATAATCGGTTGCATTTATAAGAATTCGGTTAGCGTTCATGGTTAGTACAGCTGAATAAATCTATTCCCAGCAAAAATTCCACTCAACGACCACACAACCACAAATACCACGGTCTATCAGGTGCAGGCAATGTTAAAATCCACTTCCCCAAAGTTAATAATTGTAAGTATTTTTGAAAAAAAAGTAATTGTGCTTTTACGATTTTAAGACGAATATTTTTCTACAAGTTCCAACATCATCTCAATTAAAAACAATTGCAAATTTGTGACTTTTGGTGAATTGGAAGTCTTAAAAAACATGACAGATATTATTTGCATATACGAGAGACCTTGGACATTCTTATATTTTGTTAAATTTCTCGAAAACGTTTAGGAAATCGTGGTAAGTGAAAAATAACCATTGGAAAACGTTATACATTTGCTACATTAAAATAAAAGTATTATTTCAATAATACTAATTATTATTATACCATAGCAATATTCCTCCAAATATAACAATTTCTTCGACAATTATCGTGAGATTAGAAATTTATGCTTGGCTAAAATTGTGCGTTATAATTGTTATTACCACATTTAATTGTATGTATTTGTTGTCTGTGTGTACATCAGAATGGTAGCAACAGTTGGACTCCTCTCTGATAATTCAAACGTTCGTTCTGCAAGAACGAAATTCGGAAAAAAAAGTAATGTGTACGGCTTCGTGTAACAGTCCTTCGGGTTCACTTTATACTGGTATCTTTATCTGGGGAATCGAATGAGACCGATTTCAAGGCAATAACGTATCATGTTTTCCAGAGACCCGGGGAAAACTATACTTTGATGGCATTTTTTTTTTTTTTTTTTTTTTTTTTTTACATGGCTTACGTTAGTCAAATCTCAGTTGTTTAAATTAGGTTCTATGTACCACATCCGGTAAGTACTATAACCTAATTTATTTTAATAATTAGCACTTTTACGCGAAGAATTTATTGTACAGTTTTAATTGGTTTATTCTCTTTACATTAATTAGTAACCTAATTATCTTGTTGGAGTCTTATCTTAATCCTGCGAGATTTAAATCTTTTCCTAAAATATTCGCTGGACTCGTTACGTTAGGAGACGGCCGCCGAAGCGGTTCCCTGAGCAAGCTACCAACTAAGGCAAAGAGCAGGATCTCCCGTAGCGCCGTACTCGCACTCTCGTGTAGTTAGGATTATTTTTAGATCTTATAATTCTTCTAGGGGTGTCTCTAGACAAGAATCAGCGTCTCTGTCAAAGTATTCCTACAACATTTTATACTCTGGTTTGATGAAAATGTTAAGTTGCTGATTATTTTATCTTCATTCTTTTCTTTTTTGTCTGATTAGAGTGTTTCGACTGCAAGACAGAACTAATAGGACATAAACGAAC
Source organism: Gonocerus acuteangulatus (assembly GCA_946811695.1). Classification (NCBI taxonomy): domain Eukaryota; kingdom Metazoa; phylum Arthropoda; class Insecta; order Hemiptera; family Coreidae; genus Gonocerus; species Gonocerus acuteangulatus. Next base: position 50,504,351 of record OX328129.1, read on the forward strand.
TTACGTTACAAGATCAGTAAACCAAGACCAGAAGGTTCATTATAGAAAATTGGCTGCAATCTTGGCACAGGACGACAGAAAACAAACTGAGAAATAAAACAAACACTTAGCGAATGACCAACTGGCTAAAGAAAAAACAGCTTAAGTTGTATTATGCGCCTCAAAAATTGGTCATTCATTGATGCACTTACACCACATGTCGAGACCAAAATGTGTACATTGTGATTCACCACTTAGCATACTGGCAGAATGTATATTGAGGCACAACTATGACTTACCATATGTTATGACAGAACTCCTCGGTGATTGGAGCCAATATAAAGAACAAATATTTAACTACCTGAACCAGACAAAACGTAATCCATAAATTATAAGAAGAACACTATGTCTAAGTTGCCAAAATAATACATAAGGGGAATAGAAAAAACAAACTTGCCTATAATATAGTTTTGAAAACCTATATTATAGACAAGTTTACATGAAAATAGAATATTATACTTCTATATTTTTCTTGTATCTTGGTATATGTATGTTAAAACTTGAATGAGCCGCGACAACTTATTACATAATAAATAAATAAATTGTCTATATTAAATTTGACTTTTTATTTTACTGCAGATAGCTGAAATTTGCACTTAACAAATTTAGATTTAGAAGTATGCTTCAAATTACATTTTTAAGTTTTTTCATTCTCTTTGAGTCTTTGAGAACCCTATCTTCTAATCCATTTGCGCTGAGCTCATTACAGGTTGCCACATTTTCCTATCATATGAAAACGTTTTTGAACGAGCCTATCGCTAAAAAAAAAAAAGTCAACCTACCTCAAGCGGAACTCGATCCTACATCTAACTCTTGAGAATACGATACGATAGCCACTGGACCAGGGGGAGATCCCTCTAATCGGTCATATTGGCAGCCATCCACGCAACCTCGTTTCAGTAAATACTGTAGTTAGATAGGGGTATGTGGTTTTCATGAATTTGTGTAGTAATGAAATTTGTGAAACACATTTTTATGAAACCGCTCCTAATTACATAGGACCATATACTCCTTCAGTGAACTCGTATTCTGGGCATTGAACTCAGTTCCTCTGCTCTCCGTACAGGTTCCGTGAATAAATAGCTGTGTTTCAAATCATATGACATCATGTATGCCGTCTACCTGCAACCGGGTCTCTTATATGACTTAACTACTGTTATATGAAGCCTGGTAGTCTATTTGATCAAGGCACCCACGCGAATGTGCAGATCTTGTGCTCAAATAAAACGATGGCGAGTCGATTCTTCAAAAGTTCAAGTTTTGGAACTTGTGAAAGCATTTCACCCATATTGATAAAAGCGAGTCAATAGCGCTGCAAACATTGCGACACTTAGTGATAAATCATTGAATGGAATTCTATTACATCACTTGATATAGTCTTGTCTCGTTAATTGAGTGGGTTACCAGAGGGTCATTCTTGTGGCAAAGCGGGTAAGGGTTCTTGGTCGAATCATCAGACAGAAAAAAATATCGGGTTGAAAAGTGAATGATAAGTCCGATCTTTAGGAAGTACGTTACCTTAGCGTGTTTTCATATAATCATTAAATTTGAAAAGCTTAGGATAGGCACTACTAATATCTCGCCCCCAATGGGAAACTTGACCACCACTTCAGAAAGTTAAAGTGTAGTTTTCTCCGACCCTGGTCCTATCGCAATGTACCGCAGAACTTATCATTTATTAGGCTTTCGAATGGTCCGCTTACACATAAACATATCACGATTTCACGTCCGTTTTTGAGATATTTATCAAGTCTCTTGATAAAATATTCATTTGTATTTCCAACTTGTGAAATTATTTTTATTTAACTTACGTACTAGGATTTGTTCCGCCAAGAAAGATTTCTGGTGGGTAGGGAATGGAATGCTTTGTCCTTAGCAAATTATGCTTATTCAAAATTTCATTAATATCAAACCTATATATATATAAAGTAAACAATTTTTGGCAGCTCTTCCGAGTATTGTCATGGGGTCAGAGGCGAATTTTCTTCTCTACTACCTAATATAGAATATTTCTGTCCTTCATAATTTTTTCTTTATGATTCTACAGGAATAATAGACCTGAAGAATATAGAAAATCGTAGCATTTAGCTATGGATCACTTAAATAATTACTCGATGAATTATAGCCTCAGCAGAAAGTTTGATGGAAGATAAGCTGCCTCGTGATTGTAAGAATCAACCTCACGAGCCATCTTCTCTTGCATCACTTAAATAATGTTTACTTTAACAACGGTTAACTCTCGCTTCAACAAGATGTTTGGATGGTACGAGGGTAAGAATCTTACGTTCGATTGCAGCAATTAGGTTTTTAGGGTTGGGTTAGAACGGTGATATAATGAGGGCTATTGGACGCCGTGATTTGGGACTAGAAATAAAAAGTTTATTGGATGACGTTGATTATGGATTGCTTTCGATTTCCAGGAGCCTTTTCAGTAACGATTTACTCCTGATCGAATGATAAGGTTTTGTTGTCCTTTTCTGATCCGGCGTTCTCAGAAGAATGTCCTATCATTAAACACTTGATCGAGAAAGAATTAACGCCGACAGGATGACGGAATCTAGACGTGTAGATGAGAAATGCCAATGTTCTATATATATATATATATATATATATATATATATATATATATATATATATATATATATTATCCTCCTTTCATGCTCTTTCTTCCGAAATATGGTCCGAATTTGACAAATTCGCTGCAAAAATACAATCTCTAAAAGGAAGGGTCCTGTTCGTTAACAAGCTAAATCGGAACTTTCTGGTTTCGATAATAAACTTAAACCTCCATTTTGTATTGTTATTTAAACTTCGGGGATCGGATAAAACTACATTTTGGGAATTATATCTTCATATATTTTGGAGAAAACTTAAGAAACCTATAGTTTTGAAGTTTGGAGGATCGTATTTTAACGTGTTCCAGTATGTATGCAAATAGATCCATGAATTTTTGTAACGTTTCCGTAAATGGAAGTTTGAAAAAAAAAAATGTTAAAAACAAACATGAGTAGTTTTTCATATCTTTTCTGATGTCTCGAAAATGGTTGGGAAATTGTAGTAATAGTCCAGGCAACGAACAGTTATAGATGGAAATTTTTGGAACACAATTTTTGACTTCGTAACTTTGGGCTGGAAAGGAGGTGAACATATCAAAAGTCCTCGCCCGTAGCCTTTGTGCTGGGGGGGAGGGGGGTTTAGAAAGTCCCATTTTTCGGGTTTTCACTTATATCTCGGAAAGCCTGCGTCCTAGCGACAAGACTATTCTATAACTAATGAAAGCTGATTAAATTTCCTACATGTTCTATTCTATAAAGTTTTTCGAGATATCTTTAGTTTTCGAAATATCCGCTCTTGAATGTCTGTCATTTTGGGGGAAAAACACATATTATATAGAATGACGCTATGATGATGCATTTGTGCAACTGTTAACTTGCACAAATCCACTGTCGTTAACCACTTATTGTTGAATGAAGCTCCTTGTGTTACATTGAAGTGAATGTTGGTCTGTAATACTACTACAAGTAGTGAATGTTTCGCCAGTGACATCATGAGGACATTAATTCCTTCCTGTGCCGTGACACGGGTGAATCGGAGTGCTGGAGAGTCCTACAATGTTGTACAAATGTCAGGCAAAATGACATAAGACCTTTTGAAGGTAGATTGGGAAATAATAAGGGAACCATGGCGACACAATAAGGCTGAGATCTCGCAATGACGACACTGCTTTCCCTCTACCGGCTGGTGTCTTCTCAATATTTCCTGTCAGATCCTTTGTCCGACGGGGAAAAGTCGTGCAGGAATAGATACTGATTTTTAGCACAATTCCTGCCTCTTTATAGGGAGAATTCCCGCTTTTGGCGTGATGACGCAATGTGGAAATCAACTTTTCATTACCCAATTTGTCACGAAAAGGTCGGTCGTTACAATTTTTAAAAATGTATTTACTTATCGATTAGAAAATTAGTTGGGTTCGGCTTAGAGGAAACATCAGATTTTCAGAATAATGTATATTTGTAACGTTTCTCATTGTTCTTTGGCAACCTTCTTCAGCAATAAATGCCTGTTGGATGGAGGAAGTTATTTTGTTCATCCTCCATCTCCTAGGCATTTATATAGTTCACTCAGGAACCAACTTATTAATTTGTCCATTCCGGCCGGTTTTTTTTTCTTTGGCTCAAATCAAAGCTCAATATACATTTGGCGCAAGTTATGAGAAAGATATACTGCTAAAGTAAAACCAAGCTCGCTCAATCCAGAATGGGAGGTTTATACCTGAACTGAATTATTTTAATCAGTGCCTTAATCGGCCGCATGATCGGTTTCATGATAGTTAGTAAAACTAAATTTTAAAATAAAAATGAATTTTGACAACTTTATGGCTTAAATTTAAAGCATATTAGTAAAGGAATAACTGATCCGGTTGGAAGTTGCTACATCTATCTAAATTACCATCTCGCCTAATTATTTAAACATTTGACATGTTTCACGTTTATTCAAGGATTCTTCATAAGTATTTTAAACTACGAATATTTTCTGCCGGCAGGGCCTACAAGTATCCACTAAATACAATTTTTTGAACATGAAACATGTACAATTATCGAGAAATAAAAACATGGTAATACTTAGAATAATTTTTTTGACCAATTGGTATGCTGAAAATACAAAACGTAACAAGCCTCCAGGTGGATAAGGCTTCGGCGGAAATGCCTGAGGTACCGAAAAAGCGGAGAGGACCTGTGTACCTTTCTTGAAGTGGGTGTTACGTATGCAGACTTTCTCTACGGTGATTGAGTGCTTGCTTTGCCCGTACTTGGGTATATACTTTTTAAAGAATGGTAGACTCTCAGAAGGGGCTATCTTGTTTCGGGGATTCTTTGCTTTACCTTCTGCAATATCTCTCAGGAAATATAGACTATTATAGTCTTGATTTGATTTGATGTTGAGATAGTAGTAAAAACAACCATGAAAAACTTCTGAATGATTGAAATAAGTAAATGAAAAGTTGTATAATCTGTTATAATTATTTTTTAAAATGCTCCCAGAAATACGAAGACAAGGTATGGTTGGGATTGGGTAGGAGAAACAAACGTCAGACCTTCAGGAAGAAATCTGTATTGGACGTTTCTCCTAGCCGAATCCCAACCATACCTTGTCTTCGTATCACTGCAACGGCCAACTATCTCCATCTCTACTATGCTCCCAGAAATGTCAGCAGATTCATTAGTGGTAGTGCAAATGTGTATATCGAGATATATACATTTATTTTTGTTTTTATTTAGCTGAAACCTATGTTCTTGTTTTTTTTCTCCCTTTTCTTCAAAACGGTTAAAGGTATGTCCTTGAAAGTAATTTTATTCGACTCCTCTCCACTCGACCTGTAAAAGTCGGCATAAAAGTTCTCCGATTAAACAGTGTTCCGATGCTCGGTGATTCCGCTGATTTAAGAACTTGTTGTTTCGTTTAGAATAAAGTATTTCTGTGCCAAATTACTTCATCATCCTACCATTCCTGTAAATAGTAGAGAGCGAAGGTACGAAACTATACAGGGTGTTTCAAAGTTAAGTGGCTAAAGTGGAAATATGAATTAAGGACCTTAAAACAAACAAAAAATGTCCTCTGAAGGTATGTCCGCAATTACTTTGTTTTCGTTGGTTCCTCGTTTTGAGGTCCTTAGTTCATATTTTCAGTTTGGCCACCTGAAACACCCAGTATACAAATTCTTGTATACTACAAACCCAACATACAAATTCTTGTATAAAAAAAAAAAAAAAAAAAAAAAAAAAAAAAAAAAAAAAAAAAAAATCATTCCCGTAACAGGCCACGAGGGTCCTGAGGGGCAGATACTATAGAGGTATCTGATTCATGACCATGCGGCACACTAGGGAGACAGTATGCTCAGTATTATGCTCCGGCCGCCTGATTTCCCCCCTGCTGCTTCGACTGCTAGAGTCATTAGCACCCAAGGTACCCATTCATAAATTAATTAAAGGCTGGGTTGGCCTAGGGACGGTCAGGGAGGCCGATTCCAACCCATGAACTAAGACGCTAGAAGATAAAAATCTTTAGTGCTTGCTCGGGATTTGAAATCAGGTCCTCCAGCATATTAGTCCAGTGCTGTACCACTGAGCTAACCTATGTATTATATTTTTCGTGATCTATGTATCATAAATCATCGACATTTTTCGTGAGCACTTCCCTCATCTGGGACGTCGGGAGCTAGATAAAATGATTCCAAGACACAGATTGTAAGGTACAATCTCGCGTAGGTAACATGTAATGACATCTTCATTTATTAAGTTTTATCTAATTCATTTAATCATTAACCTATGCGTTTCTGAGGCATTTGAATCTAATAATTTTGAACAGAAATAATTTTACTGTTTTTGGTTATTATTGTTTGTGTTACATAAGTACAATTACCCAGTTATTGACATTATCTTTCTAAGAACGATATTTATAGATATGTGTCATTGATAATCTTATCCTAAGTCATATCTTTTCCCGATATAGTAGGCTGTTAGATCACTCGAAATGTTTGTCACACTCCATGTAATTTCTGTTGGCATTCTAATCATATGTGTACATAAGATAGAGTTCAGAAAAGCTTTGCTCAGCTGATTATGTGCTTTGATTGTTTCATTTGACAATAGACAATTTGTTTAAAAATAAAATAAACGAATTATTTGTCAATAGCAAAAATGGATGAAACCTGATGTGTTTATTTCTACTTGTTTCTTGAATGATACGCAAGTTGATAAATATTATAATTGATTTGAGGACTTGAGAGCTGCGTTAACTCAGCACATTCTTTAAAAAAAGGGGCGAGTACAATAATGAGTCATTTTTTTAGGGTGCAAATTTACATTTTAGCTTGGATTGTGTTCCAGGAAAACCCCACTCGTAATCCATGGATTTTTCTTGTTTTTTAGGTGTTCCGACTGCTAGAATCATTAGCACCTGGATTTTTCTTATTTTTGAGCCACGAATTTCTCATTAGTTGTGAACAATACTTGTCGATATTCGTTTCAAGCAAGCAAATAGTAAGATCGGTGTGGGCCAATTAATAAATTGTTAATGGAGTAAACTTCAACTCCTAATAGTCCATTTTGCTTATATCCATAAAACACCTTTCTCGTTAACTCTGACGTCATAACTGTTGCAATAAAATAAAATAAAGATGGCCGATTTTAAACAGCTGATTGAGAACGGCCATCTTTATTTCATTTTATTTTAATATCTTAGACCCCCCATCTGTGGAAGGACTTCCTAAGTTGAGGCTACATTGAAATGTATTCAGTTGCTCCTAAAGAGACGTCCAGTGACGTGAAACGTGTAAAGCACCAGATAAAACAATGTTAATGAAAAGTTGATTTTTTTTAATATGTATGACCTTCTGCCAATTTGAAATAAACTATTCGTTATTCATAGGTGTGTGTCCTTTTAAGCCTTAGACAAAATTACAGTAATCGAATAACCACCGCCTAATTGTGATCTGATTCGTTCTATTACTATTATCCTGAACGAAAATACAGGAGAATAACGCTCGATAAATACAATTTAAAAAATAAATAAATAGAAAATACCTAATCTAGTTTCATTTCCAAATCGTTCTATTTCTCTCCAAAGATTCGGAAATAAAATCATTTATCCGTGCTAGATTTTAATACCTCCCTTTTATTTTATACGAATTTCTTTAAAAAAATTAGTACCTTGTTTAGGAAATAGAATGTTCTTTCATCCTTCCTTTTTACAGAACTCTAATTAGTAGTTTTCTTACGGGCTTAATTATAACATTTTAATTACGCCCTGAAATAAAGAATTCAGAGAAATAAACATAAATTTTCGATAAACTCTCATCCTGGAATTTTCTGATTTAATGAAGTTTCTTTTAAAAGAGTACCGGTGATGTTTAAAGTCAGCTCATGCTATTTCAATTTTTTCCCAATTCTTTAAACTTGACATAACGTATAATATATTACATATATATTGTCTGATTTGTATTTGTCTGAGAAATACAAACTTCACTTCACGAATAAAAAACTATTGAATAAAATAATACTTGGGAATAAAAATAACATTGACCTCCTGAAAGTAGAGCTCCTTATGTAACACTATTCCATATTCAGTTCTAACCGCGAAACCACATCTTATTTTAAAACCGGCCTTTCTCATATTTCTTATAATTATTTTAAATAAGTATAAAAACTATTGCATTTTATTTTAACAAGTGTAACATATATAATATTTCTGTATTATAATTATATTTTCTTCTATGAATTTTTTTCTTCTTTTTTCCATAAAATGTATTATGTCTTAACAGTTTTATTTTTAAATCTGATGAAGTATTTTTTCTTGTCCTACAGTATGTAATTAAGTTGTCACTCGGTTTATATAATCTTTTTACTTATTGCTCGATTTAATGGTTTGGCCGATAATATCCTTTAGATATAGCGGATTAGTTTTATATTAAATTACAATTTTATTTCTTCTGTTTCAGGTGAGTATTCGTTCAAAGACTTGAGGATTTAAATGCTTGAGGTTTCGTCCGTTTATGTAAGTCTTGTAAGCAATAATATACAGAAACCACTTTCTATTTTATCGTAGAAATAATCTCGAATGTATGTATCAACTGTAAAATTAAGAAAGTTTTTTTTTTTTTTTTTTTAAATATTTAACTTGAAATGTCATGAATATTTGAAATATTAATATTCCATTGAAATATAAATAAATTAAAATTAAATTTATACTGTGGATATTCTAAAAGAAGACACATTTACACGAACATACTTGTAACTGGTTTTGAGGAGCCAAGAATATTAAGACGTCTTAAATTAAATCAGATTGCTTGGCTCACTCGCTCTGTCTCTCTCTCTCTCTCTCTCTCTCTCTCTCTCTCTCTCTCTCTCTCTCTCTCTCTCTCTCTCTCTCTCTCTCTCTCTCTCTCTCTCTCTCCCCCGCCCTCCCTCCCTCTCTCTCTCTCTCCCTCTCCCTCCCTCCCTCTCTCTCTCTCTCCCTCCCTCCCTCTCTCTCTCCCGCTCTCTCTCTCTCTATATATATATATGCTTGTCTGTTAACGCTCTAGCAAGCTCACAAATGGCCTGATTTTGATGAAATTTGGTAGAAAAATCTGTCTTCTAATTTGAAAGGTCAAGTTCGTTAACCAGCAGAATCCACACCGGGAAGATAGTGTTTGGGGCGAAATTCGCGCAATAAAAATCGTAACGCTTACGTTTTTGAGTTTATATGCTTGCAAGTACTTGTTTTATAGGTTTCTTAACATAGGAAAACGAATGAAACAATTTTTAAGGCGATATCTGTAACCGTTTTTGAGAAAAGTGGAATCAATGTTTTTGTAAGTCATTATTTTTTTGTGGGTACTTAGAATCGCGGGATTCAATTGAAATATTTTCTACATATTGGAAATTAATCCCAACTAGGTTTTTTAAATTTTGGTTATATTTGGAGTTAAGGAAGTATGCGAAAAAAATATTTTATTAATAGACATGAAAAGTTTTCGGATCTTCACACATTTTTCGTAAATATCTCGATAACGGTTGGGAAATCGTGGTAAGTGGAATGTGACCATTCGAATGATTACTAAATTCTCTACAAAAAAGGTTCAGAAGAAATATTCGATGGGGCAACGTCAATAAGAGATATAAGCGCTTAAAACTTAAAAAGTGTTTGTTTTGTTGTTTTGAACGGGTTTTTGTCTTTGTTTATCTCACTTTTTAATTGGTTGTTTTTGTTTTAAATTGCATTTATCAGTGAAATTAGTATTTTAGTAAAATAAACCAAAAAAACAGTGAAAGGTATTGGTAATAAGTTTGGAGTGGCTGTGGTAATCATGATGGCAGTGGCTGATCACTGTTGAATCGTGGAGATAGTGTGGTAAAAATTGTGCTCCAGCCGCCTGATTTTCCCTCTTGCAGCCACCCATTAAATTAATTAAAGGCTGGTTGGGCCTAGGGACGGTCTATTCAAAACCAGGAACGACAATACACACTCAAAGATATTATTTCGCGTCCGAATTTTGAACACAGTTCTTCCTGAACATGAGTCCAGTGTTCTATCACTGAGCTAAGCTATAACCCATTCTTAAGATAAACTTTTTATAAAAATCAAACCTCCCTTTCATTCTCTTTTTTAAAACTTTCAAAACCTAGTTACCATTTACAGAACAGGGAACTTCCTTAATTACAGAAAGCTCCGTTACAGATGATTGTGTCATACTGATTATTCATTGAACCATAAGCCTTCTTCTACTTCCTTTCGTATCCCTCTCTTAGCTATGGATTCTGACGAAAAACTTTCTATTTTCCATTTGAATGGATCGAGCTATTAACTCGTTAATTGTCGGGAAAAAATCTTGTCATAATGCTCAGGAATTCCTAAAAACGTTTAATTGGGCAAGTTGACTGGCTTTTAGAAAAGAACAGTGTACTTTTTAATAGATCATGATAATGTTATGAATTCAGAATAGATTGTTAATCCGGAGACCCGGTAGCCGTGAGGGTTAAGGTGTGAGCTCTTAACACTCCGTGCCAAAGGTCGTGGTTTCGATTCCCACTAGGGGTGGTGGCTTTTCTTTCGAAAAAACGCCCCTATCCTGGCTAGAAAAGGGTGGTAACCTATAGATAACCCGTCCTAAAAATTCGTAGTTAATAATAAATGGACGTTAAAATTTAAATTTAAATAAAGATTGTTAATCCTATTGATAATCGTGGTACGGTCTTTGTAGTTTGTAGTAACCAACTTATTATTATGGTGCAGGTAAATGAAATCACATACGTCGAGAAACAATAATGAACCCTCACCAACCAGCCCTTGAATCTTTTATTTTGTTTTTAAAGTTACAATTAGTTAATTTAGGTCTGGTTTTGTAGTTGCTTGGTCCATTTAGAAAACCAGATTTTACCAAGCATTTTATGTTTATCTTAAAGGAAAGTGACACGCCGTGATTACATTCATATATACAATATATAAAATAAAATAATTTATAAATTATATATATATATACCTACTTTCTGCATCTTTAAAAGCAAAAATAAATTAGAAACTAAATATGTAACGGTCAAGCGTTGTGGATTTGTATAAGGAAGAAACATACAGACAAACAGCTGGTAGACGTTTTTGACCTAGCCTATGACACTAATCGTATCAAGACCTACCTGTGTGCCAAGTATAGTCAAAATCGGTCAAACGGTCTGGATTTGTATAAGGAACAAACATACATACAGACAGACACGTGATTTATATATATATATATATATATATATATATATATATATATATATATATATATTGATATAAAGGTAGATCGATATGCATAAAAAGGTTATAACCAGTAGCTAGGTTTTAATTTTGTTTGGTTAGAGTTGATAAGCCGCAAAAAAAAAATAAAATAAAAAATTGCACTCAGGCATAAAAAGCAAGTATTAAAATTCGACGTGTGCATCAGAAGAATGAATCCTTCGAGACCATCAAATCAAATCGAGGAAAATCAAAGAAAGACAGTAAACTATGAAAGACGTTTTGGGTAAAAAAATAAAACTCGTCAAAACAGTTAATTTTACTCTGTGTGCACATATATTAGATTTATGTATGACTAATTGAATTCTAAAAATAATATACTAGTGATATACAAACGGATTAGTTTAGGCAGATAGAACATGTGGTTTTAGAGATATTTCTGTTCTAAACATTATTTTCAGAGAAATTTTAACATTCTCCTAAAAATAAATTAGTAAATTGCCTAAATAAAATTCAAATTACTGAATTAATACCTAATATTATAAGTACAATACTATTGAAAGGCTAAAAGCCGAAGAACAATATAACATCAAAAAACAAAACAAGGAAAATATAGAAAAATAGATGACGCCCATGATTTTTTTCCTGTGAATATTATTATTTTTTGAGATCACGTAAATATATAATAATGATTTTTCATGTTTTCATAGTTTCCTAAACACTTTATTTTCGAATAGAAACTGACATTTTTTTTTTTTTCCGCACCAAATTCGTATCACTACACCGATACACGCTTCCAGGCGATGCTGTAGAACAACGCAGTAGCATATTTCCGTATTTCGAAATGAACGATAAAGCACGGCTTTTTCATCTTAAAATCTTAATTAATTATCCCTTGAGTGTTGTTTTTTAAAAAAAGTCGTTGTAAGTTTTAACTTTTGGAAATCCCCATCGAGAAGGCAGTGACTAATTAATTATCTTGAGTGCGGAGCTCCAAAAATAGCTCAATTCTCACACAAGCCAGGCATGTGTAGGCCACAGGCACCGGGACCCAGTGATAAGGAGGCAGATAAGCAGTACTTTCTGCCCAATGGAAATTACATTATTAATATATATATATATATATATATATATATATATATATATATATATATATATATATATATATGTCGTAAAAATTGACTAAATCCATTTATTAGGAATGGGTATTTACTTTGGTGTTAAATTATTAAGTTGCCCTTACCTATCTCAAGTTTTACTTTTTTCAAGGAAACTCAACACACATGATCCCCAACTAACGAGGAACATGTGTAAAAAAAAAAAAAAAAAAAAAAAAAAAAAAAAAAAAAAAATACAAAATCGTTTTATTAGAATATGGGGTTACTCTCTATTATGTTCAAATAGAATTAAACCGCCAAAAATAGCGCGTTGGTTGTTATGGACTTCATCATAAATGCTACTGTGTTTGCTTCTAAACTGCTGTATCCGGCATTCTGCGTTGTAATAATTATTTTAATTTTTACTTCCACATATACATAAGATCGATTTTTTGGACGGGTTTTCTACGGGTTACCACCCTAATCTAACCAGGATAAGACTGATTTCTTTTTCGCGCGGCTCCTCCCTTGCTGTATATGGAGAAAACATAATCCGTCCCAAAATGCTGTGCAATGTATAAATGGACGTTAACATTTTAATAAATAATTTAACTGCTTTTGAATGAATAAAATGTCATATCCAACTGTTTTCTGACCTCATTAGGCGACAGCATTCTAATCACTCCATGGCCAGTTGTTTTTCATTTTTCTTAAACAATTTACCCTCCTAAAAATAATAATATGCTCCTGGCCTAAGGATATGCCATCAGTTGGTTACTTTTTAGTCACTCGTAGTGATAAAGTCAGCCAACCTTAGAGGCTGGTTGGTCATGAAACTTGCCTACACCGAATATATAAAAGAAGCGTAATAGCTGAAGAGTACTTAAAAATAATTGTGTATTAACAAAAATTATAAACTTCATTAAACGTCTAAAAATACATAATAAAATAGCTTTATTTTTTAGGTTTATTAGAATGTGTGTATATAAGTAATGAGCAAGTATTTTCATGAAGTAAACGATTTATTTCGACTTACAAGTAGGTCATGAGTTCATACAAGGTAGTAAATATAAGCGTATAGTGTTGATCATGTCTAAATATAGTGCAAGGGGCGGACAGAGAAAGGCAGAGACCTCGAGATAGCGATAACGCCGCCGACACGGCTCATAAGCAAATCAGAAGGATAAAAACTATGTCCTCTCACTAGCCAATGTCCTTCAAAACATGGCCTTGTCCTTCGAGTTATGAAATTCACTTCTCTCTGCAATATCATGAGTTATTTCATCTCTTAGGAGGGAATTCACTAATAGCACATTCCGAAGGAATTTGGCCTATTCAGTTTTAAGTACGATTCAAACGTACCGACAATGACACATGCACAAGGGATAACCACTGAGTACAGGCATACACTTATTTAATATACGAATGCACACAAACACAAACATATACAAACATATTTTAAGAGGTTATATTAAAGGCTGGCCTGGCCAATCAGTCCCAAAAATCAATTTACTGATTATTTCCCCATTTAAAATAAAATAACCAAAAATGTCTACCAACGAAGAGGGTAAAAGGGCACTTCCTGATAAGAGTGTTTGCCATTAATATTTAAGTTTTTAAATCCGTATACTTTTTCTCAATAAGAATGTGATCCTATCTATAACTATCTACATATAAAATTTTTTTTAGACCCAATAGATATGCCAAAAATAGCATAGATTGTGTAGAACAAATAAAAGAATATAATAAAAAAGAAGCCTTTCTAATACTACCTCCAAAAATTATCTTCCTAATAAGTCTTTCAACAATATCCTTCCTAATACCACCTCTAATACCCTTCCTAATACCACCTCTAATACCCTTCCTAATACCAACCTCTATATCATTCCTAATACGACTTTGAACAATATCCTTCCTAATGCCATTTCTAATACATTTCCTAATACCAACTTATATATCCCTCCTAATAAGTCTTTCAACAATATCCTTCCTAATACCACCTCTAATACCCTTCCTAATACCACCTCTAATACCTTTCCTAATACCAACTTATATATCCTTCCTAATATGACTTTCAACAATATCCTTCCTAATGCTAACTTGTATATCCTTCCTAATACGACTTTCAACAATATCCTTCCTAATTCCAACTTCTATATCATTCCTAATACGACTTTGAACAATATCCTTCCTAATACCATCTCTAATACCTTTCCTAATTCCAACTTATATATCTTTCCTAATAAGTCTTTCAACAATATCCTTCCTAATGCTAACTGGTATATCCTTCCTAATACGACTTTCAACAATATCCTTCCTAATTCGACTTTCAACAATATCCTTCCTAATTCCAACTTCTATATCATTCCTAATACGACTTTGAACAATATCCTTCCTAATACCCTCTCTAATACCTTTCCTAATACCAACTTATATATCCTTCCTAATAAGTCTTTCAACAATATCCTTCCTAATACCACCTCTAATACCCTTCCTAATACCCACCTCTATATCCTTTCTAATACGACTTTCAACAATATCCTTCCTAATGCTAACTTCTATATCCTTCCTAATAAGACTATCAACAATATCCTTCCTAATTCCAACTTCTATATCATTCCTAATACGACTTTGAACAATATCCTTCCTAATACCATCTCTAATACCTTTCCTAATTCCAACTTATATATCCTTCCTAATAAGTCTTTCAACAATATCCTTCCTAATGCTAACTGGTATATCCTTCCTAATACGACTTTCAACAATATCCTTCCTAATTCGACTTTCAACAATATCCTTCCTAATTCCAACTTCTATATCATTCCTAATACGACTTTGAACAATATCCTTCCTAATACCCTCTCTAATACCTTTCCTAATACCAACTTATATATCCTTCCTAATAAGTCTTTCAACAATATCCTTCCTAATACCACCTCTAATACCCTTCCTAATACCAACCTCTATATCCTTTCTAATACGACTTTCAACAATATCCTTCCTAATGCTAACTTCTATATCCTTCCTAATAAGACTATCAACAATATCCTTCCTAATTCCAACTTCTATATCATTCCTAATACGACTTTGAACAATATCCTTCCTAATACCATCTCTAATACCTTTCCTAATACCAACTTATATATCCTTCCTAATACGACTGACGCTTCCAACAATTTTCTTTGTAATACTCCCCTTTTAATTTTTGAGATTTAGGTTATTTTTATAATAAAATTATCTCATTACAGTAGATGACATGTGGCAAGCTTCGTTGAAAGGACACTATAATTTCGGCCTCATGAATGATTCCGGGTGTAGTTAAAAAAAAAGAAATAATTTCCTTAAAAATATTACAATATTGATTCCTAAAATAAACCTCTATTCCTTATTGACTGATTTTTCTGGTTAATGAATGCTTGTTTTCCTTTATTATGGAAAATATATAAAAAACAATTTTCCTTAAATATGAATTTTCAATTACAATTCTCATAACTGAATTTCTTTAAATGTTTTTATAAAATAGCCTCTCCCCTAATTGAGTTAGTTTTATGCTATTGTATGCCCCCTCCCATTGGTAGAATAGCGGATACTGTATCCTTGAGTCCTGTAATTAAGCTATCTGCATGAAACATAGCAAGCCCATTACCAACCTCTGGATACATTCTCTTGACTACTAGTGGGTGCATTTCATTCTTTATTTCCCTGTACCTGTTAATACTAAATCCTCTTAGGGTCTTATGAAATTGCCTTTGTAAATTAGCAGCCTGTTTTTTTTGCCAGTGTCGCCGTTAAAAAAAAAAAAAAAAAAAAAATAGCGTGTTTCCTCCATCCCTTTAACACGCTTCTGTCAAACCGTTAACGCTATCCGGGAATGCAGAATGGGAAATGTCGAATTTTCCTAACACATAGATCACCGGGGGGAGGGGGGTGAATGCGGCTAAATATATATGCAAATTGTGATCAATTTTGGTACAAAAATTCTTTGTCGTGTAGTGCATTACCCTGCTAAATAAGACCGCTGAAACGCTGATATTTGCGAAAAATATCATTCTTCATAGACTTGCGTTTATAGCCTTCCAGACACACAGTTTGTTAATCACTTCCGAAATCATTTAGCTTTATATGCTTGTCTTAAAAACGTTTTTGCACACGTTGGGCTTTTGTCGAAACTAAGATACATAATAAATAATAAATAAGTCAACTACCTACATTTGGAGTAGAGAGGGGTCTCCCGTGGTCTAATGGTTAGCGCCTTGGATTTATAAGCGGGAGATGGTGGGTTCGATCCCCACCTCCGGCAGGAATTTTCTCATCTCAGGGCTCGTCAGGAAAATTCCTCGCTGGACCCTGGATGTCGGCGCTAATGACCTAGAAGTAGATGCGCCGTAAAAAAAAAAAAAATTGGAGTAGAGAAAGTTTACAAGAAAAATACTATTGATGACTAAGAGTGAAGCCGTCGCACCAACCAATCATATACATATGTTTATAGATATATATATATATATATATATATATATATATATATATATATATATATATATATATATATACTCTCGTAAATTGACCTCTACCACATATATTTTGCCCTTCTATTAGCAAGTAATTTATATGTCAAAAAGTGTTTGACCTATAATGCCTATATATATATATATATATATATATATATATATATATATATATATATATGTATATAAAATATGTCGAACCTTGTTCAATTGTTTAAACGTATTTCACGGAGTTTGGGATTGTTGACTATATTTATTTTATTTTTTCCCCGTTTTTAACGGCGCATCAACTATTTGGCTATTAGCGCCGGGCTATCTACAGAATGCCACCCTTTTATAATGCCAAGAGCACGTGGTCAGTCACCCCCAGGTACTGACCACGCCCGACGTTGCTTAACTTCGGTGATCTACGGGAACCGGTGTATTCAACGTGGCTATGGCCGATGGCAGACTATATATATAAAAATAATGTTTGTAGTAACCACTTATAAATTCACATATTTCTTCATTTTTTGTTTGTTGGGTATGTATCTGGGATGTGGGATATTTAGATTCAGGACTCCTTGGTGACTCCCCCCCCCCCCTGTTTCGATGTATAATTTTCTCTTACGAAAGAACGCCCTTCCTCGCACCCTTACAGGAACTCACTTTCCTTTATGTGCTATTAGGTATATTATGCGGATGGCTGGAGGCGTTACACCATCGGGCCGCGCGTTACTCCACCCGCACTCGGGATCCGTTAGTTATTACACAATCCTCGGCCCATGAGCTAGGCCTCTTATAGAGGCGTATGTTTAATGCATGAAGTACCTTATGAATTTCTTGTCGGTAGGCTGTAGTTTAATCATATTTGGTCCGTTTATAGTCACGATATGGTATGAAATGTTGGTGAAGTTTACCTATGTACAATGGATTGAGGCTGGGATTCGTCCAAGAAGATTCTAAGAAAATATTGTTTGTTTTAAATATTAAAAAAAAATACTGTTTTTAAAAATAAAATATCTTATATTTGTATATATATATATATATGTGTGTGTGTGTGTGTGTGTGTGTGTGTGTGTGTGTGTGTGTGTGTGTAAGTAAAAAGGGATCATTTGCTTTCGGGAGTAGTTATATAAAAATTACTTATTTCAAATACAATTTTATAATTATTATTTAAATCTTCTTTATGATCCGCTTTTACATTTTGTATTCTATTATTTGTAAATAGATTGCTTTTCACGGCTGATAAAAGCCGTTAATCCTACTCTTGACAAAGACACTGTAGAGCGAGGCTTACCTTTGTACAATTGGGCTGTGTTAAATTATAAAGGTTGGCAATATTGACCAAGAAATATCTCATAGAATTTCGAAAGCCAATACAGTTTACCACCAGATATGTAACAGCATTATCGGCCACCGAGAATTGAGTTTGATGACTAAAAGGCATATTTAAAAATCGGTCTACCTCCCGATCCTAACTTATGGGAGCGAAAGTTGGGTAATCCTGTAGCAGAAATGAAGTTTCTTAGGAGAGCGGTTGGAAAGACAAGAAGAGATTGCATCAGAAATGAACGGATAAGAGAACAGTTTGAGGTGACAGAACTAAGGACTTTACTCGAATCCCGGCAGCTTAAGTGGTTTGGGCACGTATGTCGTATGGATGATGAAAAGGAACCAAAGAAAGTTTTTGAAGCTCGACCCTCTGGGAAAAGACCGCGAGGTCAGCCTAGGATCTCCTACGAGGAAAACGTCACGAGGCAGAACCCTCCAGCTGATGAAGCAGCTTTGCAGGGACCGGAGTTAATGGCTGAAATTTACCGAGCCTCCTCGACGCTAGTAATGTCTCAAGAGTATGACAAAGAAGAAGAGAAAAATTATAAAGATTTATAGGTATAAAACGTCTGAAGCTGATTTAAAAAAAAAAAGAAATAACTGACGTCTTCCAATTCTAAAAAAATTAGCTTACTTAAAATTCTTGGCGCGAGGCTATGGATTTTAAACTGCGCCGTGACGTTCTAAATTCGTATGTCCGTTCTGAGCACAAAGACCGCTATTGTGATTGGTAACTTTAGGTTGACTGTGTTTAAAAAATGTATTGTGGTAGGTCTTTCGCTTGGAGGGGAGAAAAGGTTAATCTACTGTAGATTTCCAGTCTGCTAGCTCCGTTCATCGCCTCTACACGTTCTTGCGTTCACACGTTGTTTACAGCGGTTACATCCGCATTATTGTGCGTGTACACGCTTCTTTTGGTGCTGTGCATCACTTGATCAAACACCATATTACAGACTTCAGAGTTTTGTGCTACCTTTTAGAAATATATTTACGTCTTTTTTTTATAGATGAGACAATACGAATAAAGCTATTTAAGGGGCTTCACGAAACAAATTTTGAAGAAATCTCTTCTAATCGATCCTTTGTACTAGACATCGAAAATGGCACTTTACATACACGTTTCCTGTCTTTGAGTCTCCTCTTCTGGGACATTTCTTTTAAATAAGACATTTCTTCTATTTCCTTTAACCATGCGTTCGTTTGGCTTCACACGGGTGTCATAGAAGCCCCAAACCTTTAAAACTTCACATACCGTTTAATTTCAACCGAAATAAGAACAACAACGCGAAAACAAATTTTGTAAAACAGTTAAACAGTATTTATTTTCAACACTTTACATTGTTTAGATAGGGCTTTTATAAACTACAATTAAATCAATTTCTATTTTTAATAACGAAATCCTCTACAACCTGATCTAATATATGAGAAGGGGTCGAGGCAAAATAGTCACAAGCACCATTTTTAACAAAACTTAATTGCAACTGCTTTATGTTGGATATTATGTGGGACAATCAGTTGAAATGGTTAGGGGCATCAAGAATAAGTAGCATACTGAGCTTGTAGTAGCATTTGCTAGACTGATAGTCCCTCATAATATCCATCATATTGCAGCTATAGTAAAGTTTCGTTAAAAATGTTGCTGTGAACTATTTTGCCCGGGTCTCTTCATGAAGAATTTCTGCTTTATTAACACTAGATATACCAGACCTGGTACTGGTATAAATTTCAATAACAAAAAATATATTTGTTACTAATATATATATATATATATATATATATATATATATATATATATATATATATATATATATATATATTAGTAACAAATATATTTTTTGTTATTGAAATTTATATTCACCATATATATTTTGCCCTTCTATTAGCAAGTAATTTATATGTCAAAAAGTGTTTGACCTATAATGCCTATATATATATATATAAAGTAACATTAAGTTCATTATATATATTGTCTAGTTATAGCTACAAAAGTCATAACATCATTTAGGAAAGAAAATGTTATATGTAGATAGAATTTTGAATTCAAATTGCACGACCAGTCAAAATGACTGGTCTGGTAAATCTAGAGTTAAATATGATATTTAGTTAAAATAAAGAGTGCTAGGTGGTCTTCTTCTTCTAATGATTCCACAGGTTGTAGAAAACTTAAAATGCAGCACATGTACTCAAAGTTTCAAGAATTGATTTTTGGCGGATTCTGTTGTTTATTTCCCGCAGGACGAGATAATGAATAGGAATCATCTTCCTACAATGATTTAGAGACGAAATATCTGCTCATTATGTCATGGCGTGTCATTGATTATTCAAGGGAATTCTCGGTTTTCCTTCAGCCATTTCCCTTTTCCTTGGTTCGTAAAGGAAGTGCTGGAGCCGTGCTTCCTTCGTCCAGCGTCAGTACTTGGTATTCCCCTGGTTTGCTATCTTGTAGTACGCCAGCTACTGGACTCCGCGTCCTAGTTTCCAGGAACCTACCTGACTCATCCCGTCCTCCAGGCGAATACCGCTTTTTGTCGTCAGAGGGTTAGCAATAGACTTGGTCGTATTGGAAGGTCTGCTGCGCGACTATGGATCTTTTCCAGGGTCTTTGGATCTTTTGGGGGTGTATATAGGAAATAATTTCGAGAGAGGGGGCTGGAAGAATTTGGAGGATATGGAATACTAACAATCTAGAACTTGGAATAGTTAGCCAACTAAAACGCTATTACGCCCCAAAAAAATTGTGTTTTTTTTTTGCTGAACTAAGTGATTGTATTTTATTTATTTTTAAGTTTTTTATGACACCGATATATTATTATTTTGATTTATTACCGATTAAATCAAAATTGCGGGTGGGGGGCTGCAGCCCCCTCAGCCTTTCTTCTTATATGCGCCCATGATCCTTTCGTTCAAAATTAATTCTTGTCCGTTCGAGTCTAATAATAAACTCATTTATCAAAGTCTATCGCGCATTATAAAACAAAAAAATCCAAAATAATTATTATTTAATATTTTTCAACGTCCATTTATACGAGACAACGATTTTTGGAACGGGTTACCACCCTTTTCTAGCCAGGATAAAGCTGATGCTTTTTTGGGTATTTTTGCGAAGACCACGTCCAGTGATTCAGCGCATGCGCATAACTCCTTTGCCTTCCTATTGAGCAATTGTATTGGTTCTTGTTGGGAGTAAAGTAACCTTCAACAGAGAATTAGTTTATGTTTATGAAAAAGCTCTGCTTATGTTAGTGAGAAAAAATGGGTCTTTTACAATTAGTTCGCGATGTTCCTGACAAAGAAAAAGCGATTGGTTTCTTACTCGGAAAAATTAATAAAATTCTATTAATTTTAGCGAGTTGGATAGACTAGTCACTAAAATTAATAGAATTCTATTAATTTTAGCGAGTTGGGTTGACTAGAGTTTTGATATCTTCTTGAGCGAGCGGAAACGCATAGCACGTATGCCCATAATGCTAAATAAATGTAAAATATCCAAAAAGAGAGAGAGAAAAGGAATACAATATGTGTGTTTACAAATATCATTGTTTATGTTATCCTTATCATAACCTGCAAAACAGTTAACTTTAATGCTTAATAACTTTTTTCGTAGTTGAGAGACTTGATTTTGATCATATTAACCTTTTAGCACTTTCCTCCGAAGGAAAGTAGCTATTGAGGTTGGACTCATGACGGAATTTTTGAAAAATCTCTTCAAATCTTTATCGATCCTACCTAGTAGACAGCGAAAATGACCCCCGTTAAAATTTATATATATCTATATATATATATATATATATATATATATATATATATATATGCATATATATATATATATATATATATATATATATATATATATATATATGCATATATATATATGTGTCTGTTAACACGATAGCGGCCAGAGTTTTTGTTTTTTCGTCACGAAACTTGGTATATAGCATTCAATTAGCAAATGATTGAACGAGTTCGTTAACCACCAAAATCGGTCCACCGGAAGGGGGGGTTTACCCCGAGCCCAAAACACTAATTTGACCATTTCAGCCGTAATATTGGTTATATTTCAACGAAACTTGGTATTCGTAGTAGTAATATAGAGAGAAAAGTGAGATATAAAAATGAACTAAATCGGTTCATAAGGAGGGGGGGTTTTATTCCGGACCGACAATACCAATTCGCCACTACCAGCCATGATTTTTGGTATATTTCGACGAAACTCGGTATTCATAGTGGTAATCTACAGGTAAATATGTGTTGTAAAAATAAACTAAATCGGTTCTTTAGGAGGGGGGGTTTAGTCCGGACCCAAATTACTAATATACTCATACTGGTCGTAATTTCTGCTTTATTGTAACGAAACGCGGTATACGTCGTGGGTAACTCATGAGAAAGAAGTGTTGTAAAAATGAGCTGAATCGGGGGGTTTACTTTCAATAGAAAAAGCAGCCAGACATAGGTTCACAAAGGCGCCGCAAGGAGCACTAGAGGGACTGTATCCGGTTCCTGCGTTAGATCAAAATACGATAATATGAGGTTTTTTGTATTTATTACGTAGTGCAGTAGGTACTATGTGTAAACATAACTCTGGAAGCAAATTAATAATTTATCAGTTACTCATTACAAAATTAAAAGAGAACTATTCATGTTTTTATTTTATTTATGTAGGATATTTTAAGCAAATTGTTCTGGAAAGCAGTCTACACTACCCAAATTCTGAGGAAAGTGCTTAGTTATGCAGCTCCTGCTTGACGGACTTTTATTAATGAATATTGCTTCCCATTATCTAATATGATTTATAACCGTAGACAGTGTTGTAAAATACCCGGGTATTTATTCTTAAGGGTAAATACCGGGTATTTAAAGTATTTAACTAAACCGCGACTTAGTAATCGAATATTGTAAAATGTCATGAGAAATCGAATATTGTAAAATGTCATGGATCTTGCCAGTTTAGAGCTATTGAAACACTGAGAAACTATTAAAACAATATTAAATTATAAAATAGGATCCCTGAGAGGATAATAAGTAATAAATTATTACCTGAAAATGAATGGACCTTCCGACTACCAATAAAACAAGTTGTTTGCCTAAATTTGATTCTACTGTACTGCATTCACAAAAATGTAGCCTCAGCAAAACTTTGGACTAGGATTATCTCAATTTCTCAAAATACAAATTTAGATACCTACTCATTGAACAGAACACATGTACCTTTCAAGCCTCTCCACCATAACATGGGACTTATTTTATTATTTTCTTTGTCATTGTCTTCAAGACCTTTCCAAACAAAGGATCTTTGCCATAATCCCTCTTGGTCCCTATAGTCAGCTATGTCTTTCCGAAGATCAACTGATTTCAATCCCATGCTTCTGCCTAACTCACACACAAAACAAATACTAGAGTTAAACAATTCTGCAGCAAGATGTGAATTTCCAACACCAAACTGAATGCGTTTCTCCTATTTAGTTAACACAAGTTATTCCTCCATTTTCCGAAGAGAATATTCTGGGTTTCTTGTTGAAGAGTTGTCAGTAATTCTTAAATATCTTATGAACTGAGTGGATCAAAGGGGCATTTAACTGAAACATTCAGTCTGAATGGCAGTGATAAGTTCAACAATTGGATCAAGAATGTTAACTATTTTCCTGACTCAGACCCAAAACTATCGTTTGGAACTCAAGAAGCTACCTTTTCATTTCTGGTGAGATTTCCGCTTTCTTTAATGTTGTTACTACTGTATGAGCATAATTTCAAATAATATTAACAAGGATCACAAACCGCTTAAAATGGTTTTGAACTATTATAATAAACATTAAAAATGTTTTTGACCCTATTTTTAAATTTAAATAAGTCCTTAAGAATTGAATAGGCTTCATTAAAACCATTTTAAAATTAATTAACCTTCCCCACTGTAAAATTAATCATGGAAATTCATAGATATACATTAAGTTGTAAATACCCATAAATACCTGGACCGACTTTTAACTTTCTTTAAAATATTACTGGGTAAGTATTCCTGTTTATTAAGATTTTATGGCCAATTGGTTAAGTTTCAGTCCTTGTTTGCACCAAAAAATATTCAAAGAAGTTCTATCAAGCTCAAAAACTGAAAATACCCAGTTTTTGGGTATTTACCTTCCCTGTGGGTAAATACCCGGGTAAATACCCAATTTATATTTACCTACCCACTGGTTATTTACCCACCCCACATCACTGACCGTAGATAACGAGTCAAGTAGTAATAGATAACCAGCAAAGAACCTATAAGCTTATCAGCGAGTACGAGTAACTGTTATAAATGACTACTGCTACTTCAAAAGTAACTGGATGTGGCCTTCGCAAAAAGACCCGCTTTTTTTTTTCTTTTTTTTTTTTTTTTTTTTTGCGAAATCATCTTTGGTGGGAATCAATCCACGTCCTTAGGAGAGGAGTGTAAACACCTTAGCATTCACGGCCACTAGTCCTCTAAATAAAAAAGTAACATGACTGGTTTTGGTGTTTTATATTTGTAATGGACGACTGGCTCGGCACAAGGAAGTTAAAATTAAGGCCAGCTTCTAAAGGTCTGCTTTAGTTCATTTTTGAAACGCATCTTTCTCTTTAGATACCCACGACTTGTGTCGACAATGCGTTGAGACGGTTTCGGTTTAATATATAAACAATTACGGCCAATCAGTAATTTAGGTCCGGGGGGGGGGTTATATCCAAGGCGTTATTTGTAAACCAACCTTTAATATATTGCCTTCTGACGTGTTGACATTTTCACTTGAACTTCAAATTTATTACCAATCTTTTTTTTTGTTATTCGGGGCTCCATATACTGACAATCATATTTTATATTTTAAGATCCGTAGGAGTACTCATACAAATATTAAATAGTAGATTTCAGTGGGACTCCACACCTGATTGAGCGGTATTCAAATATTTATGAACTCAAATAAACCATCCTTTGTCAACAAAATCAACAAAAAAACACTTCTATGTGATGGTGGAGCATTCCGTTCATTATAATTTATCTGTGGGATCATGGATTACAACGACTATCATTTATTCCTAAAATTTTAGTTATCGTATATTCTTCTATTAGTTTTTCTGTTCTATAAATCGTAACTGCACATGCAAAACATTTTAATGTACTTTTCTGCAACAAAACAAAACTATACTTTTGACCAATCATCCACGGAAGACTTTAAAAACCTACATACCCTTACTAGACTAACCTTTACTCAGTGAGTACAGTTGGCCCTGGAACTAAACGAGTGGTTTATCTATGCCGTGTCATACCCTGCTTGAGAAAGAATGAGCCAACTAATACATATGTATGGGTTCTACTCTTTCACTTATACATATGTACATGTCTGTGGCGCCGCCTTGCTCTTCAGGACCATCCTGTCTTCACGGCTTCTTGGCTTACTTATCTTATTTATGCTCTTGTTAAGAGGTCAAGCGGAAGTTGGGATCCTCTTCGCTGTCTCTAATAGTTAAGAGAGATTTCTTAACCGCACTCCCGTTTACGTGTATTATTTTTTTGTTCTCTGTCTGTTATTCCGTTTCCAAGTTCAAAGGGCTCATTCTAGAATAAATAGTCCGAGAGCTGGCAACGCACTTTTCATGAAGGGTCAGTCCATTTCAAATCATCCAGCTAAATAGTAAAATGAAACCCATGTCCTCAGAATTGCCTGAAACTTTTTTTATTTGTTGAACTGGTCATTCTAATGATTCATACCAAATTTCAGTTAGATATCTTGAAGACTTATTAAGTTATGAATTTTTAAAGTTGCCTATAAAAATTGTTTTTGCTGTTACTAACGATTTAAGTCAAAACGACTTTCATTTACTAAAAAAATCATTACTCTGTTAATTTTAATGATATCTCAATGGGATTTCCACCAAAATGGTCACAATAATATTTTGAATATGGAAAAAATATATTTACTATCTCTTATGTTTCTGGTTCCTAAGTATATTTATTTAAAAACAACATTTTAATTTAAAATAAATTAAAAAGATAAAAATTTCAAAAATCGATAAAAATAAAAGGCGCTCCATAAAATCAAGTTCTTTTTTCATGGATACATTCTTAAAAGTATAAACTATTAGATTTTAAAAGAAAAATTCTGGGATTTTGCTGTTAAGTATTCTTAAATTAATAAAATAATATAAATTCCTTTTTTTTAATAATTACCTACTTAAACGTCGGGCGTGGTCAGTACCTGAATGGGTGACCGACTATGTGCTGTTGGCATTATAAAAGGGTGGCGACCTGTAGATAGCCCGACGCTAAAAGTGAAATAGTTGATGCGCCATAAATAAAAAAAATAAATAAAAAATAAAAAAATTACCTACTTAATGATTAATATAAGTGTACTGAAGCTACATTTACTATTACTTAGGTTAATCTTAATATAAACTTATGTAAATAAACTATTAGCGCGGTTCCTCCCTCCCTCCATAGGGAGGAACCCCGCTTATCAGGTTGATCTCATGAAACAATCCGGAAGTGCCGACTAGAAAATTTCGCGTTTCAGAACCCCTAGAGAGCGAAAATAACGGTGGTTCAAATTTGTACACATATATATATATATATATATATATATATATATGTGTGTGTGTGTGTGTGTGTGTGTGTATAAAAAATAATGAGGCTGCTGGCTTCCATCGGGTTTTAGGTTATATCATCCAGAATAGGTTTTTTTTTTAGAAACTGTTTCTATTCTAAGTATACAAAATGACACTAGGGCCATGAATGGAACCGTGCTAAGATGATGCAGTTCCTGTGCACACACTTCAAAGTGTTTTATGCACCTTGAAATTTTGCTATAATGTACCTCTTAGGTTGATAAGAAGGTAAATATGTGTTTCCTGGACATACCTTGGAGCACCAGGTATTGCGCATAACTATCTTTAATGTAAAATTAAGACAATTTTACAATGATTAATAAATATGGTAGGCACTTTTAAGGGGTATAACACGTAAAAAAAAAAAAAAAAAAAAAAAAAAAAAAAAAAAAAAAAAAAAAAAAAAAATCTTCATTGTTTTTATTCTCATTAAATGAGAGTTTTATTCGCGCTGCCATTTAAACCGGGACAGCTGTACAAGATCATATGAGCAAAAACTAATGAGAGCGCAGAGAATAACCACAACTGCGCGGTGCTGTCATTCACTCTTACGATTACGCGCAGTGTATTGCAGTCTATCATATTCAACATTTATTTTTATATTTCTTGATAATTAAACCCCACAAAAGTGTCTGCCCTTTTGTAATTATTTTCAAATGAGGTTACTGGAGACGCCGTTTGAATCGCAGCGTGAATAAAGCACTTCATTTAATATTAAAAATAAAAACTAGGTACTTAGTTGTTTTTTTTTTAATTTTCATTTTAACCCCCTTAAAAGTGCCTGCCTTATTTATTATTAATTTGAAAATTGCCTTAATTTGCCCTTTTTTTTTCATTAATAACAGTTGGCTTCTGAATAAAACTCTACTTTTGGGCAATATTGTTTTGCACCTTTCTCCTATGCGCAGTACCTGGTGTTCCAAGGTATGTCCAGAAAACACATATTTACCTTCTTATCTACCCAAGAGGTACATTATAGCAAAATTTCAAGGTGCATAAAACACTTCATGAGAAGAGCGTTACCAGCTCTCGGTCTAAAAGGCAGCCCATCTCAGGTGAGACTCAAACACCCTCCTTTAAAGGGCACCCAATGTCAGAACATGTTACTCTACCAGCTGATGTATTTTATAGAGACAGAAACGCTCAGAAGTTTATATTTACACCCGGGATCGATGATGGTAATAATTCTCAGGATCACGTATTGACCAAATATTATCTTTCTTATGCTCGACGGACATATCGATAAGAAGAAATTGTCTTCTCAAGGTACGTTGGACCTATTTTAATTATTAATCACCGGTCTTTTATTGTCTAAAAATTTGAGTAAATTTAAAATATTAAATTTTTTAAAAAAAAATGTCAAATTAGAAACTGCACCTGAAGAGGTGGTACAAAAATATACAACCACGTAACATATAGGACGTAAACATTTTAATAAAGTGATTGAATAATTGTTGCGTTGACCCTAGGCTATAAAAGATGTAAAAATAGTCGATTATTGTTAAAGTAAATTCTTTGGTTTCTTAAACATTACCTTCATTTGAGGAGCTTAGTATCAAAGTTGGACAACTCCATTTTTTTTCAGTTTTGAGATTTTTGTCGATTCTTAAGTGGTTTTTTATGCTGCATTCGATTTTGCAACTGTTTTTCATTAAAAAAGGACAGAAAATAGGTAAAATAGCGTTTATTTCAACCGTTCAGAATCAAAATATGGACAATTCCAACATAGTTTGGTTTCAAAAAATGACAACTCCATCAGTAGCCAATGAGAAGCTTGCATTCTTGCAATCTGTTCCCAACATGCACTGCAAATCCATCATGGCTGAATGTTTATAGTTACGTGTAATAAGTGCATTTGGCGATAATTCTTATTTATAACTAGCTGTTATCCGGCACACTGTGGTTCGGAATGCCGGATTTTGGGACAAAACCTCTAGGTACTTGAATCTTTCTGATTTAGGTATTATTTTTGAAGAATTTCTTTTGTGCCGAGTCGAATGAGACCACTACCAATTCTATAGAATAATTATTTTATTATTAAACGGGCTTTATATAACAACAACCGTGAAAAACAGCCGGTATTTAATTTAAAATATTCATACTTTACTGAAGTGGTAGAACTATGTATCCTTCCAAATATATTTTCAAGACCTCAGGTGAATAAATTAACAGCTAATGTGGTACTGGTAACTGTTCTCGACATAGTCCTCTTTTTTTAAATTTTCGTGTATAACAAATAAATATTGACAGTTTCACACTAGATATTAGATAGATCTCATCGTTAATGTTCAGTTATTTGCTATTAAAAACTTTTCAACAACACTCTGCAGAAAATAATAATGGTTAACTCATTTTTCATAAAATAATCGCATCGCTAATTGATAACTTTATTTTATTAGCTGTGCACAGGTAAGGCTGAGTACGGCGATGAAAATAATAGCACAGCCACTTCAATACTTGTAGTTATAGGTAAAACTGTGCGAAGAGGATAGCTAAGTACCACATTTTTTCTAAACTTAATAAAATAAGGATAATTTAGTTTCATTTCAGTTTTGTCAAACTGTATTTAAATAACATTTTTCATGTAATTTTTAACTATATAATTTTGATTTAATACATTAGGCATAATTACATTATATTAAAACACCCTCGAGCATACCAAATTCATATTTGTTTGGTTTCAAAAGAGGATAGGTTCAATTTTCAAATGGCTCCCTTTGGTTTCAAACATGGACAACTCCACTATTTAAAGTGTAATTACGGCCTTAATACTTATATAATTTTGTAGTGCCTTTGAAATAATGTTTCTGAGGCCTACAAGAATAACATATAAAAAAAATCACCATGATACTGACATGAATATAGTAGATATGGTTTTTTGCCTCTCCTATAAAAAAAAAAGTCCGACTCGCAGGAACTGCAGCATCTTAGCGCGGTTCCGTTCATGTCCCTAGTGCCATTTGATAAGCTTAGAAAAGAAATAAACTTATTTTTTTTATATATCTCGTGAAAATTGTCAATATCCTCTCGAACATCTCGAATAAAAGTGATATTAAGGCGTCAGGGACACCGACAGTAGCTAACTTTTACACAGAAGCGGAAATTACAGAATCTGGCTCTCATTCTAAAGCAAAGGTCTATAAATCAATACAAAATATGCCTAATAAAGCCTTTCTAGTGGATACAGAAGCATGGGCGTATATGGGGGGGGGCTGAGGGGGCTGCAGCCCCTCCCGAAATTTTGAATTGATGATAAAAAACTTCTCGTAAAACCCTTAAAAATAAATTAAATAAGATCACTTAGTTCATAAAACATATTTTATTTTACGTGTAATAGCGTTTTAGTTGCCTAAAACTATTCCAAGCTCTAAATATTTAGTATTCCATACCCTGGAAATGGTCTCAGCCCCCCCCCCCCCCGAAATTGTTTTTATATACGCCCATGTACAGAAGGATCAAGAAGAAGTACACAAGATTGAGAAGAATACCCTGCCTAATATAGCCTATATAGAATCATATGCCGAATAAAACCTATCTAGTTAATACACAAGGACAAATAAAAGTCTTGACGAATAACAAGTCAAGAAAAAAAAACTTTATTTAACAAAATAAAACCAAGTTTAGTTGCCCAACTACAATAGAATAATATACCTAATTAAGTCTATGGAGTAGACACAAATGGACCAAAAACAAGTCTTGTGGCATATTGTTTTTTTTCTAATTAAATACTTTTTATCAATATTTAGTATATAACATTTGTTGAAAACTATTGATTGCTAATTGATGAATCGGTTTACAACTAAGTAGTCTTTATGAATATTTAGTATATAACCTATGTTTGGATCTGTGTTTTTGGGGTGCTCTCCGCCTAGGCTTTGTATTTGTGTCGGCAGATACCTGGGGTATATTTACAGCTCTTGAGGATTAACTCTTAGCAGGTAAATTTCCTGCGGACCTTCTGCTTCTACGGGCATTGAACCGCCATATTCGCTCATAGTATCTAACCGTTGTGAAGTTTATTTTTTGGATTTAGGACTTAATATACATATGTAGACTAAATCATAGCAAGAAGTAACCCTCCGTCGTCGGTTCTTAACTATGTAGACTCGCTAATGTTATCCAATCTTAGATACATCGTATTTAAAATCCACAGCAAAAACACGACATTTCATCAGAATCCCCTGCTGAATAAAACTTATATAGAATAATATGCAAAATAAAGCCTATCTAGTGGATAAAAATAGAGGAAAAAAGCCGTTCGTGGTGGTAGAAAATCTTAAAAGTATTTCGCTCAGAAATCTCCGAAATATTGTCACTAATTTTACGTATCCTGTTTTATAGCCAAATAGATTTATATTCTATAATCAATAAGAAAAACCTACTAACAATAAAAAACTATGGGTAACAGATGAAAATAGGGAATACCAAGAATAATTGTAAAGAACGAAATCAACACCAGTACTGTAATCTAGATATTCATACGGCATCTTCGAATTCTAACAAACAAAATATTGATTCTAATTATACGTATCCTGTTTTATTGACAAATACATTTGACTACTATAAGCAATTAAAAACACTAGGGAATATGCCAAAGAACTCGGAATAGGAGCCTCGACAGTTTCAAGACACTTGAAGGAAATCGACAAATCCAAAACTGACATTTCATACGGTACAGCCTGATATATTTTTAACAATGAATTGCTTTTCTTATTTTAATTAATCTGTTTTATTGTCAAATACATTATCCTACTATAACCAATGAAAAAACAACAAGGAATAAAAACAAACAAGAAGAACCGTTCGAATAAACGAAATCAATTACTTCAAAGTTTAAGCACTTATTTCTCCGATTGACATAGCCTAATCAAAAATTGTTTCATAATCTTTTTTGTAGAACATTTAGTAAGCTTTCGCATGGTAACCCTCCGTTTACCAATATTCCTAACCGTCTTCGAGATATCAGGGAATGTATACGAAGTTCCCAAAACATTTCATGTCTGTTAATAAAATATTTTATTCTAATCCTTCCTTAGCTCCAAACGTAACCGAAATTTTCACATATTAGTGTTGGTTAAATTCAAACATGCAGAAAATGTTTCAACTGAATCCCATAATTTTAAGTATCAAAATCAAAGACAAAAAGAACAGTTCGAATAAGCGAAATCAATTACTTTAAAGTTTTAAGCACTTATTTCTCCGATTGACATCGCCTAATCAAAACTTTCATTAGAACCTTTTTTGTAGAGCATTTAGTAAGCTTTCCAATGGTATTCTTCCGTTTCCCAAGATTCTTAACCTTTTTCGAGATATTAGGGAAAGTATACAAAGTTACCAAAACTATTTTATGTCTGTTAATAAAATATTTTATTCTAACCCTTCCTTAACTCCAAACGCAACCAAAATTTCAACATATTAGTTTTAATGAAAGTAGAAGATGCAGTAAATGTTTCAACTGAATCCCATGATTCTTAGTACCCAAACCAAAAACGGCATTCAAAAATTTTTTTTTTTCAGTTTTCTCGAAAACGGTTAAAGCTATCGCCTTGAAAATGGTTTCATTCGTTTTCCTAGCCCAAGAAGCCTATAAAACGAGTACTTACAAACTTATGAACTCAAAAACGTAAGCGTTACGATTTTTTTGCGCGAATTTCGCCCCAAACGCCATCTTACAGTGGGCGGATTTTGCTGGTTAACGAACTTGACCTTTCAAATTGGACGACAGATTTTTGTACCAAATTTCATCAAAATCGGACCATCAGGGAAGCCAGAAATGAGCGAACAGACAAATATATATATATATATATATATATATATATATATATATATATATATATAAATATGTATTATTGATTAATTGTATGAATGTGCTCTGTATCTCCTAATAAAGAAAAAATGAAAAATATATATATATATATATATATATATATATATATATATATATATATATATATACAAATTTGAACCACCGTTATTTTCGGTCTCTAGGGGTTCTGAAACGCGAAATTTTCTTGTCTTCCGGATTGTTTCATTGTATCAACCTTATAAGCGGGGTTCCTCCCTATGGGGGAGGGAGGAACCGCGCTAAAAAGCAAAAGTGGAGTTGTCCAACTTTGATACTAAGCTCCTCATTTATATGTGCATATAATATTTATATATATATATATATATATATATATATATATATATATATATTTATGCTTATGTATAAATTCACTCACTGTTTATAACGAGTTTCTTCGCCCCCTTTTTGTTCGAAAAGTGCCAACGTGTTGTTGATGGAGAAAACCTTTAAATAGATTAACAATTATGAAAGATTTTTTTTTTTTTTATTATTTATTTAGCCAGAATTTACAACAATGTAAAAATACATTTCCAGTAAAAAGATATATGTGAATGTGTCTTGAAGCTCGTGAGTAGACAAGCCGCACAGTTGCAGTAGCCACAAGGCAGAGTGATTAATATTGTAGTAACTACTCCTGGAGCTGGTCTCTAGGCCAGTTACGCTTCAGACGGCGAAATGGGTTGTTTGGGATTAGATGTGATGATCGGGAGTTAATTAAATAATTTGGATGGCCTTGTAATTTAGAATGAAATTTTTTATATACTTGTTTTGATAAGGGTTGTATAAATGGAATATGGAGGTCGTTGTGAAGAGTCAAATTGGATACAAAGAATGGAGCGTCGGCTATTTTACGGAGGATTTTAGATTGCAATGATTGAATTTTGTAGGAGTTTGAGGGCTTTGTGGATCCCCAGAGTTCTATGTCATAAGTACATATAGGTCTGAGTATTGTCATGTAAATGTGTCTTTTGTTCTTAAGTGTAAGCTGTGATCGTCGGTCGAGTAAGTTTAGTAAAAGTCTGTACCGTCGAAATGAATGAAATGTTTAATTTTAATATAAGTTAATTTTTTTTTCGTTTTTTTTTAACGGCGCAACAACTATTTTGCTATTAGCGCCGAATATAGGTTAATTGATTAAAACTTTGCAAGCCGAGTAACCAATTACCAGATTTGCTATTTAACAACTATGTTAGTGGTAAGAATGTATTTGTTTAACTATTCGTGAATGATATTATCATCTGAAGAACCATAGTGCTTGGACCTAAAATTTTTGATTTTATGGCCGAAAACGTTTATACTTCCAACAATAAAAGTATAAAGGACTAATGACTTTGCATTTTGCCAAAAATTATCTTTTGTCTTAGATAAAGAAAAAATACGTAACAAAACAATAGCATCTCTGCTTATTTGAAAAATGTCTTACTTCCCCATTTAGTGCAATTAAAGGAATAACTATTTCAGGTTCTTTAGGTTTGGGTGTAATCCAAGGGGGCATTTTAAACGAATTCTTATTTTACAGTTCATTAAACCCCTTAATCCTGTCATTGGAAATGTCTTTGGAGCTTAAAATATTCGTAATTAATTCATTAGCGAAGAAAAAAAGAGACGATTCAGACGAAGAAAAAAGAGGGGGACATTTAATTAAAGAATTTGTATGAAAGAAGTTGTATTAATTCAATTTCGCATTTCTTGGTTTTAACTAGATTCTTAAGAGATACAGAGATTCCTTTAGAGTATCGAGTGATGGCTATTTCATTGTTTTAGCTGGTGATTTTGAGTTACAAAATTAAGGACCAAGGGGCATCGCTTCAAAATTCACTGCCCGCTTTTAAAAGAGCCAGCCCTCCACCTAGACCTAGAAACTAGTTTTACCCCTAGAAACCATTTTTAGCACGATCATTGTTGTCCTTAATATCTATCACATTAATGCAGGGATTCGTACATTTGAACGCCAATATATCTTGCTTACTGGATAACTTTCTGATCGCAACGAAAGGTTCGTGTTGACGGAGGAATTAGTCGCGAATACTAGATAGATTTTAGAAGACTTCATCTAAAAATCTCGATTTGATCGTGTGATATAAATTGCTACTTGTAAGATATACTTCTCTACTTATTGTTCCTATATTACTCCAACAGTATCTTTTTCATTTCCTTTTCTTTTTTTATACAGAGTCTCCATATGACGTCGATGAATCTAATCTAAATACAACTGATCTGCTTAATTTTCTCTGATTAGTTGTCACCTAAATGAATTGGCTTCTACCACACAGGTAGAAAGCCTACCTGAACATCACTTTGTTGTGGGTGACCAAAGACTCAATAAATAAACCGCGATCCATCCCTCAAATCCTCTAAGTCGTCCATAAACCCATGGCCTTTATTTATCGCTGCGATTGGGGTTTATAACTGATAATAGGCACTTAAAAACTCTAATAGTGACATTTACACAAGCCCAGAATGTGATTCAGGAAAACAAGATATGTTTATTATTGGCATATATGTCTTTGTTTATCTATTTGTTCATATATCAATGATTCATATTTTTAGTTAACAAGAAAATATTTTTTACTGAATAAGACCAAAGACGAAAGAAAAATCAAATAAATACAATTTTACTTTATGTGTTTCACTTGTAAGCCTTCGAAATAAAAATTTGGAAAAGTAAAACTTGTTTGTATTCCTCCTCTTATTTAACAACCAATGTAAAGTGATTTACCGAATTAAATCAAAATTGTCAAGAATTTTCCTTAATTAGTATTCAATTTTTTTACTCGCACATGACGAGAATTTCCGAATGTTGATAGGTGTTTATCTATTTCAGTATCAACCAAGCTTTACTCCGGACCCCCGACGCTTATTACATCCACTATTCGAAGTTCGTCTTGTCCATTCCTGGAAGTTTAACGGAATTTACTTCCATGTAGTGGAATATAAGGACATTATATTATAAAACCTGAACATATCCAGCTGTAAGACTAATGTATGTGATGTACGCGATGTTGTACAAAGGTTGTATGATTTCCTTGGCAAGAAGTTTGCACCGCCAGAGTTGTTATTGCACTCGAGTTGTTATTTTGCAATACATGGCTTACATTGGTAAGACGCCGCTTCATGCCAGCCATTTTAAATTTGTCTTAAGATTTGAATCATCTGAGCGAGCAGCTGACGAATCGTTTCAATATTCTCAGATGAACTCCCCGAACGTCCGGTGAAGGAAGTGATCGTAAATTCTGCACAAGTCTTAGTACGTGTGGCGGCAGTCTGGTCCGTGGCGACCACTTCCAAAATTAAATAATGTACATGCGATACGCATTATTTGAATCAAGAGGTTTTTAATTATAGCACCAAGCCGTTTTTTTTTCTAAGGATTTCAGCATATTTTTCTCTCTTGAACTTATTTCGCCAATGTTCAGAATTTCACTTACGCCCCAAATTCACCCATTCCTAAGCCACTTCATCACGGAGAACGGAGTTCAGGATGTGTCACCACACCTTCCAGACATACTGCCAATGACTCAGGAGAGTAGAGGCAGGATAATTAAAGTAAAATAATATATATATATATATATATATATATATATATATATATGTTAGATATTTTTTGTAATGTACGAAGTATTAAAATTAAATCGCTACGATGTTCTTAGAAAATTTCTTGAAAGAGCTAGACCAGGCTTATCTCTTAGATAAGGCAAGAATGCCGCTACAAATAGTAGTTTGTACTTATGTCATTATTTTTATCTCTTAGTTGTTTACTTGTGTTTCAAACAAAAATGTCATTCTACTAAAATTTTATTGTTCCCAATGACGCAAAAACATGTCTATTTGTTATATATTCGAGGTCTATTTGTGCGCTTGAAAGATAGTGAGTAAATTTATTTAAAACTCTTCACATTAATATAATGAAAATTTTTTTTTCTTTTTTGCATGAGGAATTTGAAAATAGAAATTATTCAAGTTTCTGAGTTTTAGACGTGAAATAAAAATGCATTTATTTTTTACGGGAACATAATCTGATTGTATACATAATTTATTCCAAAATTCAATAAATTAAATAAGATATATTTTCAAGATTACATCAAATTTTTATTTTATTTCTTTGGTTTGGTACCCTCGATTTTTAAGATTTTCATGGCTTGAGGTCAATAAAAAGTGCCTTACTCCATAATAGTAGACCATCTCATCTATATGTTCAAAGACTTTAATCTATTTTAAATAATAATCACATATTTTTTGTTTAATTTGAGTACTTGAGAAAAACTTCTTACTTTTTTGTGGTTTTTAAAAAATTATATAAGATAAAACGTCCTTGAAGAGATAATTATGAGTGACGTTGAAAATCGTAAAAAATAAAAGAAGCTTTATAAGTATTTAATGTATGTTAATGTATATATAGAAATGTATATCTAATAGTGAAAGTATTTGAAAGAGTTTGTATTTGAACAGTTTCAAATCTGCTGTATCAAAGCAATATTTTAGCGCTGAGTTTGCGCGCTGGTTTAATGTTTATAGGGTATCAAATATCAGATAATCGTGCTATATATTCCGTTTGCTAAGCCAATTTCATTCTTATTTTCCCTACAAATCCTAAAGCATTATCCTATCATTAATTCGGGGGCATTGACACTCAAAAATATGACTATTAAACAAATATCTACGTGAGATTTTGTTTGTCTAGGTTTATTTTAAGGCAGAGGGTGTTGGATAAACTCTCAGCGTCTTATTCCATGTTAACAGATCCTGAATGTTAGTTTGTTTTAAATTGAAACTTCAGAAAGTCCGATTTCCAGAAACTTAGAGCGATTTCATATAATTGCTCATTGCTTGTGTGATTTGGAAAGTTTGGAATACATACTCTTGATATTTCTCCTTCCACGGAATGAAACCAGATCTTCCAAAACCTCAAGTGTTGTTTTCTCAGACTGAGTAGGTTCTTATTTACGCCAGAACCTATTCTGTAGAAATTGAATTGTACCTTTCAATGGTCTTTTTTAAAAATGCATATGTATTGTATGTATTTTAGTCATGTATTTAAAACACTTCAACTTCTAAACGTGGCCCTTCCTGAGCTAAGGTTCAAATGAGATGAATATAGTTACGTTTCTCCGGAAGTGGTGTCTGTTGACATGATATATTGTGAGCAATATATCATATTTGAACCACCGTTAATTTCGTTCTCAAGGGCTTTTGAAACGTAAAAATTTCTAGTCGGCACTTCCGGATTGCGTCATGAGGTCAACCTTATGAGCGGGGTTCCTCTCTATGGAGGGAGGGAGGAACCGCGCTAAAACTGTCTATGTTTGTAGAAGATACAAATGATACTGTTCCCATATATATAATGTTAAGTTCATGTTAGTTTCCCAGGTGACCACCACATATTCTAGTAGCTAACAACGCGTTGCTGATTTCTTTGATCGGATGGGATTCAGTGTATTCAACGTGTTGTTGGATTTCTACATTCTTCTGCGCTTAAATTATTGTAAAAATTTCTCTTACGTGAATGTTGCTTCTGAGGTCATTCTCTAAGCAATCCACGGACAATTCCAAATGTGGATCAATTTCCTTTTATAGGATATTCTTTGATTACTGATAAAAATTATATATGTGTACAGATCCTCTGTGGATCCTATAACCTATAAACTGGATTTCTACAACCTTTCAGGATATAATAAAGTGCATTTCTAAAAGTTTAATTTATTTTATGATTGATTATTATTAAAGACCATAGATGGATATTGTCGGGGGTCATTCATTATTACTGGTTGAAACTACATTTTTTTTTAATGTATTACTTGTCTGAAGTGATGTAGCAGCTTCCATAGCCATGATAAAGCAATTGTTGACACAAATTTAAACTCTTTTTTTTTTTTTTTTTAATTTAGAAATTATATTTTTATTCTCCTGTTCCGACCAAACCCTGACTACCTACGGTATTCATACGGTCAACGCTATCAGCTGAGTTAATAATTGAACCATCTCGACGAATAAACGTTTAAGTTAATTTTAGTGCCTTTTCCTGAATTACTTTGAACATAACATCCATTAAAAGTTATTGATATAAATTGAACCGAAAACCATTGTAATAACAGTTTCAATTTTGGCAACTTTTGATACGTATTTACATTCTTGGCTGTTGTCTTATATTGTATTGTATTGTGTATTGAAAGATTGTATTTGCCTGGCCCTTCACCAAACCGAAGGGGGTTTCTTATCAGTTGTCCCGAATGGTTTTATCGCCTAAACATAGATGGGCTGTTTCCTCCCTCCTGGAGCATTTACTTGGTAAAAGTAAGCAGTCGTAGGCTGTACTATTTACAGCCGGAACTAAAAATAAATTTAGATTCGGGGTAGTTATCTTCGCCGGTGGCCGACCACCCTTACAGACTCCTTCATCCCTCCTTTCTGTTCTATTATAGCTTTCAAGCTCTTAAAATTACCAGGGGCAGAGGTTTGACGTCTTATTTCTTCTTGAAAAATCCTTTAGAAGAATCTAATTTCTATTGTATCTTAATTTCTTTTGGCATGAGATTAAACTATCAATTCATAAGGCACTTGAATCCTTATTATGTGGTACGATCCTGGCGAGGCATTTGTTAGTTACATTTGAGCACAGACAGATTTAGTAACTATTGGGATGTGCTACTGGTTTCCTAGGTTATATAACATTAGCACTTCCCAAATCCCAAATACTCATTTTCCTAGCCGAAAGAACAGCACAAAGGACAGGAAGAACAATAAAACACAAACAGCACTAAGAAGTGAAACTAGAAACAATAAATATAACTTGTAAAAAACACAAATCTAACAGTAAGTGAACACAAAACGATGACTAGAACGGAAAAAAGAACATCCAATGGAATTGCCCATAGGAATGAGCCAATAGAAACGCTTCATTTGAGTTCTCATTTCATGATCCGGATCCCTGAACGAGACCTACTTCTCGAGATCGGTGCAACTAGTACGTGAGTACCGAATTTTTGAAACGTTTCGTCAAATCAAACCTACATACAACAATTTCAAAGCTGGCGACCATAGCAGTTGGTGCACCCAAAGCAGGAGACAAATGTAAATTTCTCATTTCCTTGACCTTCATGGGAAATTTGTGGGGTTTCAGCTTGACTAACGTTTAATTGTTGAAGATTAACCTTCAATAAGACTGTTGTGGCGATTGTCGTGTAATTAAATGGATGTGCAGCACACAAGGCTGTTCCCTGAGTGAGGTTAGCCCGCATCAGCCTTGGTCTATTCTCTACCAGTTCATTTAATACTTCCGTTACTCCCCGGGCCCCCATCAAAAGGCAAGGATGGAAAACACAATAACATTACCTCTTGGTGCAGTACGCTCGGGATGTTTATTCATGAGCATGGGACGTGTCACTTCATACGGCATGGATATGACACGTCATACGGCAAGGATGTGCTACGTCATACGGCATGGGTGTGTCACGATTTGAGCCTACATGAGAAATGAATTTATTTAATGGGAGAAATTGCATTCCCTAAGTAGCCTAAATAGAGTGTAGCATATAAGAAGGTTACGAAATTCTCATTTTGGTAGGACATCCTGTATTTATTTACAGATAGTCATTTGCGCCGACATCCAAAATGCAGTCGGGAATTTTATCAACGGGTCCTGAAGTGAGAAAAATTCCTGCTGCCAGTGGTACTCGAACCCAACATCTCCCGCAAGAAATCTATGACGTTAGCCACTAGACCACGAGGAGACCCCTATACACATATAATGGAGCAATATTGCAGAGACTTAAAAATTCTGAAATCTATATCATACTGACACAAAACATTAGGCGGAAACTCTCCAAAAGCATAAATATAAAATTTAAATGTGTATGAGCACATTAAGGTAATTTGTAAATAATAAAGCGGACAAAGAAACGAAATCCTGTTTCGCTGTTTGTTCATTCACTACTATGAAACACATAAGAAACTAACAAACATCGGACCGATAGACGCATCCAACAAAAGGACGTCATCTATACAATTACATACGAACTATAGAAGTCGCCCAGAAACTACTAAGAATACACCATAAACTGACACGAGTACACATCGAACATGAAACAACAACAAACATTTATTTACACACATTCACAAATGGTTGAAGACAATACATGTAAATATTACTCTCGATCTGGACAGAATTGTTGATCATCTTACATTTGACTTCAGACTTCTTGACAAGGAAAGTATGAAAATCATTCACAGATTCCTATAGAGGATCATAATCTTATTCATTAAATATTGCAGTACATACTTTAACTTCAAAACTTCATCAGCATTCAATGGAAAATAGGAAAACATTAATTTTTAAGGTTCATTCCAAGTTTCTCTAGTAATATATTATCAAAATACAGAGTGAGCAAGTTTGAAAATATTATTGGGCCTATAAAAGTATAACTATCTGTTAAGCTTCTTCCATGTACCTCTCCATATTTGATGCGGAAATAAGGCTTCTTTCTCCAAAAAAGGCTTCCACCTACATTCCTCGAGAAGCCAAAGTCGCTCGTATTTCTACATCAAGCTAAATATAATCTTTATACGCTTCATCAAAAGGAAACTTATGATTGTGTTCTGAATAATTATTATTATTACTGTGTATCTATCTAATTATTATATCTATTAACATTATTATATTTAATTAATTTGTTTTTTATGTTTATTTTTCATTTCAGTAATTTCCGATAATCGAATACAGTATTTTTCATTGCATTCAGGAACAAAACCATATTTCATATTCATTTTTCCCTATTGTGCTTCAATTTTTTATTAGAATCACTAATATTTTCTATTCCAAATTGAACTATTCGAGCGTTTTAGCAAAATTATTTTAGCCTCACCCGGGATTCGCCCTTGAAATCGGGCATTGATTTTTTAAAGATGGTGGTGCTTTTCACTTTAACTTGAAACTGTGAGAACTACAGGCGAACCAGAGAAACAAGGCGAAGCGTTGTGTTACCTACATGTTTCTGTCTCCGAAAACAAAATATTTGATTTATAGATAATAAGACCATTATAAATACCGTATGAAATGAATCTATTGTGCTTACCGTTGACACTTCATATTGCTGTCAGGTCGAGAAACTATTTGCTACATACTAATAGCAGTGATAATTAATTAATTACAATATTCAAATTAGATATTATTTATAGAATGCTAGGATGAAGGACATATTTTAATACGTGAAAGAAATAATTAATTTGTAATCTAATTTGATCTTATAACTTTTAAAAGTACTGTTGAACTATAAGCATTAACTAAGTCGATTTTTTTTTCAATAATATATTCATGAATGATTAAAACTACATCCCTGTAAGAAAAAGCCCTTTCTGCTTTGGTTATAAATATTTGTTATAGAAAACTCTCCATCCATATCCTCAACCTTAGTTATTTTTTAGCAATTCCCAAAATTCATTTCTTCATCTATCCTACCTTATAGTTTTTTGTCAAATGTGTCTTTAGATGCTACTCTTAATTACACAATCTTAAATTCCATTGATTTCATATTTTATTAAAGGGATTTATAGATATTGTCATACAGAAGTTAAAATAAGTAATTGTTTAGTGTGTTTTATCCCCGACTGGTAACCTGAAGGAGCGTTGGAGCGTAATTTCAATATTTTTTATAGAGAGAAGCGACAGTGGACTTGAGGTT
Source organism: Gonocerus acuteangulatus (assembly GCA_946811695.1). Lineage (NCBI taxonomy): Eukaryota > Metazoa > Arthropoda > Insecta > Hemiptera > Coreidae > Gonocerus > Gonocerus acuteangulatus. The sequence continues at coordinate 50,546,691 of OX328129.1, forward strand.
GTTTGGGACAACAACAATATACAAGAACGCAGGAGAGAGATAAGGCCCAGTTTTTATGAATGGCCCGTTTGTGAATGAGTCAAGACCAGACATCCCTTGTACCCTTGTTTTACACAATAATACAAATATGATGAATTGCTACAGACCAGGATCATTCTTTTTTCTTGTTTTTATTGGTCCGGGAAATTACGTGACTTAGCCAGCCGTGCTCAGGCTCAGAGTAAACGGACTTTTTTTTTAAATATACACGAAATAATAAAGATAAAATAATTATGTCCATCTGGCTTTGATAGCAAATGTTTTAGAGGTAAATGGTATAGTAACAAGAGTTAATTATTGGCGTGTTTCCTCTCTCCCATATACATATTCCATCCGAATAGTACATATCTATTCCAATATAAACATATATAATGTAGAAGGTAGAAAAATAATGTCTCTCCACTGTTTTTTAAAAAAAAAAAACAGTGGAGAGACATTATTTTTCTACCTTCTACGAAATCGAGAACTCCACAAATAACGCTGCATACATCACAGATATATATAATGTATATATTAATTGTCTGTTCGCGCTTTATCATCTACAAAAATTCGTACGATTTTGATGATTTATGGCAAAAAAATACTTCGTTTTAAACGAATGGTTACGTTAACTAAATAGCATTATCTCACCACTTTTTTTTTTTTTTTTGTAACACTTTCCACATTTTTTATGGGTACTCTAATTCACAAAAATGAATAAAAACCATTTTTAATTTTCCTAGCTAATTTTCGGTTTGGATACTTAAAAACGATGGATTCTAAAGTTGAAACTTTTTCTTGATTTTTGACATTATCCAAAGTTTTTAAATTTTAGTGGCGTTTGCAGTTAAGGAAGTATTAGGGAGGGGGGGGGGGTAATGATGAGCAGTTTTGGGAGTTTTCGTAAACAGGCCTCGAGGTACATTTTGTTTGGGTATTTAGGCGTGGAGAATCAAATGAAACGACATTCAAGATAATATACTTAGAATTTTAGTATTTAGTGCACCTAATCGACGGAGGGAATTTTCAGTTTGATAGTGTGATACCATTCAAGTTTCTTTTTTAAGCTTTTCAACATGAGGAATAAACATTGTATGAAAATACAAGATTACATGGCGTTATATCGTTGGTTTATATAGATTAGGAAATTATATCTTCAAAGCGTATTCTATCCCCAAGTCCTTATATGTGCTTGTCTCTAAACTAAAGATTCCATCTTTGTTTGTAATCTTACTTCAAGGCTATTTTTTTTTTTTTTTTTTTTTTTTTATGATGATTCGACTTCCATGTCCATTAAGACTAAATTATGCCTAACCCCGTGAAGGAAGATAATGTTTTCCCATATTGGTGTCATGAGTTTGCGTGAGGTCTTTCAGTTCTTGCGAAATTCACTGATGATGCTGTAATCCCTAATACGTGTTCCGGAATAGAATTAACGAAATGCTAACTATCCTTCCTGATTAATTTGCTTATGCAATTTTTCTTTGGAAACTTTTGTTAAATCAACGCCTCCTCGAAGGGGTGTGCATGGATTACATGTCGACTCCTTATTATGACTCGACAATTAGCCTGTAGATGAGTTTATTAGGAATCTCTTTTTATGGTCCTACATATCTCATGTTATTTTTTAACTTTCTCTTCTACGTAGTCTCAAATTTATTCTCATATATCAGAATATATTTGGGCTATTCGGCTACAGCTCTTAAAAGATGAGGATTAAGAAAAGGAAATTTTACAACAGCTGCAAAATACAAGGGGTCTCGTGTACGGTGGCGTGTAAAGGGGTGGGCTGGGGGAGGGGGGCTTAGTCCCCCAGAATGAAAATTCACGATATTTTTCGATTACCTTAGTAAAAAAAATTGTTAGGCAAATTAATAGTAATAAGTTCTAGTTAATGTATGTTCTTAGTTTATCAAATACTTCCTTAATATTTTCCAGGGGGATGGTTATAAAAATTTAATTCTACACCCCCAGACACGGCGGTAAGCCCGTACTAAATTAGCCCCCCCCCCACAGAAATGTTTGTGTAGTGCCGCCAATGCACGTGTAAGGTGACAACAATTAAAATATCTTTCGTTTGAGATATCGAAAGAACGGAAAGGAACAAAGTTGTAGCTCTTATCCAGACCTTTCAGATGCGTAATTTGGTAATCCCCAAAAATTCAGTTTTAACTATTAAGCGCGCACTCAAAAGTCGGCGTTTCCTGTTTACCCTACATTTATGACAAATACTCAAAAAATATATAATAATTTGGTTTTTTTTGTTTTTCAGGTTCGCTTAGTGGTTAGCGATAAAATTGCGCCCAAAGTCTTAAATATTTTCTATGTAACAAGTACAGTAGAACTTCGATAATTCGAACCCCTAGGGACCGATGAAAAAGTTCGAATTATCCAAAATTCGAATTACAAAAGTTATCGAAAATAAAGGGCTAAAAAATCGATCTTCATATTTCCACATTGGGTCTTTTTGCGAAGACCACATCCAGTTACTTTTGAAGTAGCAGTAGTGATTTATAACAGTTACTCGTACTCGCTGATAAGCTTACTGATTAGCTAATAGGTTCTTTGCTGGTTATCTACTACTACTTGACTCGTTATCTACGGTTATAATCCATATTAGATAATGGCAAGAAATATTTATTAATAAAAAGTTTAATATGATCAAAATCAATTCTCTCAACTATGAAAAAAGTTATTAAGCATTAAAGTTGACTGTTTTACAGGTTATGAAGGATAACATACAACGATATTTGTAAACAAACATATTTTATTCCTTTTCTCTCTCTCTCTCTCTTTTTTGGATATTTTACCTTTATTAAGCATTACATGCTATGCGTTTCCGCTCGCTCAAGAAGATATCAAAACTCTATTCAATCCGACTCGCAATTAATAGAATTATATTAATTTTAGCGAGACTAGTCTATTCAACTCGCTAAAATTAATAAGGTTCCATTCATTTTTCCGAGTAAGAAACCAATCCCTTTTTCTTTGTCAGGAACATCACGAACTAATTGTAAAAGGCTCATTTTTTCTCACTAACATAAGCTGAGCTTTTTCATAAACAAAAGCTAATTCACTGTTGAAGGTTACTTTACTCTACTGTTGAAGGTTAATTGATTTTGATCATATTAACCTTTTTATTAATAAATATTGCTTGCCATTATCTAATATGGATTATAACCGTAGATAACGAGTCAAGTAGTAGTAGATAACCAGCAAAGAACCTATTAGCTAATCAGTAAGCTTATCAGCGAGTACGAGTACGAGTGTTATAAATCACTACTGCTACTTCAAAAGTAACTGGATGTGGTCTTCGCAAAAAGACCCTCCACATTTTTTAATTTAAAAAAAATACACTTTATTTAAAGAAAAACAAATCTTTCATGAAATGATGATTACGTACATAAGTAATAAATAATTTATCAAAAAAGTCAAAATAAAAGTTTATTGTTTTAAATAAAAGTTGTTTTCAAGGGCAAGAATTTTTTCCATGGCACAAACAATGCAACAGATCTAGGCGCTGACTGACTTATAAGGAATAAGAAATGAAGATCGGAAATGAAATAAGTGGGAAAGAATTCTATGATAAAATGACAGGATGGTGTATGTACCTACATCCCCTGGAAGGGAGGAAGCGCGACCCTCCACTTTGCAGAACTCCAGGAATCCAAGAAATATACTATGAGACTGCCGCGCTTCTTATTCCGGAACCCCTACATCCGTATCCTTCTTATCCAAAGGAAGAATATTTTTACAAGATTAAAGATCGACCGCCTCTCTATCCACTTCCAAGAGGAGGCACAGACTCATCAAAAATTCGAATTATCCAAAATTTTATTCGAATTAACCACGATTATTTTACATTGTTTATGTCCTAAATTCTAGGGACCGAGAGAAATATTCGAATTAAAGACGATTTCGAATTATCCATGTTCCACTGTACTGATTTGAGGTCTTCCACCCTCAAACATGGGCGTATATAAGGGGAGGGGGTTGTAACCCCCTCCCTCCGAAATTTTGATTTAATCCGTAAAAATCTGTCATAAAAAAATAAATAAATAAGATCACTTAGTTGAAAAAATATTATTTTTTTCGGTGTAATAGCGTTTTAGTTGGTTAACAATTACAAGAACTAAGTTGTTAGTATTCTAAACCCCCCCCCGGATCTCCCAGCTCCCCCCGAAATTGTTTCCTATATACCCGCCCCTGCTTCAAACATTACTTTTTTTGGTACTTACGTATTAGTGTCAAAGCAGGTTAAAGAGGCGGGTCTCGTTCAGAGATCTGGATCCTGGATAGCGCATTTCTATTGGTCAATCACTATCAGAGCAGCGTAGGTTCATTGGTTATTGTGTTTATAGTAACCATCTTGTTCCCTTTGTCTTTATAACGCAATTCATTTGTGCTTTATTTACCCACGCAATTGTTGTTTATTATTTAGATTCATATTTAGCAGAGTTTATACGGCGACAACATTTTATTATTTATTTCTTGGTGTTCCGCTTTATGGCGATGTACACCTTACATATATCATGATTAGATAGTTAGCCGTCGAGGTGATAAGTAAAGATGGAATGGTTAGGATTCGGCGAAATAAACCTCAATATGGTTTTGTTTTAAAAAAAAAAAAACATGTACTTACATTATACATATATATATATACACACACACACACACACATACGGCGACAACAGAATAGCAGGGATGAAAGAGACTGTTTTGAAGCGATGCTAAATTGAATATCAGTCCATTATCCAGTGAAAAACCATCCTAGCAATTATGCTATTAATATAAGTGCTACGCGTTTTCGCTAGTTAAAGGTTATATCATAACTCTAGTTAACCTAAATCGTTGATAATTCCGACGCCATATTGGCAAAAAGTGATTCGACTCCTTGATCCAGCTCTCTGAGACCCGACTCTTTAACCTGCTTTGACGCTAATACGTAAGTACCCTTTTTTTAGTAAAATAATTCTATGTTTATCCTGAGATTCAATTAAAAATATTTGACTGGAGTAAACATCTCAACAACATAAAGTGAACTACTTTCAACTACTAGAAGTACATCTAACTTTCTTACTTCAGATAGTAGCTAATTCAAGTTCTTATTGTACTCTGTTTACTTAATTTTTTTTTTTATTCAATAATAACACATTTTATAGTTAAAATGTATTTTATTAGCACCAACGTCTCGGCTTGGTATACAATCCTTCTTCAGGGCTATGGAGAAGAGTGAGAACTGTCCCGTTTCGTGGAGGCTACATTTCTCAAAATTTCTGTCTGAAGAAATGTAGCCTCCACGATAGAAGGATTGTATACCAAGCCGAAACGTTGGCGCTAATAAAATACATTTTAACTAAAAAATGTGTTTTTATTGAATAAAAAAATAGACCGAAACCCCGACGATCAACACCTTCTTCTCAACGGTCGACCATATCTTCTCAATCTGTTTACTTCATTTTAGCACTTTCCTCCGAAGGAAAGTAGCTATTGAGGTTGGACTCATGACGGAATTTTTGAAAAATTTCTTCAAATGTTTATCGATCCTACCTAGTAGACACCGAAAATGACCCCCGTTAAAATTTATATACATATATATATATATATAATATATATATATATATATATATATATATATATATATATATATATATATGTGTGTGTGTGTGTGTGTGTGTGTCTGTTAACACGATAGCGGCTAGAGTTTTGGTTTTTTCGTCACGAAACTTGGTATATAGCATTCAATTAGCAAACGATTGAACGAGTTCGTTAACCAACAAAGTCGGTCCACCGGAAGGGTAACCGGGGGTTTACCCCGAACCCAAAACACTAATTTGGCTATGTCAGCCGTAATATTTGTTATATTTCAACGAAACTTGGTATTCGTAGTGGTAATATAGAGAGAAAAGTGAGATATAAAAAGTCCGTCACGCAGGAGCTGCATAACTAAGCACTTTCCTCAGAATTTGGGTAGTGTAGATTGCTTTCCAGAACAATTTGCTTAAATTATCCTACATAAATAAAATAAAAACATGAATAGTTCTCTTTTAAATTTGTAATGAGTAACTGATCAATTAATAATTTGCTTCCAGAGTTATGTTTACACATGGTACCTATTACACTTCGTAAAAAATACAAAAAACCTCATATTATCGTATTTTGATCTAACGCAGGAACAGGATACAGTCCCTCTAGTAGTAGAAAGCGCTCCTTGCGGCGGCTTTGTGAACCTACGTCTGACGGGCTTTTCTATTGAAATATATTACAAATTAAACCCCCGCTTTCCGATTGACCGATTCAGCTCATTTCTACAACACTTCTTTCTCATGAGTTACCCACGACGTATACCGCGTTTCGTTACAATACAGCAGAAATTACGACCGGTATGAGTATATTAAGAATTTGGGTCAGGAGTAAACCCCCCCTTCTAATGAACCGATTAAGTTTATTTTTACAACACATATTTACCTGTAGATTACCACTACGAATACCGAGTTTCGTCGAAATATACCAAAAATCACGGCTGGTATTGGCGAATTGGTATTGTGGGTCCGGAGTAAACCCCCCTCCTAATGAACCGATTTAGTTTATTTTTACAACAGTTATTAACCTGTGGATTACCACTACGAATACCGAGTTCCGTTGAAATATACCAAAAATCACGGCTGGTAGTGGCGAATTGGCATTGTGGGTCCGGAGTAAACCCCCCCTTCTAACGAACCGATTTAGTTCATTTTTATATCTCTCTTTTCTCTCTATATTACCACTACGAATACCAAGTTTCGTTGAAATATAACAAATATTACGGCTGACATAGTCAAATTAGTGTTTTGGGTTCGGGGTAAACCCCCCCTTCCGGTGGACCGACTTTGGTGGTTAACGAACTCATTCAATCGTTTGCTAATTGAATGCTATATACCAAGTTTCGTGACGAAAAAACAAAAACTCTGGCCGCTATCGTGTTAACAGACACATATATATATATGCATATATATATATATATATATATATATATATATAGATATATATAAATTTTAACGGGGGTCATTTTCGGTGTCTACTAGGTAGGATCGATAAAGATTTGAAGAAATTTTTCAAAAATTCCGTCATGAGTCCAACCTCAATAGCTACTTTCCTTCGGAGGAAAGTGCTAAAATGAACTAAATCGGTTCATTAGAAGGGGGCGGGGGTTACTCCGGACCCACAATACCAAATCGCCACTACCAGCCGTGATTTTTGGTATATTTCGACGAAACTCGGCATTCGTAGTGGTAATCTACAGGTAAATATGTGTTGTAAAAATAAACTAAATCGGTTCATTAGAAGGGGGGTTTACTCCGGACCCAAATTCCTAATATACTCATACCAGTCGTAATTTCTGCTGTATTGTAACGAAACGCGGTATACGTCGTGGGTACCTCATGAGAAAGAAGTGTTGTAAAAATGAGCTGAATCGGTCAATCGGAAAGCGGGGGTTTAATTTGTAATATATTTCAATAGAAAAGCCCGTCAGACGTAGGTTCACAACGCCGCCGCAAGGAGCGCTTTCTACCACTAGAGTGACTGTATCCTGTTCCTGCGTTAGATCAAAATACGATAATATGAGGTTTTTTGTATTTATTACGTAGTGTAATAGGTACCATGTGTAAACATAACTCTGGAAGCAAATTAATAATTGATCAGTTACTCATTACAAATTTAAAAGAGAACTATTCATGTTTTTATTTTATTTATGTAGGATATTTTAAGCAAATTGTTCTGGAAAGCAGTCTACACTACCCAAATTCTGAGGAAAGTGCTTAGTTATGCAGCTCCTGCGTGACGGACTTTTTACCTTACGTGTTTGATTTCTCCGCTATGCACTTCGTTCTCTTCACGGGCGACTCTGAAGCCTTACTGATGCTCACAAAATATGTGTTCTGAAGAGTTATAAAAAACTCCCAGTAATTGAAGTCATCGAAGTTCTTTGCTATAAGTTATGTTTCTATATGTGTTGTTATCTTGTGACAAATTAATCCAAGACTACTGTAAGATTGTCTCATCCTGGTTGCCCTGATGTATTGTAGTGGCAATCTGGCAAAGTGATGGATCACTAGTATAGATTGAGGAAGTCCTGATTTCGTCCAACAGCTTCCTTATCCTCCTATTCGTCTCTTCCGCATTATTATATACAAATACCTTTCAAAAGTACAACACAAATAATTTTTTTGTATTGCCTGACGAAAGTTGTCATCAAATATTTACAATATGATTAACTACTATTTACTCATTGCAGTATGCTTTTACGATTGATGGGGGGGAAAATGTAAAAAAACAAAAACATAAAAAAAACAGGATGATATGAAAAAATATACAATTAAAAGCTTCTTTTTTTTTTTTTTTTTTTTTTTTTTTTTTTTTTTTACTTTTTGCGGAATCAAGTTAACGAGCAAGCCGAGCGGCGTCGATCAACAAAGAGTGAGGCGGCAATTAAACTTTTGTCCCTTCGTAGTTTGTAATAATTCCAAATTCCACGATTTAATTATAATGTTGTACCTATTTTATTCATTTAATTTTGTTATTATAATATATTGTATTATAATAACATCATCGTATATTCACCGCTAAAAGTGATGAACACTCTTTAAAATCGGACGTTATTTTATTTTGAACCATCTACGTGGCCCACGACCAACATTTCGGCCCACAACATGTCTTAGGTTGCCCATTCCTAATTCAAGCAATCCTGCCCAAACTGTGGTAGCGTTTAGGGATTTGGCACTAACATAAGTCGAGACAGCTCAATATGTCAGTCCGTCAGAAACTACATTAATTCTTCAGATCCTAGTTTGTGATTGATAGTTATCCCTGGAACTCCTACAGACAATGCTGGGATGACTCAGACACCCTACAAGACAGAACTAGCGTGGGTGTGTCATCTCCATTGCAAACCACCTCACGCCCACCGCAACGCTGTAACCATTATCATGTAGTCTCTTGGTACGATCATTTGTCTACCGACTGACAGCCTAACAAACCTCCGATTACTCCTTATTAGAATTAGAGTTGAATTTTATAAGGGAGACATGTGTATTTTTCTATTTTGATTTTAAATATTAAAAAAAAGACAGACATTTTTGTGAATACATTAAAATGCTACTTACTGATGTTAAGAAACTACATATTTTCACTGTACAACCAGCATATAGAAACTATATTACAACAGCTTATTAGCTTTTATTAGCTTTATATATATATATATATATATATATATATATATATATATATATATATATATATATATATATATATATATATAAGCAAATTTGAGATTTCCATATCCTACAAAAACTTAACAATTAACGAAATCACAGTATTAAGTAAGGAGAAGGTCAAAGTAGAGAGTTGAAGTTGACTGGTTCATCAATTTATTTATTTATAAATTACGTTTCCTTTATTAAGTTTGTTATTTTTAAAATTGTATTCGTAGGTTTACTTATAATCACTTATATTATTATAATATCACTAAGTTTTTATCATTCCTATTATTTTTTCTATTTACAATTTTATCAATAATACAATTTCCTTATCATTATTATTACCAGATGAACTCTGAATTTGTTTTGCAATGGCTATATTATTTGTATTTGTATGCTCATTCTTAGGATTTTTTTTCATCAGGCGAATCTTGTTGCGAAACCTAAGGAAATAAATGTTTTAATTTTACCGTACAGGAAGCTTCATTTAAAAACTTAGGTCTCTACGAAAGAGGTATTCATATGACCTCTTTTTTCTAGTTTTTTATGCTTAACGGCGTATCATCAAGTCGGCTCGTAACGCCGGGCTATCTAAAGGTTGTCACCCTTTTATGATGCTTCACTTCGGTGTTCAACGCGCCGGTTGCATTCAACGTGGGTATGGGCGTTGGCGCGTTTCTGTAGTATTTTTAATTTCCTTTATCATGTTTTCCAATTTTTTTGTTTTTTTTCTTACATTTTGGCTGTACGTTAGCTTGTAATATTTTATATAGGTCCGATAGAGACACAGTATTCAAGACAATTCGTCTTTAGTTTCGCTTGTAAGTCCACTGCTGTACTTAGTTTAATCTCTTCTGGTCAACATAGCCATAGAAATGTAATGTGTTTATTATTGTTCTCTAATATGTGAAAATATTTTGTTAATAATGGGGTGTGTGCTGTAAATGTTTTGAATGGAGAGCTAAGAACTTGAGGAATCTGTACTGATGGTAATTTTTTCACTTACTCTGTCTTGAATGTTTTTGCTTGTTTTATTTTTTTCTCTGTAATTTTAAGAGTTTGCCACCCTTTTCTGGATAAGGCTGGAACCTTTTCTTTTATTGAAGGAAAAGGCATGCCTTTAGGGGGGGGGGGGATCGAACTACCCTTGGCTAGAAGTGTTCTCCCCTTGGCTCTCATGGTCACCGGGCCGCCTACAAATTTCATATTAACATAGTTCTGTTGAAAAAGGATACTTACAATCAAAGTATCCTTTCCAAGAAGCCCTTGATGTTAATAAACGACATCCTAAAAAACATAGATAGTACTTGTCACATAGATAGTACTTGTCACATAGATAGTACTTGTCACATAGATAGTACTTGTCACATAGATAGTACTTGTCACATAGATAGTACTTGTCACACAGATAGTACTTGTCACACAGATAGTACTTGTCACACAGATAGTACTTGTCACGCAGATAGTACTTGTCACGCAGATAGTACTAGTCACGGAGATAGTACTTGTCACGCAGATAGTACTAGTCACGTAGATAGTACTAGTCACGCAGATAGTACTTGTCACGCAGATAGTACTTGTCACGCAGATAGTACTTGTCACGTAGATAGTACTTGTCACGTAGATAGTACTTGTCACGTAGATAGTACTTGTCACGTAGATAGTACTTGTCACGTAGATAGTACTTGTCACATAGATAGTACTTGTCACATAGATAGTACTTGCCACATAGATAGTACTTGTCACATAGATAGTACTTGTCACATAGATAGTACTTGTCACATAGATAGTACTTGTCACATAGATAGTACTTGTCACATAGATAGTACTTGTCACATAGATAGTAATTGTCACATAGATAGTACTTGTCACATAGATAGTAATTGTCACATAGATAGTACTTGTCACATAGATAGTAATTGTCACATAGATAGTAATTGTCACATAGATAGTACTTGTCACATAGATAGTAATTGTCACATAGATAGTACTTGTCACATAGATAGTAATTGTCACATAGATAGTACTTGTCACATAGATAGTACTTGTCACATAGATAGTACTAGTCACATAGATAGTACTTGTCACGCAGATAGTACTTGTCACGCAGATAGTACTTGTCACGCAGATAGTACTTGTCACGCAGATAGTACTTGTCACGCAGATAGTACTTGTCACGCAGATAGTACTTGTCACGCAGATAGTACTTGTCACGCAGATAGTACTTGTCACGCAGATAGTACTTGTCACGCAGATAGTACTTGTCACGCAGATAGTACTTGTCACGCAGATAGTACTTGTCACGCAGATAGTACTTGTCACGCAGATAGTACTTGTCACGCAGATAGTACTTGTCACGCAGATAGTACTTGTCACGCAGATAGTACTTGTCACGCAGATAGTACTTGTCGCGCAGATAGTACTTGTCGCGTAGATAGTACTTGTCACATAGATAGTACTTGTCACATAGATAGTACTAGTCACATAGATAGTACTTGTCACATAGATAGTACTTGTCACATAGATAGTACTTGGCACATAGATAGTACTTGTCACATAGATAGTACTTGTCACATAGATAGTACTTGTCACATAGATAGTACTTGTCACATAGATAGTACTTGTCACATAGATAGTACTTGTCACATAGATAGTACTTGTCACATAGATAGTACTTGTCACATAGATAGTACTTGTCACATAGATAGTACTTGTCACATAGATAGTACTTGTCACATAGATAGTACTTGTCACATAGATAGTAATTGTCACATAGACAGTACTTGTCACATAGACAGTAATTGTCACATAGACAGTACTTGTCACATAGACAGTACTTGTCACATAGACAGTAATTGTCACATAGACAGTAATTGTCACATAGACAGTAATTGTCACATAGACAGTAATTGTCACATAGACAGTAATTGTCACATAGACAGTACTTGTCACATAGACAGTAATTGTCACATAGACAGTAATTGTCACATAGACAGTAATTGTCACATAGACAGTACTTGTCACATAGACAGTAATTGTCACATAGATAGTAATTGTCACATAGATAGTAATTGTCACATAGATAGTAATTGTCACATAGATAGTAATTGTCACATAGATAGTACTTGTCACATAGATAGTACTTGTCACATAGATAGTAATTGTCACATAGATAGTAATTGTCACATAGATAGTACTTGTCACATAGATAGTACTTGTCACAAGGAAAAGAGTCAATATTAGATCAAGATAAAAACCAACAACGTTCTTCGAATATTTGTTAAACAGTGTTCTAATATGTCATCATTTTACTTCCACATATTGAGTAGCAAACAGGACTTGAACTAACACGAAGTTTCCTTATCAGTTTTACTCTAAATAGTAGAAACTTTCACCGGCTTATCACACGGAGCCTAGCGTGAGTACAGGAGACACGCTAGCTCTATCTGGGGGTGGGAAGCATTTGTAATATTGCTTTTACTGCTTCTGCCTTCTGGAATAGTTGCGAGCCGAAGTCATTTTCCCCGGTTGTAACTAATAGTTTCCTTAAATGAGGATATATAATTACTTGAAACTAATGCCCTGAGGAATGCGGGTATCGTTTCTCCTGATGATAGAGGAGGAGTAGCCATCATCAAGAATTGCAGGGAAGAAGGAATGCACCGCGTGGGAGGGTCGGGCTTAAAATGAAATATGAAGGATGCACCTCAAGGAGTATAAATTCGACGAACAACCATAAGTATGAAGTTATGTACGAAAGTATAACATTACAATCGTAGTAATTTTACACATCCTTATTGAAGTATTAAACAATGATTGCCGATTTTGGAATGTAACAGCTTTCACATAATGCAAACCAAACAACAACAGAATCAGCAAAATATGTTCATGGAGAGAGCTCACCCCAAAAAAAAAAACGCCTAAAAGACTCACGAGACATTGGCCTCAGTTGACTGACTAAAGGACAAAAAAGTATTCAAAGTAGGAATGGCCAATATTGATTGGATCCTTTCAAAAGTCTTATTATCATTATTATTTCTCATTCATTTTTTGTTATTGTTTACTTTTTTTTTTAAATAAATGTATTACTAATAAAAATAAAATAAAATAAAAAATGTAGATAACCTGAAGTTGTGATGATGTGTGCTAAAAATTGATAATCTAGAATTCTTAATACAAAAAAAGTTCGACATGCGGTTGCTTCGATAATTGATTTAACAATTGTATTTGTTACATTAAAAAAAATTGATACAATAAATGCAGATAAGGAATGATTTTTTTATTTTCTGAAGAGGTTGTTACTTCACTTGAAAGAGTTGTGTTTATTGATTTGGAATCGACTAGAAATGAATAACTAATGGTGAAATTATGCTTGAAATATTCACAACTTCTGGACTACTTCCAGAGAGCTATGGTGGTTTTCCTACTTGTTGCTTCAGTGCCACTAAAAATCACAAATATTCTTAGATTCTTACTTTTAACAATTTATTTATTGTTAATAGTGTATGAACCGATATTTTCAACTTGATCGCTGGCTTCGAATGCTGTTATTTATTTGATTAAATATTTACTATTTGACAATTAAATATTTATTATTTACAGTTTCCTGTTTTTCATAAAGGTATCGGGGATGATGGCGTTTGCTTGCGTTCCTTTATGGTTTATTTCCGGAGTACCGTGGTACGAGAGTAATGATGTGTGCTACATAAAATCTGAGGAGGATTGGACACTCCCCCCCCCCCTCCCAGAATGAAGACCCAATAACTATCGGTTAGGGGAGTGAAGAAAGTAGAAATCAATACTTCAAGTCTAGCCGGAGTTCTGGACGACATAGGAAACTTTAGAAACTGAAAAAGTTTCTTCTCATATTGGCAAAGGGTTTATACCATAGTCTCTAGAAGATGGTTTATTTGAATGTTTAAAGGAGATAACTAATTTTTCAAGATCATTAGGTCTAATAACAAACTACTCAGGGTTATAAAACAAACGTCTCGAAGGAGCTGTATAACTAAGCAAGGTGAATAGCGCATGCCGTATTCCTGAAAGGTTTGCTTAAAATAACCTATACAAATCCGAAACAAATTAATAGTTTTCCTCTTTTATGTTTTTAATAAAAGCGGAGGAATCCCCACTTTCTAATGAACTCATGTTTTCCTTAAAATGTTCCTCATTAGTTTTGTACGAATTTCGTTACAAGGAAGAAAAAATAACGGCCGGTACAAAAAAATTAATTATTTTGGTTCTGGCGTAAAACTAATTTACCGACTTATTTTATTTTTCCAGCGTATGATTCTCTTGAGTTTATGTAGAATCTATGGGAAGAGTGACAAAAAAACTGATAATATATTCACGAAAAACGAAAAAATACAACTGAGGTCTAGTAAATGGCTTCACTTTTTTCCCCCTGAAAGAAACGACCGTATGTTGTTGGTTCTTATTGTTCCAATCTATTCCATACTAATTGTTCGTCCTCTGGAGAATGGCCATTTCTACTTATGACTATTTTTTTTTTTTTTTTTAATTCCTTATAACTTATTTTCAATGTACTAGTTTGTGTTTTATTTACATATAATATTTAACTGTTTATTTTGCAAAATTCTAAATACGGCTCTTCATCTAACTGGCAAAGAAAATTATTTAAATAAGAAATTGTCCTTCAGTCAATGCACGAATTAGGCGAGTATATTTAAAAAAAAAAAGAAAAAAAAAACCCACTAAGAAAACTATACACAAAAATTAATTGTTCGCGTTTTAGATTTGATAAGGCTGATTATTATACTAGTAATTTACTTTTGTAAGGGAGAAATGGGCTATGTTTAATGAAGGAAAAAGAGGGTGATGAATACTATCTAATCTAAGATCCCGAGATAAATGATGTAGTGGTTGGTTGTACGACCAAAATTGAACTAATTTTTGGGGGAAATAACTCAACTTATGGCGCCCAATAAAAAATATCGTATTTGTGTCCGTTGGTAATATACTAAATAATAATATGTGGTATAAATATCTTGTGCAGAAGATTGAAAAAATGAGTTCCAAGAATGCAATGGCTTAACTTTTAAAATATTAAAAAAAAAAATATTAACAATTTATCCAGCCGAAAAGGCTAACCTATTTTATGAAATTCTCGGGGGTCTGTATCCTTTTAATGGTTTATGCTGGAATAATCACATATCCATACGTTTTCATGGAAGTCCTTTTTAGGTACTTCTCTATTTCTTTCTGTTGTGTTTACTTTTTTCTGTTCTCCCCCTGATGAGCCTAGAATTTGCGCGAAAGGAGGTGAATCGACCAGCTGACCATTGCCAATTTTCGCTGATTCTTAGTTAATCGTTTCATGGGTCAATGAACTGACTAATAGTGAGTCAACAAGATTCTCTGATCGATAAACCTACTAAGCTTCAGCAAAATTAGGAAATAGCATTTTATGCAGGAATGTAGTAATTGCAAGTATTATTTTTAGGAGCTGCTGACTCTTAACCCATTAACTGTCATGTTTGTATACCAATCGAAACTTAAACTGAATGGCTTGCCCTTAACTCAAAATATCCCTTCGAATGTTTCATTATACCCGTAGTTCGTGTTAGAGGTTTATGTGTGTCATTTAAAACTTAGACCGCCATGATGCAGAGTATTGGGAACTAAGACGCCACGTGTAACAAATTAATACCCAATGTAGGGACAGGGTTGAGACCCAAATTGATATATATGGCCTCTTGGGAGAGCAATGATTAAAAAAACTTACCACCAGGCGTCGTGTATAATGCATTTCATACACTCGTCATTTTGTAATTAAATTGCATTGACAACTAAATATAATTGTCATTGAACTTCTTCAAATGGCTCAGTTGAATAACATGTATCGCCTGGTGGGATGTTTTGTGATTTTGTTGCTAGCAATCTAAGGGTTAATATAAGTCGGCCATATAATTATTTAAGTTCTTCGGGATATGTCTCTGTTGATCTCGTGATAACAGCTGTTTCGCCAGCAGTTTTGTCGACTTCCTCAGGGTTTCTTTTGGGAATGGAATTTAGTTTGAGTCTGGGTCCTATTAATAAATGTTTGAGGTCTTTCCTGGCTTTTCCTTAGTCGATCCTCCTTGCACTATTGGATTCCCTGCCAAACAAATATTATCCATTCATCAGAATAACAGGTTTCCTCAATTCACTCAAAAAACATCTATCTTCTATATTCTCTAATTTCTGTGATGTTTTGCTAATTCGATAGATTCTCTAATCATGTTTTCTTGTGTGCGCTAATCGTTGACCAGAACTTCTGGTTTTTTATAAGGTTGATATCCACAAGACTCCAGGAACACATCACCACCATCGAAACACACATACAAAAATATCAGTTGTTGCTGTACATTTCCTCCACCCAAAAAACTCTTAAGAATTTCTTAAAATAGAATTTCTGGTACTGCTATGCTGCCCAATAGAATAGGACAAACGAAAAGAGATCAGGTTCTTACCTAATACCTTGTGACCAAGCTATACACAATAATTCTTGAGGTAGCAATGTCCATAATGTTCGGTCTATTATTTCCAAGGAGTGAATTTCTCGCCCTTAATTCCAACAAATTAGCACTTTAATAACCTCTAATAAGTGTGGGCAGATCTAGATTCTCTGAAGAAAGCATTCAGTCTAGTCTACTGGAGGACAGCTTTGAAGGACGACGCGTCACTGCCCTGGAGTCACGATATGTAGAAAGGAAGAAAAGAAAAAAAGATTACATAAAAAAAAAAGAATAATTACAAAATACAAAACAATATTACAAGGTTAGCAACATGCAATCCCTTAGTATTCTGCATTGTTGCTTTCACTGCTACTTGTCCTTCCCTGCATTCCATCCGCCATTTCTTTCTTATTGTTATCTTAATTCATTAAAAATCGGTAATATTTAGCTTAATTAATTCGATAGGCTAGAATTTGGATCCAGATCATCCTGGTTTACTACTCAACTTCTTATTACAGCGTTTTAAAAAAATAATGATTTCTTCGAGAAATAAAAAACGTTGCTACGTGTATTAAATACACAGGTTTAATCAATTTATTTTTTGTTTTTTTTAAACATTTTCCTTTCTTCTACCTGATTTTTTGTTTTAAACTCAGTTGAGCCAATTTGTAGATATTAGAGTAGATGTACAATTTGAAAATTGTTTATTATAGATTAAAATGATTGAAGGCCTAGAATACCCTTAAAAGTAAAAAGGTTCTAAGGTTTTTTACAGCCCTGATGAAGGCTTGAAGTTCAAGCCGAAACGTCGGCACAATAAAACCATTTTTATGATAAAATGTAGTTTTATTAAGTAGCAGTGACCGAACCCCGACAATCCCTACCTTGCATCATCTACGGTCAACGATCTCCTCTCAGTAAAAAGGTTCTGTCTAGCCAAAAGAAAAAAATAGATACGTAGGTAATTTAAAACCCCAATTTGTTATACTCTCTTTAAACAGATGAGGGGAAAAAATCAGAAGTACGAGAGGTACTTTAAAACATTTTGTTTGCCCTAAAAAACAAATAAACCAACAACTTATGACATATGGAGATCATGAGATCATGTGACTAGTGTTACGCTTAACCCATTCATCCTATATCTCATTAAATTAGTTTTTTTTTTCTTGTTTTTTATTGCGATCACATTTCTGTGGGATTGCTTGTATATAAACAACGCTATATATATATATATATATATATATATATATATATATATATATATATATATATGATTGATTTGTGAGACGGCTTCTCTCTCCAGCGGTGTTCTTCCTCTCCTTTGCACAATATTTCGTCGGGTTCATCTCCGACTTCTTCGGGCTGCTATCTGTCGTCCTCGGTGGTTGTCAAGGGAATGATTTTTTCCCGGAATTTCCCTCCTTTATAGCCCTACTTCGTAGACTATGCGGGCCAATGGTGTAGGGGGTCCGTGGGCCAATAGGGCTCGAGGGCTGTCTTTGTCCGTCCGTCGTCTGTAGTTCATCAGTGGTCCGTGTGGGGCGCTGGTCTTCAGTCCTTGTTTTCACCTCTCTCTTCTTAAGGATGGGCCGCCAGATGTCCGGGAGGATGAGGCCATCTTCCCTATTGAAGTTCACCGGATGCTTATATATTTCTATGGCTTCTCTAATAAGTCTTCTTGTCAAATTGGTCTCCTTGGCTAGGGTCTTGGCTTGGTCGAATAATACTTGCTTGGGGCACTCTTCTCCGTGTGTTGCCACCGCAGAAGTTTTGGTGCGCCCCAGCCTGTAGTCAGCAGCGTGTTGTCCGATCCGGGTGACCACCTTCTTACCTGTTTGACCTACATACACCTTCCCACAGTCGCACGGTAGAAGGTAAACACCCTGGTCTTGTAACCGCTGCTTATCCTTACTCTTGCTGAGCCATTCCCCTAGCTTATTGAGCGGTTTAAAGGCGACTTCGGTGTTGTGACTTCTGAATAGTCTGCCTAATTTCTCGCTCACGCCGTTGACATATGGCAGGGAGATTCTTGTCTTTTGTTCTGCCTCTGTCCGGTTATTGTCTTGGTGTCGGGTTTTCACATCTTTGATGATCCGGGCCAGTTTCTTATGATCATAGCCGTTGCTCACCAGATCTTTCGTGAGTTGTGCCAGTTCATTTTCTAAGTGTGTCTGGTTACTGCACAAAGTCAGGGCTCTATGTGCCAGTGTCCTGATCACACTCATCTTGTGTGCCATGTGATGGTGTGAGTCCGAGTGGAGATAACGTCCTGTGGCCGTGGGCTTCCTGTAGACGGTGTGCTCCAGATCACCATTGTGTCCTCTTATAATCAGGAGGTCCAGAAAGGGCAACTTGCCATCTTTTTCTTCTTCTATGGTGAATTTGATGGCTGGGTGCATGTTATTCATAAAGTGAAGAAATTTCTGAAGTTCTTCTGCACCGTGCTGCCAAATTGCTAGGACATCATCAACATACCTAAGCCACAGCTTGGGTTTGTGTTCAGTCCTCTCCATGAGTTGCCTTTCAAAATCCTCCATAAATATATCGGCCACCACTGGTGATAGGGGGCTGCCCATAGCTACGCCATCCTTCTGCTGGTATATTATTCCTTTGTACTGGAAATAGCAGGACGTTAACACTAGTTCTGCTAATTCCATCAGGCTGCCTTCCAGGAACTTGTTGTCTTTGATGATGGTAATGGAATCTTTCGCTGGAAGATTGGTGAACAGGGACTCCACATCGAAACTCACTAACATGTCCTGTTTCTCCAGTTTCGTCTGTTTAAGGATCTCAACCAAATGAACCGAATTCCTCACTGCGGAAAAAGATTGGCCTGTGTGCGATTTCAGAGCTCTGGCAAGTACCTTACTTGCTCTGTATGTAGGTGCCCCGATCATTGAAACAATTGGTCGTAGTGGTATTCCTTCCTTGTGAATTTTTGGTAGACCATAAATTCTGGGAATCCTTGAGTCACCGGGGGTCATTTCTGTAATTTTCGCTTCGTCCAGGCTGCTCTCTTTCAATATTTTCTTGATTTTATTTTCAATTCGTTTAGTTGGATCCTTTATGTCTTTTTTATATTTATCTGGTGTCAATAGATCCTGCATTTTTTCATCATAGGTTTTTCGGTTGAGAATGACCGTCATATTCCCTTTATCCGCCTTCGTGATGATGACGTCATCTCTCTTCCGTAGCTCGCATAGGGCCTGTCTCTGGGCTAGCGACAGATTGTCCTTAGATGGTTTGGCTCTCCTGACGAGGTGGGCTGCTTCCAGTCTGATCGTGTCAGCCGTCTCTTCATCCATGTATGTGAGAGCGGCTTCGATACTGGTCACTAGCTCCTCTGTCGGGGTGTGCTTAGGTGTGACTGCAAAGTTCATCCCTTTCTCGAGGACCTCTGTGGCTGCCTGAGATAACTCTATGCCTGCCAAGTTGACTATTACAGATCTCTCTGTAGTTAGGGTAGGCTGTTGGTCTGACTTGTCAACGGCCCTATAAACAGACGAAACTGGAGAAACAGGACATGTTAGTGAGTTTCGATGTGGAGTCCCTGTTCACCAATCTTCCAGCGAAAGATTCCATTACCATCATCAAAGACAACAAGTTCCTGGAAGGCAGCCTGATGGAATTAGCAGAACTAGTGTTAACGTCCTGCTATTTCCAGTACAAAGGAATAATATACCAGCAGAAGGATGGCGTAGCTATGGGCAGCCCCCTATCACCAGTGGTGGCCGATATATTTATGGAGGATTTTGAAAGGCAACTCATGGAGAGGACTGAACACAAACCCAAGCTGTGGCTTAGGTATGTTGATGATGTCCTAGCAATTTGGCAGCACGGTGCAGAAGAACTTCAGAAATTTCTTCACTTTATGAATAACATGCACCCAGCCATCAAATTCACCATAGAAGAAGAAAAAGATGGCAAGTTGCCCTTTCTGGACCTCCTGATTATAAGAGGACACAATGGTGATCTGGAGCACACCGTCTACAGGAAGCCCACGGCCACAGGACGTTATCTCCACTCGGACTCACACCATCACATGGCACACAAGATGAGTGTGATCAGGACACTGGCACATAGAGCCCTGACTTTGTGCAGTAACCAGACACACTTAGAAAATGAACTGGCACAACTCACGAAAGATCTGGTGAGCAACGGCTATGATCATAAGAAACTGGCCCGGATCATCAAAGATGTGAAAACCCGACACCAAGACAATAACCGGACAGAGGCAGAACAAAAGACAAGAATCTCCCTGCCATATGTCAACGGCGTGAGCGAGAAATTAGGCAGACTATTCAGAAGTCACAACACCGAAGTCGCCTTTAAACCGCTCAATAAGCTAGGGGAATGGCTCAGCAAGAGTAAGGATAAGCAGCGGTTACAAGACCAGGGTGTTTACCTTCTACCGTGCGACTGTGGGAAGGTGTATGTAGGTCAAACAGGTAAGAAGGTGGTCACCCGGATCGGACAACACGCTGCTGACTACAGGCTGGGGCGCACCAAAACTTCTGCGGTGGCAACACACGGAGAAGAGTGCCCCAAGCAAGTATTATTCGACCAAGCCAAGACCCTAGCCAAGGAGACCAATTTGACAAGAAGACTTATTAGAGAAGCCATAGAAATATATAAGCATCCGGTGAACTTCAATAGGGAAGATGGCCTCATCCTCCCGGACATCTGGCGGCCCATCCTTAAGAAGAGAGAGGTGAAAACAAGGACTGAAGACCAGCGCCCCACACGGACCACTGATGAACTACAGACGACGGACGGACAAAGACAGCCCTCGAGCCCTATTGGCCCACGGACCCCCTACACCATTGGCCCGCATAGTCTACGAAGTAGGGCTATAAAGGAGGGAAATTCCGGGAAAAAATCATTCCCTTGACAACCACCGAGGACGACAGATAGCAGCCCGAAGAAGTCGGAGATGAACCCGACGAAATATTGTGCAAAGGAGAGGAAGAACACCGCTGGAGAGAGAAGCCGTCTCACAAATCAATCATATCAACCCCAGCGAAGAAACTTAAAACAAAACATATATATATATATATATATATATATATATATATATATATAACCTATTAAAAGCTGTAGTGTTGATGCAGAACTCCGAGGCATATGGCTGAATCGTTATTTTCTCTAAATATCAGGCTGTCCGTATGAAATGTCAGTTTTGGACTTGCCGATTTCCTTCAAATGTCTTGAAACTGTCCTACTCCGAGTTCTTTGGTATATTCCCTAGTGCTTTTTGTGGGACAAGCTTCAACCCTTTCTTTCAGGTGTCATTGTCAAGCTTGGTTTCTCAAAACCTGGAAAACCACCGGTAAACAGTTCGTTCATTCCCCCCGAACAGTTGCCCTCCCCGAACGCCGTGTTAATATTCATACACGCCTCAGCAGCGCTATGAGAGAGCTTAATTTCATAAAGAAAAATACGGATTTCCGTTAATTCATAATTTAAGTTTTATTTTTTCTCAGAGGATCGTTCTCACAACACAGTACGCAAGTTACTGATTAAATAATAGGAATAAAAGAGCTTTAATTCAATATGAATAACAATGTTGTTTGTAAATAATGAAATAAAAAAGGGAAAGGATTAAATCGCAAAGTAAACAAAACTGACATTTCATACGGTACAGCCTGATAGAAGATCAAATTATCAATTTAACAGGATTTAGAATACAAGCCTCAAGTATTTCTTTTTATCGTCCCTACCACGTGGAACTATCGAATATGAAAAATCTCGTGTTTCAAATTCGATACTTTGGCTCTTGCATTGGGGACGAGACGGCTTGTCGCAACTCTTATCCCTTTAGAATAGCTGGCCGGACATGCCTTGAAGTATCGAATAAGAACATTTTTCAATATATTACTTCGTTAATATATCGAATATGTTGGTTCGCTAGTTTCGCGGATTTTCATATTCGATAGTTCGACATAGTAAAGACGATATATTGATCGGTGAACTTTAAGACCATACCTCCATGGTATGTAGTAAATCGGTTCCTATTAACTGAAATAGGCGAAAGCCGGGGTTACTCGGCCTGTTGTGTTTGTTCTCAATTATCAGGTCTACTTTCACTAATTATACCTATGTATGTTGAAAACAACTTTGTTTTACATCGCCTTTACTTTAAGTAAGTACCTATTAAGCCTTATTGAGCGCATTGTAGGTCGTTAGGGCTTCAAGAAGTTGCACTATAAATCCTTGGACGGCATCAAGCTTTAATAACAGCTGTTAATTACTTTTGTAGTCTAAGGGAGTTTAAACGGTTATAGTAATGAAGAAAGTACATAATTAGTCGCATATCACTCATAGTTTTTTTCCCCTCATATAGACTCCTAATAACCATAAGTTTTTCGTTAGTTTTGTTACCGCTACTCTTATTAGTCATATCCTGAAAGATGTCGAATAAAATAATGTATTTTTTCATGAATATGACGCGCATTTTCCCATCTTTGTATCCCCTCATAAGTGTTTCGTTGGACTGTTCACTAACTGATCTATTCTCTGTTGGCATTATGTGTAGTGTAGTAAGAAATTTATGACCAACACGGACTAGAGTCAGTACGACTTCTTCTTTAAAGACTCGGCCACACAGAACGTGATCTATACCGCGGCGGGCAGCGATATTTGACCGAGGGTGGGAGGCGATCACTTGTATTAAACTGTATTTCATTAGCTCCGTTAAACAACGGACGATCTGTCAACGAGAGCTTGCCTTTATCGCTTTACCGCAGGGTACGGTTGTAAAAAAATACAGATTTACCGCGCGATCAGTTCCCTTCTAGAGAGCAGATCGTGCGGTAAATCTGAAATTTTTTACAACGTCCTTTGTTTGTCGGAGCTAATGAAATACTGTTTAATACACGTAGATCGCCTCCCACCCTCGGTCAGAGATCGCTGCCCGCCGAGATACAGATCGCGTTCTGTGTGCCCGAGCCTTAAAGCAGTTCCATTCACGTTCCGATTTGCAGTTCAGCTTAGTAGGACTACTAGTTGGATAGTCGACACCGCTCACGCTTCGAATTGCCATTCAACTTGCGATCAAACTTTAGTCCTTGTCTGTTTTCACGACTGTGTAAGTTGCGAGCCGAAAAATGTATCGAGTGCAGACCGAAGATGCCCGAAGGTCAAGCACTGACAGGTAAGTTGGACGAGTAGGATCTTTGATTCGTCCCTCTAAATGACTCGTCCAACTAGATTTCCAACAAGCCCATTCACTAACCGACTTCGGAAGTTCCACCACAAATCATACTGCAAATCGGAACGTTAATGGCCTACTTTAGAAAGAAAATATTTCTTAGTTTTTTTCTCCTTTGTCTAATGCCTAATTTACACGAGCTTAGAACTTGACAAGTGACGAGTGCTCTTTTAACACGTAGTGGACAAGTAGCGTTCAGTACAATCTGTCCTGCACTTAATTCATGTTGGGCTGCCTACACGTGGCGACAAGTGCCATCTGCATAGTAGAATGGTGGTGAGGAACGTTTTTGTCGTTCCTATTCACTACTATATGCTTCATTTACTAAACTTGTTTCTAAAATAGAACCTGTTTACATATATTTGCAAGTACTTAGTTGACAACTAGGCTTAACTCCCAAATTCGGCACTTTCTATTAATGATTTCCTTTTGTGTGTTTGTTAATAGAAGAGAGGTCCAGGGTCGAAATCAGATTTAGAAATGCTAATGTGAAGCCATATTTTACAGTTTTTGAGATATGCAGAGTTTGTAACATAACATTGACCATTAAACATATAATCACTGAATGTAAAAGACGCGACAAACTTAACATTCCACACGACCTACAAGAACTTCTTACAGAGGGTAGTCCATGCATACACTCTATACTCCAATATTTAAAACACATAAACTTGTATCACAGAATCTGAAGAAACAAAAGAATTTTTTTTTTCTTTCTATTGTGTAATTATTATTATTATTATTTTTATTTTCTATTATGTAATTATTACTCAATTTTACTTGGTCATTAATGGAAAACCACAACATGTAGCACCCATCATGACCTAATAAAAAATTGTAGTTAGTTTTAGCGATAAGTTATGTAAATATATTAACTATATTTCAAAAAGCAAGGCTCTAAATAATGTTTAGCACATAATTCTTAACAAAAACCTTTGTCGAACTTTTGTCGTATGCTCTTTTCAAACTTTTGTTGTATTTAGTACTATAAGTTACTAATAATTGCGAACATATAAATTTGTATTTTTTACTGTATCTTAAAAAAAAAAAAAAAAAGAGCAAGTCGCCGTCGTTGCGAAGCTCGTAAAATAAATCCCCAAAAAAACATAAATGTGAAATAGAGGCCAAGTTCCTGCCACCACAAAGAAACACTCCCTTCCTCAAAAATATCCCCTCCTAAAACCCCCCAAAAACGCCTTACCATTCTACACTCCAAAAAAAGTAGTATGGGTTGGTGTATTAATTCAACCAAAAATATTTGCCAATACAAGAGATGATACAAGAAAGAAATGGCCAAGTTCATTACTTGGAAGACCTCATAGTTACTTACTAAGAACAGTAAAGACACTTCAACTGACCTTTAAAAACAACAATAAAAATACTTATATCCAGTTACTAAAATATCACTTTCCTCAACCAGGTATATTCTTAAACTTGGCAATGTTTAGTTTTTATCTAAAGATAATTTCGGCACAAAAAAAACATTGCCAAGTTTAAGAATATACCTGGTTGAGGAAAGTGATATTTTAGTAACTGGATATAAGTATTTTTATTGTTGTTTTTAAAGGTCAGTTGAAGTGTCTTTACTGTTCTTAGTAAGTAACTATGAGGTCTTCCAAGTAATGAACTTGGCCATTTCTTTCTTGTATCATCTCTTGTATTGGCAAATATTTTTGGTTGAATTAATACACCAACCCATACTACTTTTTTTGGAGTGTAGAATGGTAAGGCGTTTTTGGGGGGTTTTAGGAGGGGATATTTTTGAGGAAGGGAGTGTTTCTTTGTGGTGGCAGGAACTTGGCCTCTATTTCACATTTATGTTTTTTTGGGGATCTCATTTCTTTTTTCTAAGTATTAAATAGAATTTAGTTGCCGCATACCTACAGGCTTTTGTACTTCATATAAAACCAGGGTCTTTGGATTCTGCATAAGGTTCTCCATACTGCTTGATATTTGATACCAATAATCAACCTACATACATCTAATCACTAGACTAGAAAAGTTAGAAGCTCTTCCAAATGACATTACTTTAGAGGACAAATTGATTGCACTCTTAACTAAACTATTACACTGTAAAACACAGGAACCTTATCCCGAGGATAAAGATTACAATAGGGAAAGTGTAGAAGGCCTTCAAGAAAAATATAAGAACAAAAATGACTCGACTTTGAAAAACTTAGTATCTGTTTTGAAGTATATTATGCAGTGAACCCCTACGACTTTATTTACTACATTTAAGAAAGAAGTCAGAACTGTTTTTAAGATGCGTCGAAATGTTTTTTAAAACATCAAATATAGGTTCTCCTTACCAAGACGATTCATTTGATACCCCACATGATGGGTTTCAGAAGGAATGATGGCATTTCGATGGAACAAGAAGTAGAAAACGTCATAGGTTATATGACACTCCCGTATCAAGACCTACCTGCGTGCCAAGTTTGAACAAAATAGGCCAAACGGTGTGAATTGGTATAAGGAACAAACATACAGACAGACAGCTGAAGGACCTTTTTTACCTAGCCTAGTGCATTCCCCGGACCAAGGTCTACCTGTGTGCCAAGTTTGGTCAAAATCGGTCAAATGGTGTGAATTTGTGTACGGAACAAACATGCAGACAGACAGCTGATAGACGATTTTGACTAGCCTATGGCACTACCCGGATAAAGACCGACATGTGTGTCAAATTTTGTCAAAACCGGTCAAACGGTGTGTATTTGTATAAGGAACAAACAGACAAACAGACAGCTGATAGACAATTTTTCCTAGCCTATGATTCTCCCCGTATCAAGACCCATCTGTGTCCCAAGTTTGGTCAAAATCGGTCAAACGGTACGGATTTGTAAGAGGAACAAACATACAGACAGACAGCTGGTATAAGATTTTTACCGAGCCTGTATGCGTCTCTATTTGTTTCTTAAAACATCAAATATGGGTTCTTCATACCGAGACAATTCATTTGATACTCCACATCATGGGTTTCGGACGGAATGACGGGTTTCCGATGGAAGTACAAAACTGGCACGCCCCCGCCCCGGAAGCGGAGTCAAACACAACTTTTCGCGATTTTTCGATTTTTTCCTTTAATAACACCTTCATATCTATCTTCATGCAAAATTTCAAGTCTCTAGCATCATGGGAAGTGCCTAATAATTTTGATGAGTCAGTGAGTGAGTGAGTGAGTCCTATAAATCCCGATTTTCGATCGCTTATATCTCAGAAACTATTCGATGTAGAATTATGAAAATTTCCAGTTTTACTCACATCCAGTAGTTTAATACCTGTGTAAAATTTCATAAATTTATCTTCACCTGGTTGAAAGTTATGAGAGGGTAAAAATCGGCTCTAAGACCGCCTGTAATATACACACAGTATGCTTAGGCCGGAACTTGGCCTGGCGCACTACCGTGCGCCTAGATAAATAAATACAGTTTTTGATGCATAAACCTCTTTAATCAATATGTCTCTGCGATGAATATTTTATTATAATAAGCTCATATTATATTATTCTAAACTCTAGGAACAGTTGAGAATAAAAGAACAATAAACTATTTACTCGTGGGAAAACAGGCTTAATAAATGTGATGAAAGAACTGAATAGCAGATAGGTCCGGATTAAAGCTCTTTGAAAGTGGTGGGAAATAAATAGGAATTTTAATAAGATTTAAGGTCAGCCTGACCTTATAGCAGCCTAGATTTGAAACTACTAGAACGATGATTTAATGATGAATATACGTTGGCATTTTAACACACAATCGAATTAATGATGTAGTTTTATATAAATTAACAGTAAAAAAAAAAAAAAAAAAAAAAAAAAAAAAAAAAAAAAAAAAAAAATAATAAATGAAAACCCTTATGTAGGAGAATCAAGTGTACGAAGGATGATATACAACTTCCTGATCCCCAAAAAGTAACCCACCCTGTGGATTATTTATTTAATGTTTGGGCGCCAAAACTGAGATTATTCTTTAATTACAAATCTGTTTTTATTAACAAACAGTTATTATTCTTATTAACATTTCATATTTAGTTAACGTCCCTGTGGATTAAACCAAGTAATCTCTCTTCAATCAATTTCCAATTGTGTTCTTTGATATTCTGAGAGTCGTTAGTGGATTGTACATCTGATTGAGAATTAAGGCTTCCGACCTGTCGAACTCATTTAAAGGTTTTATGATACTGACCGAGTATTCAGTCCTGTATGGTTTTATCAACTCAAAATTCAGTTCGAGTACTTATCTCAGTATTATATTAAATTCGCTTTGTCTGGCGTCATATCAACATGATGCTCTGCGATCTACCTAAAGCTTTGAGTGAATTAAGCTGCTATGTTGTGTCAGTTTTTTTAATCCAGTAGTGTAATTGGCAAAGCATCCTATGAAACATTTGGCCATAAACAGACATAGTGACTTATGTTCCTAGGAGAGAGCCTAGAACAACAAAGTGCTGTGGTTTGTGGTCTGTAAGAGTTGTGGCGGTGCCTCGTGTCTCCTCGACGCCCACAACTGCACAGTTAAATCCCTTCATAGACCTTCGACTCCTTATGACCTCCTCCCACACGTCTTATGCCTTCTTCTGTCTATCTTGGCTTGCCTGTTTCTTAGGTAGTATCGAAGTAAGGTGTGTAACCTTGTACTTTACTTCGACATTGAGACTTCTAGAATGAACTTGCAATTTCATAGGTCATAGCTGACTCGATTAGTAATCGGATGCGATACTAGTAACCGCTTTGAAAAGTAACGAAATATTTGGATGATAAAGGTAAGGTGGGTGGTTGCGTATTCCTGGCCCGAGAGATGATTATAAAGCACCATTTTCCAGACAGGATCTTCACGATAAGATCGTTCTTTTTCTAGCTTAAAAACAAGGGGTTAGCCAAAGCAACTGCAAGATATCTGCCACTGGCCTAGGTTGCCAACTTTCACGGTGCTCGGTTGTGGATTTAAAATGTGTTATTATCAGGGAAGCTAATCTTTGCGCTCGTCTTACTCAATATCGGGCTCCTGAAAATGCTATGGCAGCCAACATGTTTATGACGTTAATTCAGACGTTCCCTTGATGTATCGGTTATGAATCATACTCCAGTTGCCCTGTTGAGTCCCTTCAAGGACAGCTGTATCCCCTGGCAATTACGTCCGACCTTTTACCCCCCTCATATCGGACCACTCCTTCCTTCGTAACCCTCCCTTGACTAATTGAGGCATGCCTTCTGAGGATATTGTAGATTTTAAAAATATTCAGATGAGTGATAGTCATAGTAATCCGTCGGTGGAAAGTATATCTTCCTTCACTAGAATAGATCCGATGAAAACTATCTCGTTCAGGAGAAAATATCTCGATGATATATTTATTTTTGCTTTGAACGGGCCAACATGGTGTACTTGATATAGCGACTCAAAACCCGAAGAGACTTTGTGCTTGTTCGAACCGCTTCCTTTCTTTTCTATTGGACAATTGTTGAGTTTTGGGACAATTGAAATGTTTTAATTATGAACTGTATTACACAGGAAAGATATTCTGTAAGTAGAAGTTACTTAAAATAATTGAGCAACCTCACACAAATTATGATAATAGTTGGATTCATTGAAGTTATCATGAATTCACAAATTTACCATGTTTTTTCTTTCTCGTTTACAGTATGTTACTACATGTCCTAAATATCTATGTTAAATGATGAACGGCTCAGCTGTTAGTCGTAAGTTACCTATAAGGCATTACTGATTCTTCCCTATGTGTTAATTACCACATGAATTGCAGATGAGCCGGTTTCTCCCTGGTAGGTCCTGGGTTTGTAATGGATGGGAATCAGAGCCTGTCGAAGGTTTTAATATATAATTGTTTATTTACATTATTCATAGAAACGGTATATTTATGAGCGATGGGAGGCAGTGGTAACAGGGCTCGGTGGTCGCTCTTGGTTCAGGCATTACAAAGGTCACTTTGAACTACCATTGATTTATTTTATTATTAGATTAGGAAGAGGTCATCTCTATCATTCTCTGGTCAATCCGACCCTTATGGATCTTTTGTAACCTTTGGCACTTTATCAAACTCAGTTGAACATTTAAGGAAGAACAGCAGGTCCTTTAATAATTTCCTTAGGTGTTGTATTTCTTTCAAGATGATATAGACAAATATATTTATATTTGTATAAATGAATATTTGTCTTTTCGTGCTAAACCGTGTATCTATCTACAATCTCACATCTGGTTGAATCATTCATGAAAAAGCGGCGCGTCGAGCGCTGCATATCTCTTATCGCCTCTTATAAGAGATCTTCAAGCGATTTACACTTGAAGGAAAAAAATTCCAAATCGCAGAAACTTCTTCATCTTAGCGCTTTCCCGTTTTTATTCCTAATGTCATTTGGAAAGCATAGAATAGAAATTATAAAAGTTAATATCTTGTCAGAATTTTTCGTAAAAATGTAAAACGAAATCTCAAAGCGAACCAAGATTTTTAGGTCCTATAATTGAATACTGTCAGTATCCTAATCGGAAATTACTTCGTGCATTGATTTCGCATAAAACCCGTTTTTGTTGGAAACGCAATAAGCTTTCGAATAGATTCTTTAAAATTTACTACGAGATTTATATTCCAATACATCCGAAAATCTTAAGAAAAATCTCGTTTGTTTGTTTTTTGTTTTTTTCATTTATCTCAACAACGCGTATAGCCTAGGAAATGGGTTCCTTAGATTCCCTTTGGCCAATTATTTTTGAAACATATACGTGGAAGCCTAGTGACAAAAATTAAGTATTACTATTTATTTCAGCCTCAAACCATGTTCCGGTGGAAGGTTTCTGCTGGTTAACGACTTTGACCTTTCAAAGTGTTTTTGTGCCAAATTTCATTGAACTCGTTCCATATCATAGCCAGCTAGATAGAGAACAGATAAATATTTGTAAGTTGAAGGTGAGGGTGAGTAAGGGTCAATGGATTCTGGAAGTAACTCGCAGGAATTACTCCCAAAAATTGTTCAACGTTTTAAACAATTTTGGGGAGCAACTCCTGCCAGTTCTTCAAGATAAATAAATACATAAGTATATAAATACAAATTTGAACAACCGTTATTATAGTGATCTATGAGTTCTTTAACGTGATATTTTCTAGTCAGCAGTTCCGGATTGCGTTCAGATCAATCTCGTAAGCTCGGTTCCTCTCGATGGAGTGAGCGTAGAATCGCGCTAAAGTGAATAATCTAAAACTTGCAAATGTTGATCTGTGTCTGTGTGGATGTTCCTCCAATTTGTGCATTAGGGATGATGGAGATGAGTGCAATTACCATCATGAAGTAATGATGAGTCAGTACCTTACAGTCACTATTCTTCCAGAGGGACATTATGGCGGGATTGCTACGAACCCTAATCTAAATACTGCTATTTACAGTCCATTATCTTACATTATCTATTGTCTCCGACCCTGCGGTTTGCAAAAATTGCATTCGGGCCTATTCTTATAAGGTTTGTTTTCATTCTTGTTTTTATGCTAATCTCAGGAGGATCTTTGATTGAGGCAAAGATTTTCCCCTCGAGGAGAAATTCTGAAACAAAGGTTTTTAAAGCAGTGTTAGCTGCAATATTAGCTACGTTTCACCAACAGATCATACTTTTTCTCCTCCGAACGGAAAAATTGAGCCAAGTCTTTTCTGGGTAATATTCGGGTTGGGTACCGTTCCCTGGATGGAAACCTGTAGATAGCCCTGCGATAATACCCTAGAAATTGATACACCATAAAGAAAAATATACCTCCTCCTAATTGTTAGAGTTTTCTTGTTAACAATCTCGTTCAGTCGTTTGTCACAAGAACGTTGTATATAT
This sequence comes from Gonocerus acuteangulatus, assembly GCA_946811695.1. Lineage (NCBI taxonomy): Eukaryota > Metazoa > Arthropoda > Insecta > Hemiptera > Coreidae > Gonocerus > Gonocerus acuteangulatus. The sequence goes on from OX328129.1 coordinate 50,578,429, forward strand.
GAAAGAACTGACTTCTTTTTTTATAGTACCTCGAAGATAGTAGAATAGATCATATGAATTTTCTTTCCAAAAATTCTGGTATAAGTGCAACCTCAACATATAAGTGCTATAAACGAATAAAAAATCAAGCTGCATTCCACTTAACATTGGCTAAGTTTAATATTACATCCTTTTATTTCAGTTGTAGCTACGATTATTTACAAATTACAAAAATTATTATTGAAATAATAGTGTTCCCAAATAAATATAAGTACATATTCACGAACCAACCAATTGCTAATTTGCATATGACTATTCCATCGTTGACATGAACACACTTTTATTACTCAAATACATTTTGACGACAAGAAAATTTATTTCTGTTTTTTGTTTTCCAGGCGAGCATGGATTTGCCACCCGACAAGGCGAAACTTCTGAAGAATTACGACATCGAAAAGAAGTGGGACCTTATCTGTGATCAGGTAGATTTTATTTTTTTTCATCAATTCTTTATATATCTATGGACTGATTAACTATTATATTGGCCTTAGTTATTTTCCAAATAAGGATAATTACCTAATTTGATAAAATTAATTTATGATGTATATTTAGACAACTCTTGTTTAGATGAGATGGTTTAATGATTATTGTAAGGCAGAAAGAGGCACTTTGTCACAAGAGCCCCTCTTCCCGTATACCCTTTCTCTGCCGTTGACTGCTCAAGCAGTTGAGGGGTGACTAGACTATCTGCACCGTTGACTTCTTTGGAAGTCGGATGAATACAGGCCACAAGTACCAATGACTGCTCTAGAAGTCGAGGTTTTCTCATATTTCCGCGTTATTTTTCTTCTCATTTCACGACTTGAGAGGTATCCAGCGTTACTTGCGTCTAGTATTCCATTCTGCCTCTAGAGGGTATTTAATTGAATGTTTTGGCTGCATAACCTTTTAAGACGAATTACAAGTCGTTCCCCTGTCAGCTCATTCTCCCTGTCAATCCTTGTCAAATTATCATTAGTTATATAGAGTGTACAGTTCACTTTTATATTATGCATACCATATAGGACAAATAGTAAACAGAAAAACTTTTTCAGAAAAATATATTTCTTCGTTTACTTAAGTAATTTTTTTTAAACATAGTTCATTTTAAAAATAATTCAAGATAAATAAAAATGAATAGTGATAGTTAACAAACTAAAATGAAAATTATAAAAGACGAGTTTTAATTCAGCGAGGAGGTCGCTTGGCGAAGTATTCGGTAAAGTAATGGTGTAGTTTTGGTTGAGTGCCTGACTCACCACAAAAAGGTTTTCGCTAAGTTTAATACATTTTTAGGACGAATAGAAACGTAAAAATTATGTGTTTTTGGACATTTTAAGTTCTAAGTGACTAGCCTATATAATCGGGGAGGGGGCGTCATGTCTAATTACACCTGACGTCGTGATTAGAAGTTATTTCATGCAGCTTTCCGTGCGGCTAATGCAGCCTTTGGTATTCCTACAATTATTTACTAAGGCAGAATTTATACCTGCGTTTAGATATTATCGTATTTTTCCTTTAAGCTTCTTTATGTAAATGTATTCAAAGATGTCTGCACATCCTGCGTGTTCTTGGCTAATTATTCAGAAATTATTAACAATTTTTAAGGCATTGAAATAAATATATATATATACATTTTCTCAGAGAAGTGCTAGAGAATGAATGTTATACTGAATTAGCATATTCACTATGTAATTTAAATGATGGTGTAAGTTGAATAGTTGTAGGTGTAAAATAGTATACACCCACTTACTAACTCTCCTACTCGCTTCAGTTGTGGGTGGAATAGGCATTTACTAGTGGGAGAATTAATAGGTTTCATTTAAATAGAAAGTTCTAAACATAATATAGAGTTGCTTTTACTATCCACTGAATCCAACCTCGGAGAACACCTCTTTTCTGAATCTACATTAGAGAATAATACGGTTTTTAACCAAACTTAACAAAGAAGTAATCTCCTCGAACTATTTAAACATTTTCCATTTATGAAATGAAATCCGATTTGCAGGAACTGCGTCATCTTCGCTCGCTTCCGTTCTTATCCCTAGTGTCATTTGCTAAGCGTAGAATAGAAACAGTGCCCTATTATTAGGACACAAGCTCTAACGTCAAGATCTAAGTACTCGTGTACACTATAGTCCTACCAGAAACGAAAAGAACCAGGAGGGGCGTGGCTGGAGTGGAGATGGGCCTTCCCCAAATGGGCTGGAGGCAGTGTGTGCACTACCTGGTTATTTTCTTCACAATACACCTATGGCATGCAGTAGTAAATCCCTTAAGGGGAATACTAACTTTTTTTTATTTAATTTAAATTTTAACGTCCATTTATTATTAACTACGAATTTTAGGACGGGTTATCTATAGGTTACCACCCTTTTCTAGCCAGGATAGGGGTGATGCCTTTTCTTTGAATACTAACTTGATTGATCAAAATCAAAGTAATTTTCTCCAGTTTATGTATAACAAATAAATCAATATTTTTCAATTCTTTAAGTCATAAATTTTATATGGTGTTTTAAATCATTCAAAAAAATAAAAGTTTTAATTCTTCGAATTGAAACTTTTACCTTGCGCAGAGGCAATATCGTAACCAATGAAGGTCTACTGAGGTGCGATTATTGCTAGTTGAAATTCTTCGAAAACATACAGGCAGCGCTGTGTCTGACGAACGGAAACCCTCTTCTTCACGGGCATAAGTCCGCAGGATGCAATTTTTAATCTAGAACAAAAAAATATATATATTTTGAAAGAAGAAGGAAAAATCTCAAAAAGTACGTAGGATTTTTACGAAATAATAATTGTTTAGAAAATAGTGATCAATTCTTCATTTTCTATTAAGAAATCCGTCAAAAATCTATAGAATTCAATGAATCGAAAAAAATCCTACGTACTTTATTAGCAAATTTCATTAGGAATCTGCAGTTTGAATTTGAAGTTAATCGGATGAAAATTAAAGCCTATTCATAACAAATAAAAAATCGGGCGATACCGTATCGCCCAATTTGTTAAACATTTTTTTGAGAAAAACTACGATATTTTAAGATAAAAAAGGGGGGGGGGTTGATTTTGAAATGCATCAGGACTTTAGTTGAAGAATCGAATTTTAGGCGATTTAAAAACTGTTCTGCTACAGCGACGCTCTTGGATTTTTGATTAATTAATTAAGGAAGAATTTAAGGCCGTAAATAAAAGTTACAAGGTAGTATTACCTCTTAAGCCACTTTTATCTCAGTATGTCCCTGTGCTACTCAGATTACGCTTATGTATCGTGATTTTTTTGTTTGATTGGTTTAAACACAATTATTTATTGGCTGTCCCACAATTAATAATTTCACACATAAAAGAATGTATGAATTTTATAGCATACTAGCTGTTACCCGGTGTGCCATGCTACACCTACTTTATATTAAATAGGTGTTACCGGGTTTGGCATGCTACACATGTTTCATATTAAATACCTGTTACCCAGCATGTCATGGTACTCCTACTTTATATTATATATTAAAATACAATCATATTAAATGATTATATGACACTTGTTCAAATTATGAGAAAGTAAGTTTATAAGTGAGAGCTCAGTTAAAAAAATTATTTTTCAAATTTTCACTGAATGTGGGGCGGAAAATAAATTAACCCTTATTTTAAAAAGTATACTGGAATCATGTAATTGTAGTACCACTTTAAAGAAAATCCTAACCAAACTACCTGTGTATAATTTTTTAAAGAAAATAATGTGTGGTCCATATATAAATATATATTAAAAAATAACAACAAAATGAAGCATTTAATTAAGGTTATACTTACTTAGTTATAATTTTTAATCTAGTATAACTGAAACTATTCTTTATTTGTATTGTTTTTGTTTTTTTAAATATAATATTAATATGTTATGTTCTATACCTTGTCATGTAATAATCTGTAACTAAGGTTTTTCTTTCTATGATTGAAAAAGTAATTGATGCAGGATTTATGTTAATTGAGCCAAAAGGAAAGTATGAAAAACTTTTTGTTCCAAATAAACTCACATTTTGTTGTTGACATTTTCCGTTATATTAAAGCTTCTCTTTCAAATCTTAAGGTTTATGAGCTCTTCTTTAAGGATAGCCCTTTTGTCATAGGAAATAGGGGTATCTATGAAAAACAAATTTAGATATTTTTGTTGCAGCTATAGACAACAATGAATTAAAGCTATTTGGAAATTTCAATAAGGACTTATACTAAATAAATTAATGGGGGATTAATTTGATTTGGCGAGGGGTCGAGGTTAGCTCAGTGGTAGAGCACTGGACTAATAAACTGGAGCACCTGAGATCGAATCTCGAGCAAAGAATAAAGATTTTTTCTTCTAATGTCTTCGTTCTTGGGTTGATTTTGGCCTCACTGGCAGTCCCTAGGCCAACCCAGCCTTTAATAAATTTACCAATGGATACCCTGGGTGCTAATGGCTTGAGGTGTCGAAGCAGCCTAGGGGAAAATCAGGCGGCTGGAGCATAGTACTGACCACACTTTCTCCCTAGTGTGCTGTACAGTCATGAATCAGATTCCTTTATAGTATCTGCCGCTTAGGGTCCTTTTTTTTTTGATTTTGCAACAATATTGTGCTCAAATTGCAAGCGTATTTAGATTAATAGAAAATTGCATGGAAAATTCAATTCACCTGGGGGGGGGGATAAATAAAAGAATTCATTTTAATAAGAAGGAAATGGTTTAAAGACAATTCCATGACAGCAAATTAAAATGATATAAATTTAAATATTAAAAGTGAAATTAAGTAAGGCTTGCGATGGACAAAACGTTATGAAACAATAAAAATGATATAAAACTCCATGGTTGCTGCCTTCTCCTTAATGGAACATATTTTTTTAAAGGTTCTAAGATTGAGGGCTTGGAGGAATAATTTATGATAATAAAGTAAATATTTTTGGTACAAATCTAGAAGAGAATGTAATTGATTCCTTCTGGAAGTTATTCATAATGGGTATTACTACCATATTTTTTAAAATTAAATGTGCCTTTTTATAATTAAAATTGTTGAGATAAGAAATTATTTAAAAGTAGTAAAAGTGTGGGAGATTCATAAAAGCATCTCAAGTTCATATTCATTTATTACACACACAAACAGCACGATGTACATCACTTTACATTATAAATTGTATAACCGACAAAAATGTTCCTCCCTAAGGCAGGAAGTATGAACAATATATGAAATATAAAATATCAAATTTAACATATTTCTGAATTTCTCAAATGTTTCTTTACACAATGAGTTTGTAAGCATGTCTCCAATATATTCATTTGACTCAAATGTTAGACAACTCCATTTTTTTCAATTGAAAAAAAATGGAGTTGTCCAACTTTGATACCAATCTCCTCAAATATACACTTCCGAATTGATTTTACCATTTAAGAATGCAGTCGCTATGTCCAACTGGTAAACATTTTGCATTTACAACTTTCTTATTTTCAACTAAATCCCAAGTATTATTTTGTTTAAAACTATACATTTGTATTTATCCAAGGCTTTAATCTAAAAATTAATCAAGTCCGGTTCCTTTTCTTCATTAAAATTTTTCATCAGTTCCCACTAACCTAACTATTAACTAATCATCATCATCAACATGCATAGTGACTATGATTTTATTATTCAAAAGTACTCCCGAGCTTCACTATAACGGATTAAAATGCAAATATTCACCTTCTTACCCCATTTAAAAGTAGTTATTTGTTCTGGTTTCTTAAGAACAACTTTACTACCATATAAACGTAACTTAGAAACATCTGGTTTCTTTCCAAATATATTTTACAGGATGTTTTATGCTCAATGGTTTTAGCTAAAGTGCGATTTTTCAAATAAGTTGCTCCACAAACAATTTTAGGCCAAAACTTTTTTACAACAATAGATTCTGCCAGTAAACAATGACATATATTCATAATTGTTCTATAAAATTGGTCAGCAGTTCTCTTTAATTTGTGAATACATGAGGGAATGGATTAATTTAGATACTCTTATTCTTTGTAAAAGCATAAATCATACTATTTAAATATTCCTTACCATTGTCACATCTCATAATTTTAATTCTCTTATTGGTTAATTTTCCAAGCAATTAAACACTTCTATATTCTATATTAACACCATGTATGGCATAACTAAAAGATGAAAATAGACAAAGAAAGGTTAAAACTGAAATGTTTTAAAACACAGTTTTAACGAAATGTTTCGAAAAAGATTTGTTAAAAACATAAACCGTTTAAATGTATTTGCAAGCTTTTACTCAGCAAATGCATGTGATAAAACGGAGGCATAAATTAATTATTAAAGGCATAGTTTTTAATAAGCAATAAAATAGCATAGTAACAAAAATAGTAAACAAAGGGAATGGAAGTTAAACTTATAGTTCTACTTACTTGACTTACTTAAGGCTATAAGATAAATGAAAACACCAAACTTAAAAAAGTTTGATACAGAAACTTTTGCAAACTTTATGAAGTTTGATTAACGCACGTTTGAAAACTTAAAAAGTTTGCAGACACTTAAAAAAGTTTCATGAAACTTAAAAAGTTAGATGTATGAATGTTAGATATAAACACTAAGGCTAAAAAAAGTAAAAATGTTCAAGCTTAAAATGTAAATGTTTTATAGCAAAAGAAAAATGGCTTCTAAGCCCAGTGTTGTCCTACAGAAATAAATTTATGTTATACTATATATTTACTTTTTATTACTTTAAGATAGACTTAAAAGGCTAAAAGGTAGACTTAAAAAATGTTCAAACTTAAAAAAGTTCAAAGTTAAAAAAGTTTGATACACACGTTTGCAAACGTAATGTAATTTAAATTGTAATTTGTAATTAAACAAACAAAGGTTAAAACTGAAATGATTTAAAACATAGTTTTAACGAAATGTTTCAAAAAAGATTTGTTAAAAACTTAAACCGTTTAAATGTATTTGCAAGCTTAATTCTGTCGCAAAACTGAATAACATCTAGGAGCCCAGTGTTGCCTTACTTGATATATACTTCTTAAACAGAAATATGATTTTTCTCCAAATTCTGAGAATATAAGGCTATTTTGAGAATAGGTAAAACTTTAAAAGAAGTTAAAATAAAACTCTAAAAATAAGTATAACTTAAAAAAAGTAAAACAAAAACAAAAAGAAAGTAAAACTTAAAAAAAAGAAGAGTTTTGTTGGCTTGCTAATTTCCATCTATATTGCCGTTCTTCTTTGAAGAAGTTGCAACACTGGAAGAAAATGGCTATTTCGGAGAATTTACTCCTTCATAAATGACATTTTCGAAGGCGTAACTCCCGAACTGTGAATCCTAGAAGATTTTGAGCTAGACTACGAGATTTCCCGGTTCAAGACGTATCTATGTGCGAAGTTTGGTCAATATCAGTCAAACGATGTGGATTTGTATAAGGAACAAACAAACAGAAAAACAGACAGAACACGTGATTTTTATATATATAGATTCGCCGTCTTACTGTGTAGACTTTGACATATATTTAGCTGCATAAAAAGCATCGTTCCGATTTTAGACTAGTAAAAGGCTATGTGTTTTAATAAAGAAGTTTTAATTGTTAAAATGATTTAATGATTGTACTTCGTCCTCTCTTATCGTTGCTTGTAGAAAATATTAAAAATTGGTACTCTCTGGCGGTCTTTATGTTTCCATGAGACTAAGCTAGGATACGGATTGATATTTGAGTAGCTGCCTTCAAGGAAACTGTGGAGAAGAGATGGTTGGACACCTATGCAAAATTAGCGAAGATCAGGTCCACGGAGGTTCTTCCAGACCAGGCCGAGTGGACGAGATTGCTATGGATGGACTACATTTCCAGGTTTGGCAGAAAAAGTCTGAACATCATGCATTAAGGCACTGGCTCGGTGATCGTGTTGCTTGGTGGTTTAGACCGCTGGGCGTCCACGCTTAAATCCAAACAGGAGGATGATAAAGAAGAAAAAGGTTTCTAGGTTCCGGATGTCTAACGACCCGGACTGTCAACCAAGAAATGCTGGTAAAAATCTAAGCGGTGACCTTATGAAAATGTTTCTACTTTATCATGTAGGTACGCTTAGAAAAAATAGCAGCAAATATTTATCGTGGCGTCAAAAGTCTTAGAAGTAGATGTGCTCTTAAAAATAAAGAAAAAAAAAATAGATAAGGAAAATCCCTAATGTAGCCACCTTAGAAATGAGATGATATTTTTGTGAATCATGAAGGTGATTAATAAATTTTTGAAGATATACCAGTTTCAAAAGTCGCTTCCCATATTCCTCTTCTAGTATTTCCAACGGAAAAATTTAATTTTTCAGTAACTGATAATTATCAGTTACTACTATTTACTTTTATACTAGCAACTAATTGTTAGTACAAATGTGGGCACCTCTCTTTCTTACCTTACCTAACGCTTTAGCTGGCGAAACGGCTGTTACTATCAAGTAAATTTATTTGCCATAAGATCATCTCCAGCTGTATTATGAATGTCGTTAGAAAAAAAAAAAAATGCTATTACGGATTTAACCTCCTTTCTTACTTAAGCAACACTTTAATTGGCGAAAGGCTGAAATATGAGCATAAACTGCAATGCAAATGCATGCATAATGTGGGTGCCTATGTGCGTACATGCTGCGGTATAGGAGGAGGATGTGCCTTATTGTAGCTAATTCCCACACTCTATGACCCTCTGCCCTTATCCATTAGCCTCTACAATTATATGCAGCTTCGAGCATCAGCTGATCTTTATCTTTACAGAAACTCTAAAACAGCTGTGGAATGCATTCGAATTCAAACGGAGGAATGGAATTAAAGAGCCACGCTACAGAATTCTAAACGTTTCTTACTTGCATACTTTTTCGAACCTCTCTATTAGCACATCCCGGAGGAATGTAGGTACCATTTAGTTGTTCTCATGGGTGTTTTTTATTTTTATTAAATATCCATGGATCGCCACGGATCTTGGGTATACTCAGGGGTATAATCACCCTTAAGTTCCCTTCAGGAGTAAATCCTCATATCAAGTGTTCAGTGGAGGAGTTCATTAGGGAGTTCTCCATTGGACTTTACTCTGGGCACAAATTACTAAAATAAGTGCAAATGGTTGAAATTTTTGTATATACTGGGTAATCATCGTGCTCATCTAAAGAGAAAGATCTATTGTAAACATAAGGTAAAACCTCTCCATTAGGAAGGGAGGGGTTTACTCAAGAACCAACATATTCATTTCCCGGATCGGTCGTTATTGCAACCTTGCAACAAAACTCGCTAAATATCATGACAAATTAATGAGGAAGATTAATAAGGAGCGAAAAAAAGGAGCAAATTCAGTCCATTAGATGTTGGGGTTTAATCGAGAACAAAAATAAATAAAAAAAAGTAATAACCAGCTGCCCATTACAAATATTAAAAAAACCAAAACTATTTATTTGTCATTTGTATTAATATAGGTTAGTTGAAGCACATTCTTAATGAATTTAACCTCCTTGGTGAGGAATACGCAAAGTTATACAGCTAAAATGGCACCAATGCACAGAAGTTTCGACTTCCCTTTGTTCTTACGCGTTATTATGAACACAAAATAGAACGAAAAGAAAAAAAAGGCAATCTCTTTTTCATTTTTGACCTTCCGTTACTACGAATTCTCTACTTTTTTTGAGTCATTTGACTAAATGTCCTAGTCATCTCTTGTCTGTCAAAAAAAAAAAAAAAAAAGTTTAAGGACAATTTTGGGGATAATGTAACAAATAAGATTTGCTTTCATCAGTTGTATTCTTATAATATGAAATTGGTAACCTCATGCCTGAAACAAATGTAAATGTTTAATAGCCCATGTTGTGCCTGCTATTGTATGTCTACTACCGCTACACCTTCAACGGAAAAACTTCGGTTTGTAGTTTAAGATGTACCTATCTTTATGATCGAGTACGTTAGTGTAGGACGTCAAATCAATATGTACCGTATCCATTTTCAAGGCCTTTTGGGTGCTTAAGGGTTGTTGTTTTTTTAATAATCCTAAATTTGGAGAGACTTAACCCGGATAAGACTATCCCAGGATTGTATTCTTATCCCAGACTCCACTATCTCCAAATCTTGCTAAGAGGTATTAGCCTCCTTTCTTCCTGAGGGAAATGTCAGTACTTGGATATCTGCCCGAGTTTCTTGTGAAACTTTAGTCTTCTCCCTTGATTTACCAATGTAATCTGTCCTAGTTTGTCTCCATTGTTCCTTTTGACGGCAATGAGGGTTTTTCTTCAGATGATTAATAAGGGTGCTAACTTTTACTTGCGGCGGCTTTCATTCTTTCAGTTTTTCCTTCTTATGATTTTTTCTCCCTTTGTCGCTATCCTTCATGAATGATAGATGACATTTTTTTATTTTAGAAGGCTGCTGATGTCTCCTCGTTAGGTTTAGCTCTTGCATTGTGAGAAAGATTTAGATCCCCGCGACATAAGAAATAATTTCGGTATTTTTTGGGGTTATGCCCGCACCTCTAATAATTACAGATGTTCATCAAAGAAAATAAATATATTTATTAATAACAACAAAAACTGGTATTCATAGTTCAATGGATATTTTGATCCTGTGAACCACAGTGTTCAGGCCAATTTGCGGGTGACACCGCCATCAGTATCCATTATCTGTCTTCTGAAGATTCATCAAGTGCCCTTGACTGCATACTCTCTTCTTATGAAATATGCCTTTTTCCTTTGAAAATTCTATTTTTTTTTTTTTTTTTTCTAATTGTTTCAACTCATCGTATAACTTTAACGAAGCCATGATCCAAAATAACCTCTCCCGTAGTAATATCACTTGCAAAGTAGTAATGCCTAAGTTATGATATGTGAATAAATAAACTAGTTTATTTACGATGTGTTTTTTTTTTCAAATTTTCGTCGGGGGGAAGGTCATATTCTTCATGAACAAAACCTACTTATCTTACAAAATAATTATTCTATCGATTAGGTAGGGGTCTCATTCGACTCAGTACACAGAATACTTGAAAATGATACCGAAATCAGAATGATTAAAGCGCTTACAGTTTTCCCCCCACAATTGGGCGTTTGGCTTCACTTTACGAGATAGTATGTTGGTTTAAGTAACGTTCCCTACTCTAAATGTGTAGAGGTGGAACTCCTAAAAGTAATGAAAGTGTTGCTAGTGACAAGTTACTAGAACCTGGGAACGCCATCTGCATGAATAAACAGTATGAACGTGTTCTCCTTGAAGCCTGCAAGACGTACTAGATGAGTAGACACGATAACGGCTGTTATGACTAACTCTTATGATATCATCAATATTTATTTTACAGGACGAGTAATGCATGGAGCTCTTTACGGTCCGTGACATTTTTAGTTTTAGAGCCTGTGTGATGTATTTCAAAAGTTAACAAGAAATTACACAATTTCTACATAAACTTATCAACTCCTCAACAAAGCCACTGCTACAAGAAACATAAAATTATTTGCACTTTCGGATTTGTTTAAACCCGACACTATCGTATATAGAAAATAATTTCGGGAGGGAGGCTGGGAGCACCTAGGCACTAGGTATTTGGGATGAAGGGAAAAGTTTAAACATTTTAGTGTAAAATGGTGAGTTTTAAGGTTCTCTGGACGCTTAGTAGACCAAGTGAATCTACAGGACATTTTTCGTTGTTATAGGCTTTTTTTACATGAAATATTCTCACCAAAACGAAATTTCGGGGGGGGGGGGGGGCTGCAGCCCCCCTTATATACGCCCATGGTGTTTGATGCATTTATTTGCTATATATTTATATAGCTACATATTTAGTAGCCACATACCAGCTATATACTGATAGGGCAACACTCTGCAATAAATAAATCGTTAAATTTATAGTTTCTTTGTCTTTTGATGCCTGTTCATTCCAGTTTTGATATATATGAATGATGCAAATTATTAATGTAAATTATATATAAATGATGTAAATTATTATAATATATTAAGTTTAGAGCTAAACAAAATTTATATTGTCGTTTGCTGTTAAATAGTTATAGTATTATAGCATTTACCAGACTCAAAATGGTAAGAAACAAAGCGTGAAATATTGATATTATTTGTACAAGATATATCTTACACAAATAAATAAATATCTATCTATCATTCCAGTTTTGAATCACTTCTTTACAACCTTTAGTACGCAGTTTTCCCTTCAAAATTACGCTTACTATAAGCCTCCTTTAATTTATTGTAATAGAGGCCTGTTTTCTTTATTTTATTTCTTTAATAAGCTACTCACTGTTAATATAAGTACATTGCATCCTGTAGATTCATTGTCTGACATTTTAAAAACGCCCGAACGAGCGTTTCTGTTCTCATCCCGTGTCATTTGAGGCGTTCAGAACTAGAGAGGACTATCTCACATTATTGAGAAATTGAGTTTGAAAAGTTTAATCACAGTATGTCATGCTATCTGAAGGCTGTATTGAGAACAATATTAATTTCAAAACCAATTAAGAGATAGAGCCACTTAACAGATGGTCCAATGTGTCTTTAATATTTGAAGACACAATTTTCAAACTCAATTTTCACAATAATGTGGGATAGTCCGCTCTGGTTCTGAACGCCTCATTTGGAAAGCTTGGAAACAGTTAAAAAGATTTGCAGAAGCCACTGAAAGAAACGAGAAAGAATACATATGTTTTGCCTAAGACTATTTCAACGGGGAATCTATGCCTATGCCCCGAATTCTGTTTTTAATTCTCCCTCCATGAGCGTTATCCGGCCACTTCTAAATAATATTATAACTTCTATGACCGGGAAGAGATTGACGCTTGTTCATTAAGTGGATCTAATAGTTCCCTTGTAATATTAAGATCTACCCGAAGAGGTGCCGTGACTGTTCGCCATTAACCTGCTCTCGACTTCGGTTTGACTTGACCTATTTCTCAAGCCTTTGACTAATTTAGCTTGAATAGTGCTTAAGCCCTCTTTCTCAGGTCGATAAATGTTCTTTTGTGTGTTTTACAGAAAGGTTACTGAGGTGGTTTTCGTTTAAGCTATTCAATTCGTGACATTGGGGCTCCGTGATTTTCTGAGTCCCGGTGGCCATAACGTTAAGGCGTGAGCACTCTGTGCGTAAGATCGTGGATTCGATGGTCACTACTGGTAGTGCCTTTTCTGTGGAAAAGGCATCAGCTCTATCCTGGCAGGAAAAGTTCAATAACCTATAGATAACCCATAGATAAATGCTCTGTCAATTATAAATAGACGTTAAAATTTAAATAAATAAATTATTATGTTTAAAAGGAATTTAATGTTAGGACTTTAATGTTAGACTAATTTGAAGGAATATTTAGTATATTGACTTGGAGAACCGAATAAACCAGATTCTAGACGATATGTCTTTTCGAGAAAAGTAAAAAAAAAAAAAAACGACTTTTTATACGTTTCTTGTAAAACGGCTGAGGGCTAATGCGAATTTATAAATGTGTTTCTATATATTTAGTAATGGACTTGATTCCTTATAGGAATCATTTTATTTTAATCATGATTTGTTAAATTTGCCAGTATTTATTGATAGGACTTACTTAAGATGTACAAGTAGTCGGAACGTTGAATTAAAGTAATAAAGCTATATGAGAATTCTGAAGAGATATTCCTTAAGTTGATTTGTATTAAAAGTCACTTTAAATGTTAGCTTCGGGTACTCTAAAATTGAGGATTGATTTGACAATATTTTTAAAAGATTTGACATTCATTTCATGTATGTAAGATATATGAAAAACTTCAAAGTCAGCACAAGTGAGTATCCATAACAAATATTCTTCAAAAAGATATCGTCTTTGAGTGGTTTTATTTGACTCCCCCTTATAGCTACAAAAATTTACCTGGAAGACTGTTTACGAAATACTATCAGCTGGTTTCACTTCTTCTTGAGAACTTAAGTCATTTTCGTCGCCAACAAATGTCATTGATTTCACAAATATGTTGTTATAAAATAATGATAACAATGTTGTAACAAGTTTTCTCCAATGAGTGTTTGGGCTTAAGCGGATTGGCCAGGTCGGTAGAGGGCATTGCACCTACCTCTCGTTCCACTGCCATATTCCCCAACTCCTAGGAGATAGTCAGCTTACTTGGGGGGCTCTTAGGAAATCGCACAGCTGTTTCTGTATAAATAGTAGAAATCATTGATTTTAGAAAATATAGATTTATCAGTAAGCTATTTAATTTATAAGAATTCTTTCGTTTTATAAATATGAGTCCGACCAGCTGGATGAGAGCACATTCCTCAGCCAGCTGTGCTTACAGAGTTGAGCATAAAGAGACATATTTAGGGAATCACATCCAACTCTGAATCAACCAATTTTAAAAACCTTATTTATCGAAGGTGTACTTTCTAAATCATCTATTTTAAAAAAATGTTTACGACAGATTGTTGGAAGAATCCATAAATGCTTTTAATGTTTTGTTCTTGTTAGATCCAGAAGGCCCCTCTTACATTCATAGCCAGCCACTAAAAGCCCTAACAAAGAGAGGTTGTAACCACTAGTTGCATATAAAGTGTCTCGGACATCCTTATAGGGAGATGCATCTTGAATATAAACAACATCTTTCATCATGACCTTCTTTTGCTATTGTTCGTTTCATTTGGTTGTTTTTGTTTATTTTAAATTATCGTCAGGGTTAACGTTTTTTTTAGGTTGGATTTAAGGCGTCAACCTTTGTGGTCATTAACGCCAGTAGAGTTTAATGGTGTTTTCACAATGATGTCAGCTGTAATTTTATGTGTTGTAATTACTATGAAGTCAATCTGTAGAATCGGTAATGTGATGAAGGAAGGGGAGAGTGAGGGGCCCAGAGAGGCAATCAACGTGGGGAGGCAAAGCAGGCAGACACTAGAAGCCTTCTCTTTCTATTGCTTGGCAACTATATTTCTGTGTTTGTACATCGGGTTCGCCTGTGAGAAAGCGGACGTGCTTGCTCCGTCCATGTTCTCGCGAATGTCTCGAGAGCCTAAATGTCCATAGACGCATTGGAATGTAAACAGATAAAAAAGGTAAATTCATTGCCTTGATAAAAATTAGTTTAGTTTTAGGCAAAAATCATACGCCAGGGGGACTGGGAGCACCGGGGGATTTGGGGGTAACTGAAGCGCAAACTAAATAAAATATTTTTTTTCTGAACTAAGGGATCTTATTTAATTTATTTTTTAGGTTTTTATGACTCATATTTACCGAGAAAATCAAAATTTTGTGGGACTACAGCCCCCACCTTATATACGCCCATATCATACGCATTTTCTACAGATTATGACCCAAATACTGGCACGAATAAGACACTAGATAAATGTCCTTTATTTCAACAAACAACTGTTTTTTGAGATTCCAAACGAACTTTTTTTTTTACTCTCGCTAAAATGGTTAAATATTTACGAAAACTTATTCACTATGACTATACACAAAATCAATATCAGAGGAAATTACACACATCAAAAACTTAGATAAACGTAATAAAGTTATAGCATAATGTGCTTCAGTCTGTAATGTTTGTTTATTGTTTATTTTGATTTGGGTTCATTTTAATATTTATACTTAAAGTGTTATTTATTGACTTAATATTGTAGTCACCTATTTTCTTTGTATATGAATGAGGAATAAGTTCACAATCTATTAAAACATACCTGCTACTTGATATATAAATGTGAGCTGGGAACAGTCAATGCAAAATGAATTTTCAATCTTTTAAAGTTTGTAAATACAGTGCATGTAAGTGTCGGACCTTATTGGAAAGCCGTAACAAATAATTTGTCTAATATATAATAAATGAATAGGTTCTTTTATTTACAATATTTAAATGAGAGTTTCTGTTCAACAAGGCTAGTAATGTTTGTAAGGCTCCTGTAGCTTGTAAATTAAAAATTAATTTAGCATCTAAATGGACTCGAAGATACTTTACAGATTTTGACCGGGATAATTTTTGACCATTGACATTAAGAAAGTGACTTAGTAAACGAGAAAACAGTGTCCTTATCCGTATCACTAACATATCTGTGGATGGGTTTTCTTTGAAAAAAAAACCAACATCAGCCCTACCCTGGCTAGAAAACGGTGGTAACCTATAGATAACCTGGCCTATAATTCTCTAAATATAAATAGACGTTAAATTTTAATAGGATAACATACGAGAGTATGTTTTTTAAATTCCTTAACGCATATGTTATGGTCGCCAGCTGTGGCCATTATTGTAACCCGAAATTCCCACTATAAAACTATGGAAACGTATGAAAATGAATTCATTTTGTTAGATAGTTGGGGCATATTGAGAACAGCTGGCGTCAAAGGCTTAAAATAAAATTCCACGAAAGGTATGGCCGGCCGGAAGACACATAAACCATCGAAGGTATAAAAAGTCCAAATAAAAGTAAATAAAAATGACTACGACGAACAGACGGAGCGTGAGGACGAGTATGTTAACTAGTCGAGCGTGAGTCAGGGAGGAGAATTGGGTAAGGTGGGAGACGGCCTTGGAGTCGATGTTCCAACTCCTTACACCAGATGTCGTAGGGTATGCTCCATTTACTGTATGCTCGACACTTTTCTTCAATCAAATCTACGTAGAATACTAACAAGGAAGTGCCCCGATAGCTCGGTTGGTAGTGTTGTACTTTCATAAATAACAAGGTGGCAGCTAAAGTCTATGCCGAAGGTACTCTGTGAACTAAGCACATTACTCAGCTTGTGGAGCAAGCCAAGTTTGCACGAGCTTCGTTCTTATCTTTCTCACAAAGCTGGCTTAGTGACAAATTACATGAACACATTCACTTCTTGCTGGACAAGTCGCTTTGGGTCTGTTTGCGAAGACCACATGCATTCACTTTGAAGTATCTGTCGTGATTTTAAACAGTGATTTTGGTACTTACTGATTAGCTTACAAGTTCTTTGCAGGTTATCTATTCCTTCTTTACATGTTATAATATGGTTTCTAATAACGTTAGAAACAATTTTATATAAATATAGTAATTAAAAGTTAATGTAGTAAATAATAGTATTTAAAATCACTACTAGCTAAGTAACTTTTTTTGGCTACTATATTTATAAAATATAGTTTCTAACTAACCGTTAGATAACTTGTATTTGTAATTAATACTTTAAGGCTTGTAAAGCATAGATGAAAATAAGCAGAATATATTTCAGCAAACTGTTTTTGTTTTGTTTTTTTCTAACAGTATTTATTAATAATAAGGTTAATATTATAAAAATCAATGGTAATTGTGAAGTTTAGGGGCCTCCTGGCCGATTTTTTGGTCCGGTGGTTCTATAACATATTTATGTTTTATATTTATTTCACATTATGGGCATACGTGCTATGCGTTTCCGCTCGCTAAAGAAGATATCAAAACTCTAGTCAATCCAATTCGCTAAATTCTATTAATTTTTGCGAGTTGGATTGACTTGAGTGTTAAAGGTTACTTTACTACCAGCATCAACCCATAGGAATAGGTAATAAGTTATGCGCGTGCGCTGATTCATTGTTATATTCACTACAGATACTTCACAATTAACTGGATGTGGTCTCCGCAAACAGACTTATAGCTTTCAGTACGGCTTTTCTATTAATGATCTCAACCTACCATCTTGTCACGTTCGCCTAAGTGACTATAGTTCGACCAGAAACAAAAGAACGCTGGAGGGGTAGGGCCGGAGGGGAGGGACGCCTTCCCCCACATAAGCTGGAGGCCGCGCGTGCGTACTGCTTGGTTCTTTTCTTCGCGGTACACCCATAGTGATATGTACTCGTTCACACGAATTGGATATGTTCGGGACGGTCCGTCCGGTAACTTAGTTGTCAGTAAACACTTGTTGGGCTTTTTACTCGTGGTGTCAATGCATACCGCGTAGTAGATTAGCGGTGGTGTCGATTAGTAAATAGAATCCATTTTTATTCACTTGGACTTGCCGCGTATACTTTTCACTTCGAAAGAACCTCTTTACACGTAGGTATAAGTGCTTAGCTCACAATTACTAAGCTCGCGTAAACCTGGCATTATGCCTCAGAAATGGTTATATTAATTAAAAATAAAGAAATGGTTTTATTCATTAATATTTGTTTTATACAGCTAAATTAATTATTAAAAAATTTAATTTTGATTGCGAACTTATCCCTGATTCATATATATAGGAAATATATGACTACGATATGAAGTCATTATTAACTCAACTTCATAAACCGAGGGTTTTTTGTGTATGTGTATCATCCTTCTTTTTAACATAGGCTGAATAGAGTTATCACGTATATTCCAATACTCCTTGTACTATCATCCTTCTTATTAACATAGGCTGAATAGAGTTATCACGTATATTCCAATACTCCTTTTACTATCATCCTTCTTATTAACAAAGGCTAAATAGAGTTTTCACGTATATTCCAATACTCCTTGTACTATCATCCTTCTTATTAACATAGGCTGAATAGAGTTATCACGTATATTCCAATACTCCTTGTACTATCATCCTTGTTATTAACATAGGCTGAATAGAGTTATCACGTATATTCCAATACTCCTTGTATTATCATCCTTCTTATTAACATAGGCTGAATAGAGTTATCACGTATATTCCAATACTCCTTGTACTATCATCCTTCTTATTAACATAGGCTGAATAGAGTTATCACGTATATTCCAATACTCCTTGTACTATCATCCTTCTTATTAACATAGGCTGAATAGAGTTATCACGTATATTCCAATACTCCTTGTACTATCATCCTTCTTATTAACATAGGCTGAATAGAGTTATCACGTATATTCCAATACTCCTTGTACTATCATCCTTCTTATTAACATAGGCTGAATAGAGTTATCACGTATATTCCAATACTCCTTGTACTATCATCCTTCTTATTAACATAGGCTGAATAGAGTTATCACGTATATTCCAATACTCCTTGTACTATCATCCTTCTTATTAACATAGGCTGAATAGAGTTATCACGTATATTCCAATACTCCTTGTACTATCATCCTTCTTATTAACATAGGCTGAAAAGAGTTATCACGTATATTCCAATACTCCTTGTACTATCATCCTTCTTATTAACATAGGCTGAAAAGAGTTATCACGTATATTCCAATACTCCTTGTACTATCATCCTTCTTATTAACATAGGCTGAATAGAGTTATCACGTATATTCCAATACTCCTTGTACTATCATCCTTCTTATTAACATAGGCTGAATAGAGTTATCACGTATATTCCAATACTCCTTGTACTATCATCCTTCTTATTAACATAGGCTGAATAGAGTTATCACGTATATTCCAATACTCCTTGTACTATCATCCTTCTTATTAACATAGGCTGAATAGAGTTATCACGTATATTCCAATACTCCTTGTACTATCATCCTTCTTATTAACATAGGCTGAAAAGAGTTATCACGTATATTCCAATACTCCTTGTACTATCATCCTTCTTATTAACATAGGCTGAATAGAGTTATCACGTATATTCCAATACTCCTTGTACTATCATCCTTCTTATTAACATAGGCTGAATAGAGTTATCACGTATATTCCAATACTCCTTGTACTATCATCCTTCTTATTAACATAGGCTGAATAGAGTTATCACGTATATTCCAATACTCCTTGTACTATCATCCTTCTTATTAACATAGGCTGAATAGAGTTATCACGTATATTCCAATACTCCTTGTACTATCATCCTTCTTATTAACATAGGCTGAATAGAGTTATCACGTATATTCCAATACTCCTTGTACTATCATCCTTCTTATTAACATAGGCTGAATAGAGTTATCACGTATATTCCAATACTCCTTGTACTATCATCCTTCTTATTAACATAGGCTGAATAGAGTTATCACGTATATTCCAATACTCCTTGTACTATCATCCTTCTTATTATCATAGGCTGAATAGAGTTATCACGTATATTCCAATACTCCTTGTACTATCATCCTTCTTATTAACATAGGCTGAAAAGAGTTATCACGTATATTCCAATACTCCTTGTACTATCATCCTTCTTATTAACATAGGCTGAATAGAGTTATCACGTATATTCCAATACTCCTTGTACTATCATCCTTCTTATTAACATAGGCTGAATAGAGTTATCACGTATATTCCAATACTCCTTGTACTATCATCCTTCTTATTATCATAGGCTGAATAGAGTTATCACGTATATTCCAATACTCCTTGTACTATCATCCTTCTTATTAACATAGGCTGAAAAGAGTTATCACGTATATTCCAATACTCCTTGTACTATCATCCTTCTTATTATCATAGGCTGAATAGAGTTATCACGTATATTCCAATACTCCTTGTACTATCATCCTTCTTATTAACATAGGCTGAATAGAGTTATCACGTATATTCCAATACTCCTTGTACTATCATCCTTCTTATTATCATAGGCTGAATAGAGTTATCACGTATATTCCAATACTCCTTGTACTATCATCCTTCTTATTAACATAGGCTGAATAGAGTTATCACGTATATTCCAATACTCCTTGTACTATCATCCTTCTTATTAACATAGGCTGAATAGAGTTATCACGTATATTCCAATACTCCTTGTACTATCATCCTTCTTATTAACATAGGCTGAATAGAGTTATCACGTATATTCCAATACTCCTTGTACTATCATCCTTCTTATTAACATAGGCTGAATAGAGTTATCACGTATATTCCAATACTCCTTGTACTATCATCCTTCTTATTATCATAGGCTGAATAGATCTTCTTAAAACATAATAAACAATATCAGTTCAGCCTTCCTCGGAGCAAGAGACGCCTACTTTTTTATTCTTTCCTCTCTTGAATATCGTCATTGTTATTAGCCTAATTATTGTTTTAAAGAGTTATTCATACTTATGGTAATGAATAGGAGGGTGACCGCGGGAGGCGCACCTAGAACAATGATTCGTGAAAATTTGCTTCATTGTATTATATCTATCTTAAGAATATAAACACCAGGCCCAGTTTCTGATAAGATAATTACCTTAGAAACGAATATAGCATTTAATAAACAACAATACCATGTGATTACATTAGAGTTTTTTTTTTCCTAATAAAGAAAATAAATACACTATGTGTCGTTTCTTATATGTTAGGATGCGTTTGCAACTGACTCTTCTCGCAGGAAATATATCTCAGGTGTCGGATATCATAATTATTATACACCTGAGATATATTTCTTGCAAGAAGTGTCAGAAGTAAACTCGCCCTTATTGTTCGCGATAGGCATATATATCTCAAACATGAATTATTTGCATTTTACATTACCTAGTTAAAATTTCTGTCTGACATAAATATCCTGCAATAACTATCAGATGTAAACGCACCCTTATTGTTCGCGATAGGCATATATATCTCAAACATGAATTATTTGCATTTTACATTACCTAGTTAAAATTTCTGTCTGACATAAATATCCTGCAATAACTATCAGATGTAAACGCACCCTGATTGTTCGCGATAGGCATATATATCTCAAACATGAATTATTTGCATTTTACATTACCTAGTTAAAATTTCTGTCTGACATATGTAAATATCCTGCAATAACTATCAGATGTAAACGCACCCTTATTGTTCGCGATAGGCATATATATCTCAAACATGAATTATTTGCATTTTACATTACCTAGTTAAAATTTCTGTCTGACATAAATATCCTGCAATAACTATCAGATGTAAACGCACCCTTATTGTTCGCGATAGGCATATATATCTCAAACATGAATTATTTGCATTTTACATTACCTAGTTAAAATTTCTGTCTGACATAAATATCCTGCAATAACTATCAGATGTAAACGCACCCTTATTGCTCGCGATAGGCATATATATCTCAAACATGAATTATTTGCATTTTACATTACCTAGTTAAAATTTCTGTCTGACATAAATATCCTGCAATAACTATCAGATGTAAACGCACCCTCATTGCTCGCGATAGGCATATATATCTCAAACATGAATTATTTGCATTTTACATTACCTAGTTAAAATTTCTGTCTGACATAAATATCCTGCAATAACTATCAGATGTAAACGCACCCTCATTGCTCGCGATAGGCATATATATCTCAAACATGAATTATTTGCATTTTACATTACCTAGTTAAAATTTCTGTCTGACATAAATATCCTGCAATAACTATCAGATGTAAACTCACCCTTATTGTTCGCGATAGGCATATATATCTCAAACATGAATTATTTGCATTTTACATTACCTAGTTAAAATTTCTGTCTGACATAAATATCCTGCAATAACTATCAGATGTAAACGCACCCTTATTGTTCGCGATAGGCATATATACCTCAAACATGAATTATTTGCATTTTACATTACCTAGTTAAAATTTCTGTCTGACATAAATATCCTGCAATAACTATCAGATGTAAACGCACCCTTATTGTTCGCGATAGGCATATATACCTCAAACATGAATTATTTGCATTTTACATTACCTAGTTAAAATTTCTGTCTGACATATGTAAATATCCTGCAATAACTATCAGATGTAAACGCACCCTTATTGTTCGCGATAGGCATATATATCTCAAACATGAATTATTTGCATTTTACATTACCTAGTTAAAATTTCTGTCTGACATAAATATCCTGCAATAACTATCAGATGTAAACTCACCCTTATTGTTCGCGATAGGCATATATATCTCAAACATGAATTATTTGCATTTTACATTACCTAGTTAAAATTTCTGTCTGACATAAATATCCTGCAATAACTATCAGATGTAAACGCACCCTTATTGTTCGCGATAGGCATATATATCTCAAACATGAATTATTTGCATTTTACATTACCTAGTTAAAATTTCTCTCTGACATATGTAAATATCCTGCAATAACTATCAGATGTAAACGCAGCCTTATTGTTCGCGATAGGCATATATATCTCAAACATGAATTATTTGCATTTTACATTACCTAGTTAAAATTTCTGTCTGACATAAATATCCTGCAATAACTATCAGATGTAAACGCACCCTTATTGTTCGCGATAGGCATATATATCTCAAACATGAATTATTTGCATTTTACATTACCTAGTTAAAATTTCTGTCTGACATATGTAAATATCCTGCAATAACTATCAGATGTAAACGCACCCTTATTGTTCGCGATAGGCATATATATCTCAAACATGAATTATTTGCATTTTACATTACCTAGTTAAAATTTCTGTCTGACATAAATATCCTGCAATAACTATCAGATGTAAACGCACCCTTATTGTTCGCGATAGGCATATATATCTCAAACATGAATTATTTGCATTTTACATTACCTAGTTACAATTTCTGTCTGACATAAATATCCTGCAATAACTATCAGATGTAAACGCACCCTTATTGGTCGCGATAGGCATATATATCTCAAACATGAATTATTTGCATTTTACATTACCTAGTTAAAATTTCTGTCTGACATATGTAAATATCCTGCAATAACTATCAGATGTAAACGCACCCTTATTGTTAGCGATAGGCATGTATATCTCAAACATGAATTATTTGCATTTTACATTACCTAGTTAAAATTTCTGTCTGACATAAATATCCTGCAATAACTATCAGATGTAAACTCACCCTTATTGCTCGCGATAGGCATATATATCTCAAACATGAATTATTTGCATTTTACATTACCTAGTTAAAATTTCTGTCTGACATAAATATCCTGCAATAACTATCAGATGTAAACTCACCCTTATTGTTAGCGATAGGCATATATATCTCAAACATGAATTATTTGCATTTTACATTACCTAGTTAAAATTTCTGTCTGACATAAATATCCTGCAATAACTATCAGATGTAAACGCACCCTTATTGTTCGCGATAGGCATATATACCTCAAACATGAATTATTTGCATTTTACATTACCTAGTTAAAATTTCTGTCTGACATAAATATCCTGCAATAACTATCAGATGTAAACGCACCCTTATTGTTCGCGATAGGCATATATACCTCAAACATGAATTATTTGCATTTTACATTACCTAGTTAAAATTTCTGTCTGACATATGTAAATATCCTGCAATAACTATCAGATGTAAACGCACCCTTATTGTTCGCGATAGGCATATATATCTCAAACATGAATTATTTGCATTTTACATTACCTAGTTAAAATTTCTGTCTGACATAAATATCCTGCAATAACTATCAGATGTAAACTCACCCTTATTGCTGGCGATAGGCATATATATCTCAAACATGAATTATTTGCATTTTACATTACCTAGTTAAAATTTCTGTCTGACATAAATATCCTGCAATAACTATCAGATGTAAACGCACCCTCATTGCTCGCGATAGACATATATATCTCAAACATGAATTATTTGCATTTTACATTACCTAGTTAAAATTTCTGTCTGACATATGTAAATATCCTGCAATAACTATCAGATGTAAACGCACCCTTATTGTTAGCGATAGGCATGTATATCTCAAACATGAATTATTTGCATTTTACATTACCTAGTTAAAATTTCTGTCTGACATAAATATCCTGCAATAACTATCAGATGTAAACTCACCCTTATTGTTCGCGATAGGCATATATATCTCAAACATGAATTATTTGCATTTTACATTACCTAGTTAAAATTTCTGTCTGACATAAATATCCTGCAATAACTATCAGATGTAAACTCACCCTTATTGTTCGCGATAGGCATATATATCTCAAACATGAATTATTTGCATTTTACATTACCTAGTTAAAATTTCTGTCTGACATAAATATCCTGCAATAACTATCAGATGTAAACTCACCCTTATTGTTCGCGATAGGCATATATATCTCAAGCATGAATTATTTGCATTTTACATTACCTAGTTAAAATTTCTGTCTGACATATGTAAATATCCTGCAATAACTATCAGATGTAAACGCACCCTTATTGTTCGCGATAGGCATATATATCTCAAACATGAATTATTTGCATTTTACATTACCTGGTTAAAATTTCTGTCTGACATATGTAAATATCCTGCAATAACTATCAGATGTAAACGCACCCTTATTGTTCGCGATAGGCATATATACCTCAAACATGAATTATTTGCATTTTACATTACCTAGTTAAAATTTCTGTCTGACATATGTAAATATCCTGCAATAACTATCAGATGTAAACGCACCCTTATTGTTCGCGATAGGCATATATATCTCAAACATGAATTATTTGCATTTTACATTACCTAGTTAAAATTTCTGTCTGACATAAATATCCTGCAATAACTATCAGATGTAAACGCACCCTTATTGTTCGCGATAGGCATATATATCTCAAACATGAATTATTTGCATTTTACATTACCTAGTTAAAATTTCTGTCTGACATAAATATCCTGCAATAACTATCAGATGTAAACGCACCCTTATTGCTCGCGATAGGCATATATATCTCAAACATGAATTATTTGCATTTTACATTACCTAGTTAAAATTTCTGTCTGACATAAATATCCTGCAATAACTATCAGATGTAAACGCACCCTCATTGCTCGCGATAGGCATATATATCTCAAACATGAATTATTTGCATTTTACATTACCTAGTTAAAATTTCTGTCTGACATAAATATCCTGCAATAACTATCAGATGTAAACGCACCCTCATTGCTCGCGATAGGCATATATATCTCAAACATGAATTATTTGCATTTTACATTACCTAGTTAAAATTTCTGTCTGACATAAATATCCTGCAATAACTATCAGATGTAAACTCACCCTTATTGTTCGCGATAGGCATATATATCTCAAACATGAATTATTTGCATTTTACATTACCTAGTTAAAATTTCTGTCTGACATAAATATCCTGCAATAACTATCAGATGTAAACGCACCCTTATTGTTCGCGATAGGCATATATACCTCAAACATGAATTATTTGCATTTTACATTACCTAGTTAAAATTTCTGTCTGACATAAATATCCTGCAATAACTATCAGATGTAAACGCACCCTTATTGTTCGCGATAGGCATATATACCTCAAACATGAATTATTTGCATTTTACATTACCTAGTTAAAATTTCTGTCTGACATATGTAAATATCCTGCAATAACTATCAGATGTAAACGCACCCTTATTGTTCGCGATAGGCATATATATCTCAAACATGAATTATTTGCATTTTACATTACCTAGTTAAAATTTCTGTCTGACATAAATATCCTGCAATAACTATCAGATGTAAACTCACCCTTATTGTTCGCGATAGGCATATATATCTCAAACATGAATTATTTGCATTTTACATTACCTAGTTAAAATTTCTGTCTGACATAAATATCCTGCAATAACTATCAGATGTAAACGCACCCTTATTGTTCGCGATAGGCATATATATCTCAAACATGAATTATTTGCATTTTACATTACCTAGTTAAAATTTCTCTCTGACATATGTAAATATCCTGCAATAACTATCAGATGTAAACGCAGCCTTATTGTTCGCGATAGGCATATATATCTCAAACATGAATTATTTGCATTTTACATTACCTAGTTAAAATTTCTGTCTGACATAAATATCCTGCAATAACTATCAGATGTAAACGCACCCTTATTGTTCGCGATAGGCATATATATCTCAAACATGAATTATTTGCATTTTACATTACCTAGTTAAAATTTCTGTCTGACATATGTAAATATCCTGCAATAACTATCAGATGTAAACGCACCCTTATTGTTCGCGATAGGCATATATATCTCAAACATGAATTATTTGCATTTTACATTACCTAGTTAAAATTTCTGTCTGACATAAATATCCTGCAATAACTATCAGATGTAAACGCACCCTTATTGTTCGCGATAGGCATATATATCTCAAACATGAATTATTTGCATTTTACATTACCTAGTTACAATTTCTGTCTGACATAAATATCCTGCAATAACTATCAGATGTAAACGCACCCTTATTGGTCGCGATAGGCATATATATCTCAAACATGAATTATTTGCATTTTACATTACCTAGTTAAAATTTCTGTCTGACATATGTAAATATCCTGCAATAACTATCAGATGTAAACGCACCCTTATTGTTAGCGATAGGCATGTATATCTCAAACATGAATTATTTGCATTTTACATTACCTAGTTAAAATTTCTGTCTGACATAAATATCCTGCAATAACTATCAGATGTAAACTCACCCTTATTGCTCGCGATAGGCATATATATCTCAAACATGAATTATTTGCATTTTACATTACCTAGTTAAAATTTCTGTCTGACATAAATATCCTGCAATAACTATCAGATGTAAACTCACCCTTATTGTTAGCGATAGGCATATATATCTCAAACATGAATTATTTGCATTTTACATTACCTAGTTAAAATTTCTGTCTGACATAAATATCCTGCAATAACTATCAGATGTAAACGCACCCTTATTGTTCGCGATAGGCATATATACCTCAAACATGAATTATTTGCATTTTACATTACCTAGTTAAAATTTCTGTC
Source organism: Gonocerus acuteangulatus (assembly GCA_946811695.1). Classification (NCBI taxonomy): domain Eukaryota; kingdom Metazoa; phylum Arthropoda; class Insecta; order Hemiptera; family Coreidae; genus Gonocerus; species Gonocerus acuteangulatus. Next base: position 50,605,992 of record OX328129.1, read on the forward strand.
TGACATAAATATCCTGCAATAACTATCAGATGTAAACGCACCCTTATTGTTCGCGATAGGCATATATACCTCAAACATGAATTATTTGCATTTTACATTACCTAGTTAAAATTTCTGTCTGACATATGTAAATATCCTGCAATAACTATCAGATGTAAACGCACCCTTATTGTTCGCGATAGGCATATATATCTCAAACATGAATTATTTGCATTTTACATTACCTAGTTAAAATTTCTGTCTGACATAAATATCCTGCAATAACTATCAGATGTAAACTCACCCTTATTGCTGGCGATAGGCATATATATCTCAAACATGAATTATTTGCATTTTACATTACCTAGTTAAAATTTCTGTCTGACATAAATATCCTGCAATAACTATCAGATGTAAACGCACCCTCATTGCTCGCGATAGACATATATATCTCAAACATGAATTATTTGCATTTTACATTACCTAGTTAAAATTTCTGTCTGACATATGTAAATATCCTGCAATAACTATCAGATGTAAACGCACCCTTATTGTTAGCGATAGGCATGTATATCTCAAACATGAATTATTTGCATTTTACATTACCTAGTTAAAATTTCTGTCTGACATAAATATCCTGCAATAACTATCAGATGTAAACTCACCCTTATTGTTCGCGATAGGCATATATATCTCAAACATGAATTATTTGCATTTTACATTACCTAGTTAAAATTTCTGTCTGACATAAATATCCTGCAATAACTATCAGATGTAAACTCACCCTTATTGTTCGCGATAGGCATATATATCTCAAACATGAATTATTTGCATTTTACATTACCTAGTTAAAATTTCTGTCTGACATAAATATCCTGCAATAACTATCAGATGTAAACTCACCCTTATTGTTCGCGATAGGCATATATATCTCAAGCATGAATTATTTGCATTTTACATTACCTAGTTAAAATTTCTGTCTGACATATGTAAATATCCTGCAATAACTATCAGATGTAAACGCACCCTTATTGTTCGCGATAGGCATATATATCTCAAACATGAATTATTTGCATTTTACATTACCTGGTTAAAATTTCTGTCTGACATATGTAAATATCCTGCAATAACTATCAGATGTAAACGCACCCTTATTGTTCGCGATAGGCATATATACCTCAAACATGAATTATTTGCATTTTACATTACCTAGTTAAAATTTCTGTCTGACATATGTAAATATCCTGCAATAACTATCAGATGTAAACGCACCCTTATTGTTCGCGATAGGCATATATATCTCAAACATGAATTATTTGCATTTTACATTACCTAGTTAAAATTTCTGTCTGACATATGTAAATATCCTGCAATAACTATCAGATGTAAACGCACCCTTATTGTTCGCGATAGGCATATATATCTCAAACATGAATTATTTGCATTTTACATTACCTAGTTAAAATTTCTGTCTGACATTTGTAAATATCCTGCAATAACTATCAGATGTAAACGCACCCTTATTGTTCGCGATAGGCATATATATCTCAAACATGAATTATTTGCATTTTACATTACCTAGTTAAAATTTCTGTCTGACATATGTAAATATCCTGCAATAACTATCAGATGTAAACGCACCCTTATTGTTCGCGATAGGCATATATATCTCAAACATGAATTATTTGCATTTTACATTACCTAGTTAAAATTTCTGTCTGACATAAATATCCTGCAATAACTATCAGATGTAAACGCACCCTTATTGGTCGCGATAGGCATATATATCTCAAACATGAATTATTTGCATTTTACATTACCTAGTTACAATTTCTGTCTGACATATGTAAATATCCTGCAATAACTATCAGATGTAAACGCACCCTTAGAATTGTAATTCTCTCCGAATACTGCATAAGTTATCACAATAAATTTTTGAGGGAATCCACTTTTAAGTCAATACAAAAATATATATTTTAATAGATATTAATCTTTACGTTTTATATCACACATTAATACAATGAAGTAGTCAAAATTTACTCCATTACTCTATTAATGAATTTTAGTTAATAATAATAATAATAAAGTAACAGGAAGAAACGCTTCATTTCAGTTGAGAATGTCCATGTCTTTAATATTTTATAGAAATATCATCTGTCCTATTTATTCGCTCCATTTACAGAGATATCTTCATATGAATTCGATCATATTTATAATTGTGATGTGAAGAGATAATCCTGCAATAACTATCAGATGTAAACTCACCCTTATTGCTCGCGATAGGCATATATATCTCAAACATGAATTATTTGCATTTTACATTACCTAGTTAAAATTTCTGTCTGACATAAATATCCTGCAATAACTATCAGATGTAAACGCACCCTCATTGCTCGCGATAGGCATATATATCTCAAACATGAATTATTTGCATTTTACATTACCTAGTTAAAATTTCTGTCTGACATATGTAAATATCCTGCAATAACTATCAGATGTAAACGCACCCTTATTGTTAGCGATAGGCATGTATATCTCAAACATGAATTATTTGCATTTTACATTACCTAGTTAAAATTTCTGTCTGACATAAATATCCTGCAATAACTATCAGATGTAAACTCACCCTTATTGTTCGCGATAGGCATATATATCTCAAACATGAATTATTTGCATTTTACATTACCTAGTTAAAATTTCTGTCTGACATAAATATCCTGCAATAACTATCAGATGTAAACTCACCCTTATTGTTCGCGATAGGCATATATATCTCAAACATGAATTATTTGCATTTTACATTACCTAGTTAAAATTTCTGTCTGACATAAATATCCTGCAATAACTATCAGATGTAAACTCACCCTTATTGTTCGCGATAGGCATATATATCTCAAGCATGAATTATTTGCATTTTACATTACCTAGTTAAAATTTCTGTCTGACATATGTAAATATCCTGCAATAACTATCAGATGTAAACGCACCCTTATTGTTCGCGATAGGCATATATATCTCAAACATGAATTATTTGCATTTTACATTACCTGGTTAAAATTTCTGTCTGACATATGTAAATATCCTGCAATAACTATCAGATGTAAACGCACCCTTATTGTTCGCGATAGGCATATATACCTCAAACATGAATTATTTGCATTTTACATTACCTAGTTAAAATTTCTGTCTGACATATGTAAATATCCTGCAATAACTATCAGATGTAAACGCACCCTTATTGTTCGCGATAGGCATATATATCTCAAACATGAATTATTTGCATTTTACATTACCTAGTTAAAATTTCTGTCTGACATATGTAAATATCCTGCAATAACTATCAGATGTAAACGCACCCTTATTGTTCGCGATAGGCATATATATCTCAAACATGAATTATTTGCATTTTACATTACCTAGTTAAAATTTCTGTCTGACATTTGTAAATATCCTGCAATAACTATCAGATGTAAACGCACCCTTGTTGTTCGCGATAGGCATATATATCTCAAACATGAATTATTTGCATTTTACATTACCTAGTTAAAATTTCTGTCTGACATATGTAAATATCCTGCAATAACTATCAGATGTAAACGCACCCTTATTGTTCGCGATAGGCATATATATCTCAAACATGAATTATTTGCATTTTACATTACCTAGTTAAAATTTCTGTCTGACATAAATATCCTGCAATAACTATCAGATGTAAACGCACCCTTATTGTTCGCGATAGGCATATATATCTCAAACATGAATTATTTGCATTTTACATTACCTAGTTACAATTTCTGTCTGACATAAATATCCTGCAATAACTATCAGATGTAAACGCACCCTTATTGGTCGCGATAGGCATATATATCTCAAACATGAATTATTTGCATTTTACATTACCTAGTTACAATTTCTGTCTGACATATGTAAATATCCTGCAATAACTATCAGATGTAAACGCACCCTTAGAATTGTAATTCTCTCCGAATACTGCATAAGTTATCACAATAAATTTTTGAGGGAATCCACTTTTAAGTCAATACAAAAATATATATTTTAATAGATATTAATCTTTACGTTTTATATCACACATTAATACAATGAAGTAGTCAAAATTTACTCCATTACTCTATTAATGAATTTTAGTTAATAATAATAATAATAAAGTAACAGGAAGAAACGCTTCATTTCAGTTGAGAATGTCCATGTCTTTAATATTTTATAGAAATATCATCTGTCCTATTTATTCGCTCCATTTACAGAGATATCTTCATATGAATTCGATCATATTTATAATTGTGATGTGAAGAGATAATCTGCCTTTGAGTTTGAGAAGATGTAAATGATCGGGATTCGGCCATGTGTTAAATAAAATGTGCATTTTATAACTAAAATGACAGCCAGGCCATAGGTTTCCACCTTTACTAAATATCCATCGTGCAACAGAAAATGTTTTCAACGAGCTCTGAAATAAAAAAACTCAACCTGCTGCAGGGGGGACTTGAACCCCCATCTCTCGCATATAAATCCAAGGCGTTATCCACTGGACCATTTTCTATAAATTCTATAATTTATCTTCTTTTTGCAAAAAAGTGCCCATTATTTTAATATAATCTTTTTTTTCGGTACAATGTTATCCATCTTTATGACCGCATAGAGTGATCATCTCAATAATTAGTGTTCGAAGTAGGTAGGTAGGTACTACCTACCTAGTAGTATTGAATAAGAAAGAAATAATGTAGTTAAAAACTAATATATAATTAGTTATACAATAAACTGTATAATTATAATTATAAAACTAATATACATATAATTGAATATGAACCTGCTGCCTGTGTTTTGTGCAAATACTAGCACAACTGAAGTGGAGATGGGCCCATTTATAATTTTTTTGGATGAATTTATATTTCTAATTAAAAAAAATAAAGATATAAAAAAAACTTTTATTCTTCTTAATACGAGACGGAATATTTAACACCTTGGATAATTATTAAATATTATATAGCCACATCCTTCGACAGGTGCTTCATCATCGGAGCCATCTTCTTCCATCACTCACCTTCCTTATCTCTATGTAAATCTCATAATTTTTTTTACCTTGTTTCCGCCCTCCTTATATAGAGGAACCCCGCACATCAGGATGACTCCATACCATGAAACAATCCAGCGATAAGAAATTTTGACGTTTTATGATCCATCAATGCGATGTTAAAATTCTGTCTTTAAATCAAAGACATCTATGTATTATATGTGTGTATATATATATATATATATATATATATATATATATATATATATATACAGGGTGTCCCGTAAATGTCTAGTCATATTGTGAGAGGTGATAGACGACTCTTAGGGGAACAAAAAATGTTCTATGACGATTTTCCAAATTCTCACCCAGAAGGGAGAAAACGTCGTTTTATTGTTTTATCGAGACAAACGTGGTTTTTAGAAGAATAGTCGTTGTAGCTCCGTCTCAGGTGGTACTACTAGAAAGGAAGTGAAACCAATCAAAAGCTTAGTAAATTTACTATAAGACTAGTTGGGAGTAAACGTAAAAATGAATGAATGTAACTATGTATATCTTACCAAAAGTAAGCTATTCTAAATTTCCTGACATTTTCTTGATATTTCTTTTCAGTGTTACTCCTCAATGGGCAGGATCTGAGATTTCCGGGTTTCAGAAAAACTTCCTCATTTAATCAGCTTTCCATTCATGTATCACAACCCTGTGTTATTAAAGTATGTGAACGATTTAAGAACAAAAGTTTAAAAAAAAAAAACATGGATCTGTGAAAAGAAAATTATATTTTTTTCTTCAGTTTATTCAAAAAGCTGAAGAGAAATATTTATTTTTATAAATGTTTACATAAATATTTACTTACAACAATAAAAAAAAAATACTTCCACGAATATAAAAAAAAATCCTAAAACCGTAAATAAATAAAATACACATTTATTTTGAATTTGTTAATTACAGTAACTTATACTGGGTCCAGGAGGTGGCCATTAATGAACCCCAACCATACATTAACCTCAAAAATTATTATTTTTACCTAGATCACGCATTTGAACACATTTTTACAGGACTATGTACATCTTATTTATGAGGGATAGGATATTTAATTACCACAACAAACACCGCATGGGCTCACGAGAATCCCAGTGAGTTTCACAAGCGTATCCATCAGTATCAATTCAAGGTAAAGCATTTGTTTTCTAATTATAAATACCAGTAAAAATGTGTTCAAATGCGTGATCTAGGTAAAAATAATAATTTTTGAGGTTAATGTATGGTTGGGGTTCATTAATGGCCGCTTCCTGGACCCAGTATTAGTTACTGTAATTAATAAATCCAAAATAAATGTGTATTTTATTTATTTACTGTTTTAGGTTTTTTTTTTTTATGTTTGTGGAAGTAATTTTTTTTATTGTTTTAAGTAAATATTTACTTAATATTTATGTAAACATTTATAAAAATAAATATTTCTCTTCAGCTTTTTGAATAAACTGAAGAAAAAAATATAATTTTCTTTTCACAGATCCATGTTTTTTTTTTAAACTTTTGTTCTTAAATCGTTCACATACTTTAATAACACAGGGTTGTGATACATGAATGGAAAGCTGATTAAATGAGGAAGTTTTTCTGAAACCCGGAAATCTCAGATCCTGCCCATTGAGGAGTAACGCTGGAAAGCAAAATCAAGAAAATGTCAGGAAATTTAGAATAGCTTTCTTTTGGTAAGATATACATACTTACATTCATTCATTTTTACGTTTACTCCCAACTAGTCTTATAGTCAATTTACTCAGCTTTTGATTGGTTTCACTTCCTTTCTAGTAGTACCACCTGGGACGGAGCTACGACTATTCTTTTAAAAACCACGTTTGTCTCGATAAAACAATAAAACGACGTTTTCTCCCTTACAGGCGAGAATTCGGAAAATCGTCATAGAACATTTTTTGTTCCCCTAAGGGTCCTCTATCAACTCTCACAATATGACTAGACATTTACGGGACACCCTGTATATTCTCGTGTCGCAGTGTTTGTAACAAAACTCCTCTGAAACGGCTTGACCGATTTTTATGTATTTTGTTGTGTATATTCAGTAGGTGTAAGAATAACACGTAAATTATTTTTTATATCCCTATGTGATAAGGGTGCTCCACCCCAAATTTTATTTTTTATTTTTTGGACAAAATGTTTCGGTTTTTTTTTTTTTTTTTTTTTTTTTTTTTTTTTTTTTTTTTTTTTTTTAGCGCGGTTCCTCCCTCCCCCATAGGGAGGAACCCCGCTTATAAGGTTGATCTCATGAAACAATCCGGAAGTGCCGACGATATATATATATATATTTGTGTTCGCTCATTTCTGGCTTCCCTAATGGTCCGATTGTGATGAAATTTGGTACAAAAATCCGTCTTCCAATTTGAAAGGTCAAGTTCGTTAACCAGCAGAATCCGCCCACTGGAAGATGGCGTTTGGGGCGAAATTCGCGCAAAAAAATCGTAACGCTTACGTTTTTGAGTTCATAAGCTTGTAAGTACACGTTTTATAGGCTTCTTGGGCTATGAAAACGAATGAAACCATTTTCAAGGCGATAGCTTTAACCCTTTCGAGAAAATTGGAAAAATAGTTTTTGAATACCGTTTTTGGTTTGGGTACTTAGAATCATGGGATTCAGTTGAAACATTTTCTGCATGTTCTACTTTCATTAAAACTAATATGTTGAAATTTTTGTTACGTTTGGAGTTAAGGAAGGGTTAGAATAAAATATTTTATTAACAGACAAGAAAAGTTTTGGTAACTTTGTATACTTTCGTTAGTATCTCGAAAACCGTTGACAATCATGGGAAGCAGAAGGTTACCATTCGAAAGCTTACTAAATGCTCTACAAAAAAGGTTCTAAAGAAAGTTTTAATTAGGCGATGTCAACCGGAGAAATAAGTGCTTAAAAATGTATTTGACAATAAAACAGATTAAGTAAAATAAGAAGATCAATTTATTGTTAAAAATGTGCGTTCAAAGAGTGAGATCCCAGGGCTTTCCAAATGCCTCTGAGCGGAGGCCTTTCTGCCTGGGATAGCCATACAGGTAAGATTGTAAATCAAGACCTTTCAAGACTGGTTTGTTTGAGATTTCATTTGGATAGGTGTTTTGCTATTGATGTAAACAAAGTAATAACTGTTTCTATTCTCTGCCTTCATAAACACTAGAGATAAGAACGGAACCGCGCTAAGATGACTTAGTTCCTGCGAATCGGACTTTTTATGATTTGGCATTAAAAAGTTCATGAGAAATTTTCACCTTTCTACAACCGGCCAAGGGTGACCGTCTGGTAACACTTCGTGATGTAGGCAGCTTTAAAAATGTTGCTAATGATCCCAACAATCGACGCACCTTAAAAGATTAATTAAAAAAAAATAGGTAATATCGTCGATACAAAAGCAAAGTATCGAATGTGAAAAGTGGTTGGTACCTTATAGAGGACTTTATATATATTTTATCTTATTATATATTCTAATTAGACTTAATGCGCATTCGTTAGTTTGATTTTTTGTAATTGTAACAGAAAAATTGAAAATGAAAAATGTGTTTTTTCACATTCGACACTTTGCATTTGTATCGACGATATGCTTAGTATTCGTCAGAGTATAAATAATTTCTGCCTGTTCCCCGATGATAGACAAATCCTGTCAGAAGAAGGTTCTTAAGCGAGGGATACGTCAACTCGTTTGTGGGTGTGTGTGTGTGTGTGTGTGTGTGTGTGTGTGTGTGTAGAGAGAGAGAGAGAGAGAGAGAGAGAGAGAGAGGGAGGAGATAGAATGTGGCAAGGCCGTGTGGATGTTGTTTGGGCACTCCGGGTTTCCTAAAAGGTTGCTAGAGAAGCTGAGTCAGTCCCAAGACCGGTTTTCATTTAGGCACTAATTGCATCACAGTTATTTAGACTCCACCTTCAACCATTCACTTTGAATTTAAACACACCATTTAACATCTGATTCTTTATATAGGCTTATTATTCTTTGTCTCATTTCTGATTGGAAATAGGCAGAGTATACACTACATTCCTGTTAATCTAATCCCTCAATTTTAACTGGATGAATTTTCGGCTAAATTAAATTAATAGAAATGAAATGTGCTGCATAATTATGTTAGTAAAACCAAAACCTTTACAGCGAGCCCTAAAGATAGAACGATTGTGGGGATCCAATCCGGGTGTAAAAAAAATAGGAAGCTACCAGAAGACCTTTTTATTAATGTGCCGAAATAATCCTAGAAATGAATCAAGAAATATTGTTAGATATAAAAGACTATTACATTGACATAACCAGCTTATCATAAATTTATGATTCGTTACTCTGTAATTGAATAAAACATGTTTCTTGTAATTGAAATACCGAAATCTCCGAATGAGATCGTCCAATCAAAAATTACTTGAGAACCTTTTTTGTAAGAAAAGTAAGCTTTCGAATGGTTACCTTCTACGATTTCCAATCGTTTTATATATATTTATGAAAACTCCCAAAACTGCTCATGTCGATTAAGATTCCCCTCCCCCCCCCTAGTACTTCCTAAACTGCCAACGTAACCAAAATTTAAATATCTTCCTTTCGATGAATTTCAAACATCTAGAAAAAGTTTCAACTGAATCCCGTATTTCTAAGTACGCGAACCGAAAATTAGTTAGAAAAACTAGTTTTTTTTTTTACACTTTTCTCGAAAAAGATTACAGAAATCGCCCAAAACTGCAACTGGCTTATATATCTGTACCCGGAAGGTAAAGGACACCAGTTCACATATTTGTAATTGTTCAGGAGAGCCAATTTTTAGATATTTTCTTTCGGTTATGGTGGTCAGGAAGTGAGTGTAAGCAACTGCCTAATTGAATCTAGGAAGTATTTCCCGAAGGATACAGTTCTGGGAAACATACACATATCTCGCAGGATAATAAACAGGTCTTTTTTTGTTAACGGCTAATCGATTGGGAATAATTTCAGGAATTGAATCGGGGGATAGTGCAGTTGCGAGTCAAATGGGGGGGGGGGGACTCTCGTTCCTATTTATTGTGAATTCATAATAAAGATTATTATTATTTAAACTGGTTTTCTCCGTTTCCAGAGGATTCAATTTACTTCGGGGAATTTATATCCATCCGAAATAAATAATTTATGTACTTTTAGCACTTTCCTCCGAAGGAAAGTAGCTATTGAGGTTGGACTCATGACGGAATTTTTGAAAAATTTCTTCAAATCATTATCGATCCTACCTAGTAGACACCGAAAATGACCCCCGTTAAAATTTATATATATCTATATATATATATATATATGCATATATATATATATGTGTCTGTTAACACGATAGCGGCCAGAGTTTTTGTTTTTTCGTCACGAAACTTGGTATATAGCATTCAATTAGCAAACGATTGAACGAGTTCGTTAACCACCAAAGTTGGTCCACCGGAAGGGGGGGTTTACCCGAACCCAAAACACTAATTTGACTATGTCAGCCGTAATATTTGTTATATTTCAACGAAACTTGGTATTCGTAGTGGTAATATAGAGAGAAAAGTAAGATATAAAAATGAACTAAATCGGTTCATTAGAAGGGGGGGTTTACTCCGGACCTACAATACCAATTCGCCACTACCAGCCGTGATTTTTGGTATATTTCGATGAAACTCGGTATTCGTAGTGGTAATTCACAGGTAAATAACTGTTGTAAAAATAAACTAAATCGGTTCATTAGGAGGGGGGGTTTACTCTGGACCCACAATACCAATTCGCCACTACCAGCCGTGATTTTTGGTATATTTCGACGAAACTCGGTATTCGTAGTGGTAATCTACAGATAAATATGTGTTGTAAAAATAAACTAAATCGGTTCATTAGAAGGGGGGGTTTACTCTTGACCCAAATTCTTAATATACTCATACCGGTCGAAATTTCAGCTGTATTGTAACGAAACGCGGTATACGTCGTGGGTAACTCATGAGAAAGAAGTGTTGTAAAAATGAGCTGAATCGGTCAATCTGAAAGCGGGGGTTTAATTTGTAATATATTTCAATAGAAAAGCCCGTCAGACGTAGGTTCACAAAGCCGCCGCAAGGAGCGCTTTCTACCACTAGAGTGACTGTATCCTGTTCCTGCGTTAGATCAAAATACGATAATATGAGGTTTTTTGTATTTATTACGTAGTGTAATAGGTACCATGTGTAAACATAACTCTGGAAGCAAATTATTAATTGATCAGTTACTCATTACAAATTTAAAAGAGAACTATTCATGTTTTTATTTTATTTATGTAGGATATTTTAAGCAAATTGTTCTGGAAAGCAATCTACACTACCCAAATTCTGAGGAAAGTGCTTAGTTATGCAGCTCCTGCGTGACGGACTTTTTATACATACAGCCCTATCCTGGCTAGAAAAGGGATAACCCGTCTTAAAATTCACGCCCATTATTATTAACTACGAATTTTAGAACGGGTTATCTATAGGTTACCACCCTTTTTTAGCCAGGATAGGGCTGATGCCTTATCTTTTTTCTTAAGAAAATCCACCACCTCATTCATAGTAGGAATCGAACAAACGACTCTTGGCACAGAGTGTCACGCTTAACACTCACGGCCACCCTGAATCCAGCAGTACACCATGCCGTTCTCAGGTTCGCTTTTGGAGACCAGGTAATACAATCGCATGAATGCACCATACAAGTGTCCAGTCTATTTCATGCGTTTTTGCGTATTTCTTGGTTTACATTCTGGCAGGAGCGGGAGAAGGATCACTCTTCACCAAGCTCAGGCCAGTGCTTGATTGTATACTTTTTAAAAGGCTCGCACTGCTTCGATGTCAAGGTCTGGTAAATTATTCCATCTGGAGCAGACCTCACTCGACATTCCTACCGCTTGAATGCATTTTATACCTAATGCCAGATGTATCTATCTCCCAGGGAAGGTGATCCTGGGGTGTGTACTGAGGATGACCTTATGTCAGTGTTTAGTATAGTGTGTTTACGGTGTACTGTTACTCGGGAAGGGAGGGTTGTAAAATCATCAGTCGCTTCCTTATTGGCATTACCAACAAAAAGAAAACAGTTATAATCTATATATATAAATATCACGTGTCTGTCTGCTTCTCCGTTTGTCTGTTTGTTCCTTATACAAACCCTCACCAAACATTTATTTTAACCAAACTTGGAACACTGGCAGTTCTTGATACGGGAAGTCTCGTAGGCTAGGTCAAAAACGTCTACCAGCTGTCTGTCTGTATGTTTGTTCCTTATACAATTCCACACCGTTTGACCGATTTTGACCAAACGTGGCACACATGTAGGTATTGATACGATGAGTGTCATAGGCTAGGTCAAAAACGTCTACCAGCTGTCTGTCTGTACGATTGTTCCTTATACAAATCCACACCGTTTGACCGATTTTGACCAAACGTGGCACATAGGTGACACGGGGTGAGTCATAGGCTAGGTTAAAATCGTCTATGACTCACAGTTCGGAGATCACGAGTTCGAAACAATGAACCCAAATAGTTACAGACTTGCGTTATAAGATTTTAATATTAATTATATGGTTTCTAATTATTTTTTGCTTTTATAGATGCAGAAAGTAGATGTAGCATTGCACGCCGGGTAACAGCTAGTTATTAATAAAAAAACTGTTATATAAGTTAAAGAAATAAGTTGCTAGCGAAAAAACAGATAGTGTGGCCACTATGTGTTAACTAGAGGGCAGGCAAACACACAAAGATATATAGATTTTTATAAATTTTAATGTATCATTTTTGGAATCTAGTAGGAAGGATTGATGAAATTTGAAGACATTTTCCAAAATGTCTTTCATGAGTGCAATCTCAATAGCTACCTCCTTCGGAAAGTGCTAATAATTACTGAAAACAGTAAAATGATCCATGGAATAGGGAGAAAAAGGAATCAGATAAGAAGGTTTATCTGAAGTAATCTCTGATCCTCATGATTATCTGATTAGAATAGCTTTAAAAAAGAAAAAAAAACATCTGGGAAAACACCAATAGGCAATTTCACTAGGAAGAAGAGGTAGATGAAATATCTAACAAAATCTGCTGAAATACAGATGAAAGTTCTGCTGGGGAATACTCTAAATATATATAAATGCAATTTTTTATCGTTATGGCCTCAAAATTAATATAAATTATTTTTTTATTTCAGGAAAGAGTCCAGGCCAAAGACCCGCCATCATTGTACCTAAAGAAGCTTAGGACGTACTTAGACCCGAAAGCTTCAAGGAGTGCCAAGGTAAATAGAGCAAATTGAATGTATACGTGATTTTATTTCTATTCCAATGCTCATTATTTTTGTTTGTTCTTAAAAGATGAAAAAACTGAGATCTTATCATCACGTTCATATATATGTTTCTCTTTTTTAGAAAAGGAAGATGCTTGGAGATTCAACATCAACCCAAGTACTCAGGGATCTAGAAATTTCTCTAAGAACTAACCACATTGAGTATGTCACGTTATATATTTTTTTAATTTCACATTCACAATTATAATCCACTGATCTAATGAACACATTTTCTTCCAGGTGGGTTCGTGAGTTCCTTGACGACGAACACAGGGGACTGGATTACCTAATAGGTTACTTAGGATTTAGGCTAATGATGATGAGAGCTGAAGCAAGAAATGTAGTTCGGTCATCGTCTGAAGATAGCTTATCTCTAAATAGTAAGTTTATGTTTTGAGCTAATTGCAGTCATTTCTTACTATTTTATTTTTGTTTAAACTAGTAAAAACCCTAATTACCATGTTGTTCAGACATTTGAGCAAAGAGAGAATGTACTTCAAGTATTTGCTTACATAAAAATGTAATGGAAATATATTATAAATGAGGTGTAGATAGTTAGCCGTCGAGGTGATAAGCGGTCTAGGAATAGTTGGGATTCAGCTAGGAAAACATCAATACAATTTTGTGAAAATCTGTATTAAGGACGTTTCAGCTACTATTTGGTAGCCTTCATCAGCTAAAAGACAAAACACTAATGCAGAATTAATAAAAAGAATAGTTAAAAGATACATTTACAAATAAAAATCAATTATCAGGACATTTAATTGTTAACACCAATAAGTAAAAGAGCAATATAAACAGGTAAGTTAACAATACTTTATTTCCTAGAACTTAGCTAACAGTATGGACAGATAAACAGAAATGTAAAAATTTAGAATGAAATAAGTACCAATGAACAGACAGTAATAATATTGTTTTAATATTTAATAATAACTAAGGTACTACATACCAATGAGTGCCAGGTGGTAAAGAAAGACCAAAGTACACTGTTAAGAGACCATGGTAAAAATATATACAAAAATCGTATTCATGTTTTCTTTACCGAATCCCAACTATTCTCCGACTGCATATATTATAAATGTTCGCAATTCTTGGAGCTTCTTTGTTTACTGCTCACATCTCTAATTTAATATAAAAATAAACATGTGATAGGTTACTTTTCATCGTGGTTTTATTCAATTTATGTGATAATTTGAAAGACTCAGAAAAAAACAATAGAATTTTTTAAGGGAAAAGGATTTAATAGGAAAATATATGTAATAATGGGCACACTATTAATTTGCAGAAGAGAGATAATGGGTACAGATGTTAGTGTTATAAAGGCAAGTGTCATCTGCAAATTGGCCTTAGAAGAAGATCGCAAAATCAAAATCGAAATATCCACTAAATTATGCAAACATTTTCATTTATTCATAGACAAAGCAATATACAAGTTTATTAATTTATAAGTTAGAATTAAGAGTATGTGAGCGGAAACAATAACAAACAGGAAAAATTATTTAAGGGCGATTTTTGCTGATTCCCTCGATACAAACCCAATCAAGAGGTGTCACATTTATCTAGTATCTTTGCTCTTATTCCATACCCTAGGCATTTATTGTGGAAGAAGACTGCCAAAGAGCATACCGGAATGTCCAAATTATACATTTTGCTGATTCCCTCGATACAAACCCAATCAAGAGGTGTCACATTTATCTAGTATCTTTGCTCTTATTCCAAACCCTAGGCATTTATTGTGGAAGAAGACTGCCAAAGAGCATACCGGAATGTCCAAATTATACATTTTGCTGATTCCCTCGATACAAACCCAATCAAGAGGTGTCACATTTATCTAGTATCTTTGCTCTTATTCCATACCCTAGGCATTTATTGTGGAAGAAGACTGCCAAAGAGCATACCGGAATGTCCAAATTATACATTTTGCTGATTCCCTCGATACAAACCCAATCAAGAGGTGTCACATTTATCTAGTATCTTTGCTCTTATTCCATACCCTAGGCATTTATTGTGGAAGAAGACTGCCAAAGAGCATACCGGAATGTCCAAATTATACATTTTTCCGAAACATGCCCAGTTGAGTAAATCTGTGAGCGATCACTAAATATATATAAAAAAAAAAAAAATGAAATAAAAAAAAATATTATATATGTACTTCTTACCTATTAGTGGACATAGCTGTTTTATATGGCAAAAATTGTCTGCCATACATTTAAAATAGGTAACTGTATAAAAGAAATTAAGAGATTAATCTTTGTGGTAAATTAATTATTAGCAATTATTATTCTGTTAATTAATGTCAAGCGATAATGAGAAAAAAAAGTGTTCCCTGTCTCTATAATAATCTATGAATTATTTATTTTTAGCTGACCTATAGCTAAGACATTTAATAGATTTTCTTTAGAACAATATAACTAGTTTTCTTTCAAAAACATTTATTTATTATAATTAATACATTTTTTTTATAGCAATTACTAATAGTTTTTTCTTAACAGGCGGCCACAATGGAAACTGTAAGACTTCACGATTTGATCCACACGACTTGCGAAGAAGATCTCGGCATGCAGCGAAGCTAAAAATGGGAGACACCAAAGACGACATTCATATTTGTATTATGTGCCTCAGGGCAATTATGAACAATAAGGTAAAAAATATCCATTATTTCTCAGTGTTCTATAAAATAAAATTCTGTTTTACAGTAAAATTTAAAAAATATTGATAAAAGCAGTTTTTATGAATCATCCAAATCTTTCATAATTTATATTCCAATTCTACTGCTTTGTTAGACATTGGTTCCTACAAAATGTAACAAAACAATAAAATAAATACCAAACCAAATTCCTAATCAAAAATGTATTAAAATCTTATTTAATGATGTATATTCCTTCTAAAAATTGATTTGCTAATTGACAATTTTATATCACTCTCCACTAAAATGTGATTAATAAAATGCATTAAAAAAAAAATGGTGCATGATATTAATAATGTTTTATTCTAATAATAAAGGTGAAATACAAAATACTCCCTGATTCACGTATGATTAGTTTAGCTACAAATTTAATTATTTTTTTAGATCTATATTAACCTCATAAACCTCATTGTAATACTCTTTTTTTGCTCTAATTTTTTATTCATTACTTATTTTTATATCTTTTTTCTTTTCAGCACGGCTTTAGTCTGGTTATTCAAAGCACTGATGCCATCAATGGAATTGCACTGAGTTTGACCCATAAAAGTCCAAGGTAATTTATGTTGCTAGGAATAAACTGTTTATTAGATTATTATTTTGTTTGAAATTACTTTTCTTCAATTCTTTGGCTTACTGAATATTAATTATTTTCCCTCTTTTGTGGGTTACATTGACACACATTAGGTGTACTGCGAAAAAAAGAACTAGGTAGTGCACACTAGCCTTCCTCGATCATCCCCACCACACCTTCATTTCCCCCTACAACTTGGAGAGACAAGCCTCACACACCTCGTGCAGTCGTGTTTACTTATATTTTCTTTAACGTTATTAGTTAGTTCCAGCTCTGATAGTGATAATGAATACATGGATGTGTAATACCCACATCACATAACTACTTTTTTTTTTTTTAATTATTTTATTTATTGTGACGGCGAGTGATGGGGAAGGCCTACTTCTCCTTTGGCCCTGCCCCTGGTTCTTATGTCCCTGGTCGAGTTATAGTCCTCCCGGTTAGCACCTAACTTTCTCAGTCCTTTCAAAATTTGACCTCTGGCCCTTCCCAATCCTTCCATTTGCTCTATGAATGAAATTCTTGGACGTCCTTTGGGCCATTGCCTAATGGGCAAATATTCCATAGTCTTGAATGAATCCCATTGCCTCTCTATTTTCCAGACATCCCCGAACCATTTCAGCTGCCTCTATTATTTTTTCTATGACAGGATTCACATTACGCTTACCCTTGATAGGCTTCATCCGTGAATGTTAATTGGGAGAATTTTATTAAAACATTTACTTAAAACCTCATCTTGGCTTGAGAAATCTTTGCTAAAATGTTTATTTTCTGTGTTTAGTACTTTTTAAAAATGGTCTTTTTTTTATTTCTGTAATTAACTTAGCTATACTTTGATCAATTTCTAGAACAAAGGCATTGGTTTTGGAGTTACTTGCTGCCATCTGTCTTGTGAAAGGAGGACATGAGATAATCCTGGAGGCTTTTGATCATTTCAAGGAAATTTGTCAGGAAAAAAGACGATTCGAAACACTCATGACATACTTCGTTAATTATGAAGCATTTCATGTTGAATTCATGGTAAGTTATTTATATAAATTAGAGTAAATGTTACACTAATGAAAAATGTTCATGTTGAACTTTATTTAACCGAAAACAATACTTCATATCAAAAATTATCAGGCGGATGATCAATAAAACTGAAGGAGCGAGTTTAATGCGCAGGAATCAGGAGCAAGCATGATCTTATTTATTTACGGAGCTCCACAACACCAAGGTGATTTGCTCACATAAATAGGCATATCAATGGCCTAGAATGAAAACTTCATATCTAAAAAAATAAATAAATGTAAATAACTTTTATATGTTATTAGATGGATATTATGGCTACTGAGAAAGATACAAGGCTTGCTTCTTTGTCGATGGAGCCCGGTACGAGTAAGATTAAGTTTCTTTGGCACTCAAGTATTATGGAATAGGAGCTTATCCATCTAATAATTTATAGAAGCTATTAAGGTATTTTTTTGAGATTCGAGGTATTCATTCTTGGCCATCAATATGCCAGAATCACTAAGAAAATATAACAAACCTTGATTGCCTTTTTATTTTTAGGTTAATTAGTTTCGTCCTAAGGACTTTTATCATGATAGATATTAGTTTCTAATAATGTGTAGTTTTATTATAGAAACAAAATATTTTGGCATTCATCTAATAGTAATTGCTTCTTTACTAGCCAATCATACCATGGATGTTATAATATGAAATAATTGAGGCATTTCATGGTTTAAAAGAAAAGTTGTAGCAGAATAAAGAAAAATCTATTATGTTTCTATTCTTAGGTATTATAATGCATTCTCAGTTGCTTAATTGAGTAATCTCACATGAAGGACATTCACAGACTCTATACCTTCCTCAGTGAAATATATTCCATATGTTATTGGCGTTTCACTTAAGATTTTTTTTTTCTTTTATCATTTATTTACATCAATGTAAATAACTTAGGAATGTGGGGAAAATGTCAATACTTCCATTCACTTCCATTTAAGTTACCGGTGCGATTGTTTTTAATTTACTTCCCATCTGACTGATAATTTTTTTTTTTTTTTGTTTGTTTGGAATGAGAAACTGAATGGGCCCGAGCTCCATATGGTGCTTGACGTCTCTAGGAAGGAGTGGGCACCATACGATGCTCTCAGTCCAGCCGTAAGGACTTGATGAGCACCTTATGGTGCTTGCCTTATTGAACGTGTTAATATTTATTTTTGCTAAAATAAAAGTAGTCTAAAAAAAAAAAAGAAAAAAAAGATTATTTTTTAATATGAAATGGATCTAAATGCCTTATCCCACCATGGATAATTTTGTAAAAGCCTTTGAGGAAATTTGATCTCGAGCAGAGTGTCAGATAATCTCTTCTTACTTAATATTGAAGCGGAAGGTTGTATATTCAAATATAAAGAATAACCGTTACCTCTCCAAGAGCAATTTTTGTTGTTGTTTACACTGTAGGAATCTTTGCAGAATGTTTCCTTTATTGTTACATAATACTATCATTTATATGTTAAATTTATGATATAGATTTTATTTAAAATATCATAAAATTAAATAACTTTTGATTTACATATATTGAGTATTAAATTTAAAAAAAGTTGTTTTAAAAAATATATGCCGAACATATAAATAAGAAAGTGTTAATTGAGATATTTGATAAATTTGACGCGATTTTTTTAATTTGACAATATATAAAACAGTTTTATTCTAATTGATATAACTTATTTATTTAAATTTTAACGTCCGTTATAATTAACTGAGAATTTTAGGTCGGGTTTTCCTTTTCTAACCAGGATAGGACTGATGCCTATGATCTATAATCATCACGAGGTTCGATTCTCCCCTAGAAGTAATGATTTTCTAACAAGACCTTGCTAATACTGAGACTATCCACCCACAAAAAAATTGTGTTTTTTAAATGTACATATTTTTGTATCAAACAATTTTTTTTTTTTTTTTTTTTTTTTTTTTTTTTTTTTTTTTTTTTAGGTGGCATGCATGCAATTTATCAATATTATTGTGCATTCTGTTGACGACATGAACTACAGGGTGCACTTGCAGTATGAATTTACTCAACTAGGACTTGATTCGTATTTGGATAAACTCAAGTACACTGAAAGTGAAGAACTTCAAGTAAGTTATTTATTTAAACATACATTGTTCTGTCCTTCAAAAATTAATAAGATATTATCGTTTATTTCATTGGTGATATGTTGTAAATTAAAGATAAATAAACGGTCTCTATAAAATAATAAATACATTTTATAATGTTATTACATTACACAAAATTTAATTAGAATACAGTTTCTCTCTTTAAATTGCTCTTTTACTCCTTGTCAGTTTTTTTCTGTTGTGTATTACTACATTTTATAAGATCCTATTTATTTTCTGGGGTTTTCATTTATGATTATTATTTTTAATTCATATTCATTATTTTGTCTGAAAATTCTAAACATTTTAAGTCTGACATTTTCTTATAAATATGCAAATTGCCTTTGTTTTGGACCAGAATTACTAATAAATAAAAATATTGAATTAGCCTATAAATAAAAAGACAACTCCAATTTCTCTAAGCCTTCTATTGAATTTTGTAAAAAAAAAAAAATATATATTTTACGGCGTTTCAAGGAATGGGCTATTAGTGCCGGGCTATCTACAGGTTACCACCCTTTTATAATGTCAACAGTACGTGGACATTATCCCATTCTGGTACTGTCCATGACCAACGTTGATTAACTTCAGTGATCAACCGGAACCGGTGTATTCAATGTGGCTATGGCCGAGAATTTTCTAAAGGAATGAGAATTAGGTGTTTTTTTTTGTCTAGCTTTAGCTATGGAACAACTTATTTATTATATACTTCTTGATTTACTAACTTTATTTCGTTGTAGTTAAAAAGAAAAATGAACAAATCAACGATTTTTTTCTCTTTATAGTTGTATTCATATAGTATTTTTTAGTACAAGAATCGCCTGATCACATGGGTTTAAGATAGACCATCTAGTTACTTATTTAGAAAATCCTTTGAAATATTTTGAAGTCTTTCTATTAATTTGTGGTATTTATTATCATATGACCGACTTCAATTTGACAATATTTATTAATTTTATGGGGGGGGGGACAAATAAATCATAATTTGTTAACTTAGCTTTGTTGTAATCTGTAACCATTTAATAGTAAATACTATGGACTATATTTATTAACGCTCTTGCAAATTTATTTTTTTACAAATATAACACATTCTTGAGTGTGGTATTAAATGTTAATAATCCACTCATTATAAATTAAAATTTGAATACAACACTCATATGGTTACCTTCATATGTCCAGAAAGGAGGACAAATCCCGTAGTTTAACAACAACTGACACTGATAAGATATTTTGAATGGAGAAATAGGTCACATTTGTGTAGCACATTCTTGTTATTAGGGAGTTTAGAGAGAACATTAAATTTAGTTATCATTCAGAGCTCATTTAGTGGAGTTATTTTAGGGTTTTCTTGCTTAAAATTATGTTTTTATTAATTAAAAGAGCTATTTTTTATGAAAATTTGTAATCAATTGTATACCTTAATTTTTGAGAAATTAACTATAATAACTGTAAAGAATTGAACTAAAAAGTTGTTTTAATAATAAATTCATTGACCCTAATGTGTTTTTACTCTCATTATGATGTAAACTTGTTTTAACTGAACAGAATTACCTTGTATCTGCAATGATCCTCTTCATGGATGTCAGAGTACAGACTTTGTTTACATTCTGTAAATCCTTTTTCTATGTTTGACTTTTCATTGACTCTTTAATGACACAGTTGATTTAAAAACTTAGTGTTTTTAGACTATTATTTTTTAATTACTTTTATCATAATGACAAATGGTTTCTATGAAGTGTACATAGATGAAAAAGAGAAGAGGAAGGGATTCAGATTTTCTAGATTTAAGAAATGCTGGAAGAATTTTAAGGTTTGTTTTGTTTGTTTAATGCTTTGAAACTTCTTAAAAACTGGCATTTTTATCTGTTTGATGAGTTTTTTTGCCTTACAAGTACGGCTTGGTATTTTTAAATAATAAACAAAATAACAGAATATTTATATCATATGATATAAATCTTTACAATTAGATTTTGATTTCCTTAACCTATTTTGTTTTATTATAGTTTGTTTTTATTTATAATTATGTTTTAGTATTAATGCTTTAGGTTCATTTTTGTTTTTCATTAAGTCATTGATTCTGAAGTGTATGCTAATACAGCTTATTCTATTTTCTGTAGTCTTGAAAACTATTTGGTTTCTCTTGGTAAAGTTTTAATGTGATTATTAAACCCCTATTATTTCCATTCTAAAAAACAAAACAAACATATGATTAAGGGTTGATATTAATTGAGGGCCCCAGAAGTCAAAGGGTCTAAGTGACATTTTTGAAAAAAAAAATGAGTTCCCAGACAAAGGAATGGGTTGTCAACACTGTATTCTATCTTGTGGGTGGTAAAGAGATCCAAGTGATTTTCTAGACAGTTACTTCCACCTAGCTTGTGTTCTCCTGAATATTGTCACTTTTGTAATATTAAGTTCAGAAGAAAATTAAGGGATCTTTGTGCCGATTCTCCTATTATTTTGCTTATTAATCATAAACCAGATGATGTACCTATTATGTATCATCGATAATAAACAGCTAAGGACCTGAGGATACGTCCAGTGTGATCGGAACTGTAAAAATCTAGGATTTGCTATTACCAAATATGTTCAACTTTGACTCCATTTTCCTCAAAACATTGAATTTGTTACTTAGACCCCTTGACCTCTGGGGTCCTCAATTGTAAAAACTGACACAATTAGTGATTTCCCTCTAAAGTGAAATCATTCAGATCGCGAAAATTTCATTTGGACAGTAAATAAAAACCACTTATTAATTTATTGTAATAATTTGTATGTTTATTGCGTATACACATTAATTTACAATACTCTTTTATATCAGTAGTACTCAGCAATGATTACAAATCAATTCCTGCCAAATTGAGAATTTTATTTCCTGCACAATCAATTTCCAGTCACTTGACCGATGACTTCACATTCATGATACTTTTCTGTCACCTGTGATGTCCAATTTGACGATACCGCCAGCCATAAGGCATATTCATGTCAAAATAAGTTTTTATTTTAAATATATTTGATAAAAACATTTTTTGAGAGCTGCTTATTAACAATTTTTCTTATTCTGCATTCTTTGCTAGGGAGTATTTTTGTTACTAAGACGATGGCTCTTGTCTCTGGCAGTAGTTTTCGTAGTGTTATGTCTCGTAGGAATCCCATCCCAATTCCCAAGACGCGTCCATTATTTTTATTGCTTTTATTTTTAAATATTTTATAACCTTGCTGTTAATAGACTTAACTTAATTTATATATAATAACTTTTTTTATGATTGTAATTCGAGGATGATCAGTTTAATGAGAATAATCTATAAGTCATCTTTAGCGTTGACCGTTATTGATGCGTTTACCGTAGTTTGACAGGGTTCGGTCAGGGTATCTTAATGTCTACACATCCATGAGGCCTAGTTCTCTGTCTTCACATCGCCCTGATGAAGGCTTCAATATCAAGCCGAAACGCCGGCTAACAATAAAACTCATTTCCCCTATTAAAAATGTAGTTTTGTTAAGATACCATGACCAAACCCTGACAAACTATACTTTCACATAAGTCATCTTAGGTTCCCTGAAGTGTTTAGTTGAGAAAGTTAGCGTACTACTTGAAGAAAGCCTTTTTTATTTCTTATCTTTTTTTTTTTTTTAACGAGAACTTCTTCAACCGTGTTCGGATGCTTTAAAGGTTTGGTTTTACTGATATGGTCTATTAGCTTTCACTAATAGCCATAGTCAACAACTTAAAACATATGAAGATAAAAAGAAAATGGGAAAATGTATTCGTTACACAATCTACTATTTTTACTCAAGTAGGTGCTTTTAATTTTTCCTATCCAGCTATGGGTGTTTCATCTTCATACGAATAAAATCCAGCTATTTTTTTTTTTTTTTTTTTTTTAAACCAATAGGATAATTTAAAAAAAACAAAAAACATGCTAAGTATATAACTATTACCAATCTACCATTCTTTAATAGAGGCATTGCGGATATGAAGGGTGAACTCAACAAAAGGTAATTTTGAGGAAAATGCTTTCGAATATTTTTCCCATAAGGGCAAAGTCCACTAGAGTATATTCAAAACATTTTTTCGTTGTGGGATGTCTCATTGTTCAAATTATATGATAATTGAACCTCGTCAATTATCATATAATTTGAACCACACTAAATCCTCAATTAGTGTGAACTTCACATTCAACGAAAAGAGCATTTTATTCATTCAGCGGACCGTTAGTGGAGTGTTAAGTTCGCCTTTTGTATCAGCTTTGCTATGGCAATTTCCAGCCAGCTTCTGAACTTTCTCTGAGTATTTTGAGAGGGAAAAAAAGGCGAACTCTCCAAAAATATTCCTGTAGATTCTTCTGACTAGATGATGAGTTCACTCTTCGTATCCCCAATGCTTCAATTATATTATCATGGACACTCCATACCTAAGGTTGTGGGCTTGATTCTCAGATGCGTAGGCTTTTCTGTAGAAGGTGGTAATCTGTAAAAAAATCTATGCTAAAATGCACATTAAGAATTTAAATAAATAATTGATTAAAAGTGACACCATTCAATCCACTTATTATATATCAGGCAGAAATTCATAAAAAAAAACACGTGAATTAATAAATATGATTAATTAATCACAGCTCAACTAGTTCCACACTTTTCGTGCGTCATCAGGAGCTAATCATAAAATTATATAAAGCCACTGTAAGAAAGTCAACCTTCCACTCTCAGGGTCACATTGTTTTAGGGAATATAATCTCTGATTTTTTTTTTTTTAACACAAATTTGAAAAAAAAAGGAATAATCACTCAAAGCTTCTCACGGAAGATAATAATTTCCAATTGTACTTACATGTATACTCATTATTAATGACCCTGTGGCTTAGACAGGGTTATTGGTAAGTTGACCCACATCCATCACAAGTTGATAGTTTTGGTCCGAACAAACTTAAAATTTTAAGCCTTATCCAGAAGTTACCCGTTTTCACAATGTTTAATATTTTAATTAAAAAAAAAAAAAAAAAAAAAAAAACAAGTCACTCTTGCTTAGGTGTTGGGTATTTTTTTTTTTTTTATTTCTAGCATTTGAGCTGAAAGTTATTTTTGTTTTTTAAACAAAACTATCAACATTTTATGAGGCAACGGATGTTGCGACCCAATAACTAATTAATTAATTTTATAACAATTTCCTACGAAGATGAAGGTCTGCCGTTTTTAAATGATATCCTCAGAGTTTTCATTTCCTCTCTCCTAATTTTTGTGGAATGAATTATTTTAAATCTTTATATTACTCTATGTATTTTACAGGTACAAATTTCTGCTTACCTTGACAATGTTTTCGATGTGGGAGCACTTATGGAAGATAGTGAAACGAAGGCAGCAGCAATGGAAAAAGTGGCAGACCTTCAGGATGAACTGGGACATGTAATGCATTATTGCTATTACAATTTTTTAGATCTGCTAATATACTACTACTTAGATACATTGTTTATTAAATACATAGCATTTTCTACCAATATGACAAATGATATTGCTCTACATAGTCTGTCAGGGCTGTTGTGCATGCAATTCATGTACTTTCAACATATAAGGTTTTCCCCTTTTCAGTCTTGGCATTGACATATACGGAGTTAATAAGTTCAATTTATTTCTAGTAATTAATTCACTTATATTTTTTTTTTACCTATTTGGCCCTCAGCTCCAAAGCCAAAAAGCATTTGTCGATGTAAAAAAACTATAGTGGCAAATGGAGCCCATTTCCCCTTCATGAGTTGGCGATCAAGGTGTTAAGAGACAGCATAGGACACAGAATAAAAAGACTTTCATATATATTAGTTTAACACTTTTTCTGCGGGTGGCATTACAGAAGGACACTAGCGATCCTACCTGCTTACGAGTGTCCCTTTGGAAGGAAACTTTTCCATTACTTTTCCCTTTAGATTCAAAAGGCTCGTAAATAGAGGGATTTTACTTTTACAGCTCCAGGTAAAGACAGTTGCCATCAGTATTGTTTGGGCTTTCCAACAGTGTTTTCCGTTTTCAAATCGGCTGACAGAAAATTTTTATGAAAAAAAAATGTCTACATGAAAACTTCTAACAAAAAATGCTCCCGAAACTGAGGTATTCTCAAAAAATGACAGCCGCGGCAAAAGTGTTAAGTGATTCAAGATTATCTCATATATGTTATGTATATTCCATAGAAATATTATGAGTATTAACAGTTGACAGAAATAAAGAATCTTTAAAAATGTCGATAGGCCCATAGTAGACTGTCGATGATGGAGAGGGAAAGCTCAGTGCAGCTTG
This sequence comes from Gonocerus acuteangulatus, assembly GCA_946811695.1. Classification (NCBI taxonomy): domain Eukaryota; kingdom Metazoa; phylum Arthropoda; class Insecta; order Hemiptera; family Coreidae; genus Gonocerus; species Gonocerus acuteangulatus. The sequence goes on from OX328129.1 coordinate 50,631,979, forward strand.
GTGCCCTCGAGCGAGCGCTGATGGAAGCAGTTGCCGAGCGGGATAGGCTTATGGAAGGGAGGAGACAAGCAGAGGAGGAGGTCGCTACATTACGGAGGGAAGTTAGCAAAAGAGTTTCACCACAACCAAACAATTCTAGTCAACAACCAAACAGTTTAAATTCTGGTAAGAACCTTCTTTATTTAAATAGTTACATTTTTTAAAACTTTATTTAATGGTTATATTACAACGAAATATGCATTTGTTGTAAAGTATTGCATTCTCATTGCCAATGTTTAGGTCTAAATTGTAGGTCATAATAAGGACAGAATAAAACTTGAACTCTGTTATAAAGACATGTTATATTGAGAATAATGACTGATCACAGCTTATGTCCGTAATTCATTCCATGGGGGGGGGGGGATAAGTCGCCATAAGACAAGTGGGCATAAGAAAAATAATAAGTTGACTTTATTAATGCCCAAATTCACTCTGCTGAACCAGGAATACTTATCCCCGGTTTTGTATTTTATTTATAAAAGCATTTATAATAATTTATGGTCAGCAAAGGTATTTTAAGCTTACTAACAAATACATTTTAAATAAAAATTAAGAAGACAATTAAAATTGGTAGAACCTTTCCAAATTTTATATTTAGAAAATAATAATTAGAGCACACACACTATAACCCTAGTGTGCCTTGAGGTCAAGAATCAGATACCTCTACAGTGGCCTGTTACAGGACTGATTTTTTTTTTTTTACTTTTTTTTTAATCAATTTATAAGTAATACAGATTTTTACAACGGCTTATCTACAGGTTACCACCCTTTTCTAGCCAGGATAGGGCTGATGTATTTTCTTTTTAAAAAATATACAAGCACCACTCCTGGTGAGAATCAAGCCCATAACCTTATGTTTGGAGTGCTCATGCCTTAGTAATGGATTCGCAAAATTTAATTAAACTACATAAAAAAACTACTCATGTAAATATTTTGCAGGGGAGAGTCAACATTCATATCATTAATTATTTTGTGGAATCCATCCAAAGCTGCTATGTACTTTTGTTTTTTTATTCCAAAATTGAATAACAATATGAAAAGTAACAGTATATTATAATATTGGATGAATCCCACAAAAATAATTCCTTTCATTTTCTTCTTTCCTCTGCAAAACATTTACACAGTTTCAATTAACTTTTTTGTTTACATACAAAAAGAATTTTTTCCCCTTCTTTGGTCCTTGTTGAGGTCATATTTAAAAATAAGTCTCAAGAAGCTTTTTAAAAAACAATATTAGAAGGTGGTTGGTAACAGCTTTATTCAGTCGTCAGATATTTTATTTTCAAGTTATACATGGTGTGGCATATCACACACCAGGTTATTAAATTTTGTTATAATCTGGTGTGTGACATGCCGCACCATATGTAACTTGAAAATAAAATATATGAGGCCTGAATAAAGCTGTTACCAACTACCTACATCTTCGTCTTCAACTTAGTATCTACTCAATAAAAACTTTTTAGTATTATGTTAAGGCATTATTGTCGGACCATAAAATTCTATTTAAATTTAATAATAATGTATATTTCTCAAGAAGCCGAAAGGATTTGATATAATAATTTATATTAATAAACATTTGTTGTCATTAATTACTTCTTGATTACTTTTAGGTTCAAGTGGAGTTTCTTCTGCTTCTTCAACTCCTGTTAGTGAGCCTATCCGAACTCCTCCTCCCCCACCTCCTCCTCCGCCTCCCATAGCTCCTCCTGCTCCTCCACCTCCTATGCCTCCCGCTCCTGGGCCACCTCCCCCTCCACCACCTCCAGGCTCTCTACCTCCACCGTTTGGAGCAATGACCATCAAGAGGGAAGTACAGACCAAGAACAAACTCCCTACGCTCAATTGGGCAGCGATGAGGCCTAATCAGGTTAGTGGATTTGCCTAAAAGAATTGTATTATTTAATTGTATGATATTTAACCCTTTAGAAAATGAATAGTATTAGCATTAAATGGCTCCGGGTGACAAAGGGATCCAGCTAGCTCTGTGCCGACGTCACTGAATTCTTTTCCACATTCCTCTTTCTTCGCACCTATTTTTTTTTTTTTTTTTTTTTTTTTTTAAGTTTCTTGATCAACATTTGTAGTTCTTTGATAAGGAAAAATAAAAGCCTGTAGAAATAAAAGTATTAAGAAATTTTCAGCAGGACACTCACTGTACATAAACATGTATTGTACTCATGATAAAAATAGTTTGTCTGGTTTATTTTATTTCTTTGCAGACTGTATATATTAGGACTACAGAGGAATGACCCAATAGTATCATATATTTTCTCACTTGTTTAAAGACATGGAATTAGTTAACACGTTAGGCGTCGTGGCATATGCGTTAGAGAGATGTGTTCTGCGGGCCCAGTGTTGTGGCATATGCATATGCGTCAGCAGATAGCTTGGCTTTCTTTCTATCGCCACCACTCCGGGCCTTCTCCTATACCCTTCGTATTTGGTTTGGGACCTCATTTCGTTATTCCCTGTTAGATTTGCGGCTCTGGTAGCATGTAACACTTAATCTGCTAGAACAATCAATTCAGCGGGCCCACTGTCATGGCATATTTGACAACTAACTAAATTGTAATTAATCCACTAAAAAAATTCCTTCATTTGAAAAGTTTCTTCACTTATTATTTATATATATATATATATATATATATATATATATATATATATATATATATGTTTGCCATAATAACTATACAAAAGGAAAACATGGGCCTGTAAAAAAATTGTTTTCGAAGCCATCGGTCCTGAAAGTGTTATGAAACAGAAAATCAAGAAAGATTTTTATAAAACTCTTGATGTTTTCTGTTCTTTTAGGTGGATCACTTTTATTTTTGTAAAATAATGTTTCATGGTAAATTATATGTTTTTATTAATTACTGTAACCAAACTTTTCAAGAAGTTCTCTCAGCACCTGAATTATCTGTTCACTTTGAACGTTAGTGTAACACGGACACTTGCATAGGAATTTGAAATAATGGTTGCTACTTTCTTTTTAACATCTTATCAATAAAACCATTCCCTCCCAAATGAATGCATTGTTCAGCGTTCAAGAGGACTTTTTGAAAATTTAGAATTATCTTATTTATATTAAATAAATTATATTTTTAAAATAGGTCAGGGGAACTGTATTCTGTGAAATTGATGATGGACGAGTCTTCAATAGGATAGACTTTATGGAATTTGAGGACAAATTCAAAGTAGGAGGTCCTCGTGAGGTGTCTGCAACGGATCTTGGTACTATGCCCAGCAAAAGATTTAAGAAATCTGACCTCATCTCTCTCTTAGAGCATAATAGGTTAAGGAATATAGGTAAGCTTTATACACTTTTTTTTTAAAATAATAATGAAGAATTTGATTTCTTGTCTACTCCATGGTTATTAATTATTTGCAATTATACTTTTCAAATTATTTACTGTCATAATATGCTAACATGCTTCAACACTCTTCTTTCATACGTTTGCCCCGAAAGGCTCCGGGCCTAATGAAAAGTTCCACATACTAGGTTTGGACATGTACTCATGTAGGGATTGAAGTAATTGTTGCAAGAGCTCTAAGAGCAAAATTTACTATAAACTACAATGTAAATGTGTGCAGGTGTGCGGTATAGGATGTGCCTTATTTTAGTTACTATAGAACACCGATTATCCAAATTAATTGGGAACGGGGGTACTTCAGTAATCGAAAATTCGGATAATTGGACATGTAATTGTAATAAAAAAGAAATGATAATATTACATTGTAAAATATTATTTATTAATGTTCCAAAGTACTTTCAACACAAATTAATTAAGACGTTACTGAAAAAATGTATACAAACTAAAAAATTACTTACCTTTACCTCTAGATCAGTCTAAAAAAAAATGAACTATTGGTACGTGTTTTATCTTAATTTAAAAGCGAAAATAAAAACCCGTCTAGGCCTTAGGGACTTGATTCGGAAAATTGGCAATTCGGATAATCGTTGTTCTACTATAATTCAATCCATTAGGGTGTACAATTATATGCATATCCTAGCCTCAGCTATACTTTACAACAGCTCTCAAACAGCTGTGGAATCCATTTATATTTAAGAGGAATTAAAACACCCAGCTACAGAATTCTACGCATTTATTGCTTTACTACTTTTCATTTCTAAGCCTCTATAACATAATGTAAATGTCTATAATAATCTATTTCCTTTCTTTTAGCTATAAGCAAGCGAAAAATTGGTCTTGGAATTGAAGAGATCTCAAAGGCTGTGAATTCCCTAGATTTGAAACAAATTCCTCTAGAGACTGTAGAAATTTTAATGAAAATGATCCCAACCGAAACTGAGGTAATTCCTTATATTTACTAATTTTTTTTTTTTATTTTTTTTTATGTAATGCATAGTATAGAATCTCTTCGTATTCGTTCCATCTATGTCATATCTTATTGGTTGCTGAAAGAATCTAGCATGTAAGTCTATATTAACCTTATAACCGCTAATGGTCGTGCGAGGTGTTCCACAACTCAACACTTGTGAAGGGTGGGCTAGGTCTACTTGCACCTAACTGTGGGATAAGATCATAGTGCTCCTGGTCTCGGCAGCATAGTACTGACCACACTATCTTCGTAGTGTGCCGCATGGTCAATAATCAGATACCTCTACAATATCTGCCCCTCTGTTACAGGACTGATTTTGATAATAATCCCTCTTGGGATATTCCAAAGGACATAATCTCTTAAGAATTATTTATTTAAAGTATTTTTTCAATATTTTGTTGTGAATTTCAGGCCAAAAAGTATAAGAAATATTTAGAAGAGAGGAAAGACATTAGTGTTTTAACGGAAGAAGACAGGCTTCTTTTGGAACTCAACAAGATCACAAACCTTCCAAATAAGCTTAGTATTCTGCATTACATTGGAAGCTTCAAGGAAAATGTTCAATTCATTGCCCCAGTAAGTGAAAATATTTTTGAAATTTGAATTTTTTTATCTCCTTTGTGAGAATTATTGTGATTATTACATTAGAGTATAATCAAGGCATTATCACTTAAAAAATTTGACGTCAACAGGATTCTTAAGTTTACGTCAATAATATGATTATATATTGTATAGGAAGCTCTATTAATGCCATATATATGGAATGTAATGTTTTATTAAAGATTCATTTAATTTATTGTTTTGTATTCTTTAATTTCAGCAAATAGAAATCCTCAGAACTGCATCAGTGGCTGTGAAAAATTCTAAAAAACTAAAAGGAATTTTAGAAGTTGTTTTAGCATTTGGTAAGATAATTTTTTTTAAAAATACAACCTTACATTACTTTAATTCTCTTCCTTTTAAAGAGATTGATCAGTTAGATGTTTTTTAACACATTCTCTGTCGCCCTCCTTGTTTGAATCTGCCCTTATGTGCCACTATGTTTTTTAAAATTTCTTATGTATTTTTTATTCAAAATTAACCAGAAAATCTATTTAAACTGGTCATGTATTATAATGTCCCCAAAATATTAGTTTTATTCAACTCTATATGTGACGGAACACCTTGTCTTGCCCTGGGGGCCGCCCCCAGGGCAAGACAAGGTGTTCCGTTTTCCAGAGCCGGCAGCGAATTGTTAATGACTTTTTTTTTTTTTTTTTTTTTTTAATTTTGAAGATATGGTTGTTTTGAACCAAAAATTTCAAAGTATATTCTTGAAAAACTATGATTTTCCTTTACTTGGTATCATTCCAATTTGGCTATTGTGTAATATACTTATGGAATCAACAAAAACAAAGTATGTTTTAAAAAGTTTTTTTCCTTTATCTTTAAATGTTCACGAAACCGAGATTTTAAATCCAACCAATAAATAGAATGTCCTTAAATTCAGTAAGCAATTTGATATTTTCAACATAGTTCAGAAGCAGCCTAAACAATTTTATTTTTAAATATTTCTAGGAAATTACGTTAATTCAGCAAAACGTGGACCAGCATATGGATTTAAATTGCAATCTTTGGATTCCTTAGTTGATATGAAGTCAGCAGATAAAAAGATTAGTCTGTGTAACTTCATTGCTGACACAATCCGTTTTAAAATACCTGAACTTATGGACTTTGAAAAGGAATTATTACACATTGACAAAGCTGCCACCAGTAAGTAAATTTTTCTTTCATATATTACAAATTATTTTATTTAAAATCCAGGAGGAGGGGGATTTATTCTGAAATATCTTTAATTCATGATTTAATAGTATTTGAAAGAAGAGCGGATCTTTTTTTTGGGGGGGGGGAATCCTACCAACAGATGGTTCTCATGCGAGTCACATCGTGGGAGTCGTCACTCATGGGCGTGGTAGCAAGGTAAAAACATAGCTTTCAGCATAGCGAGCCTTTCCCTTCCCAAGCCAAGATATTAGCTTTTAGCAGTGTTAGTGTTTAAAATCACTCCAAATGTTTCATACCATTTTAGTCAAAATCTTCAAGAGCCAAAAACTCGCTAAACTAACAATACAGCCTCACGAGGCATCTAAAATGGTGTAAAAGCACTGATTTTAATAAATAAATTGACATTGTTAATTCTATTTCTATTGACCTTCCGTCTGGCATATATATAATTAGAAGAATTTGGGCCTTTATAAGATATTAAATTTTAATATTTTGTTGAAAGATCACTAGTGATTGTACGTACATTCCTTAAACAGGAAATCAAGAAATTGTTGGGATTTGGCTAAGATCAAATTTTCTGACAAATCTATATTTTGAACATTTGGGCATCCTCTTTGACAGCCTTCTGCAGCTAAACAATAAATATACACAAATACAAACAAGAATAATGACAACATTAAGCAAAATTTTTACATCATGCCAATAGGTTAATAAAACAATTTTCTAAGTACACATTAGGTATACAAAGGTATTTTTTTTTAATAAACAAATTGATCAGCAGTTTTTATAAAAAAACTTAGTTGAGCCTAAGTAAAAAAATTAACAAAAGCCCAAAGTAAAAAAAATAACAAAAGCCCAAAGTAAAACAACGACAAAAGAACACATGAATATCAGCATTGTGCTTTGCTATTTTTTTTATTATTATTAAATTTTAACGTCCATTTTTTATTAACTACAAATTGTAGGACGGGTTATCTATAGGTTGCCACCCTTTTCTAGCCAGGATAGGGGTGATGACTTCTTTTTTTCTAAAGAAAAGCCACCACCCCTAGTGGGAATCGAACCCACGACCCTTTGACACGGAAAGGGAGGGTTAAATGCTCACGCCTTAACGCTCTCGGCCACCGGGCCTCCGACTATTTTTTTAATTTGGTCTCCAGTTAATTTTGTTTACATACGCTCAACTAAGTTTTTATAAAAACTGCTGATCAATTTGTTTATTAAAAAAAACTTTGTTTACCTAATATGTACTTAAAAAAATGTTTTATAACCTACTGTCATGATGTAAAAATTTCGCTTTTGTTTTTAATTTTGTCTATTTATTTTTTAGCTGAAAAGACTGCCGAAGAGCATGCCAAAATGTTCCAAATATAGATTTTTCTGATAATCTTACATTTTCTCTTAGCTAAAGCCCAACCATTCCTTGATTTCATATCACCTTGGTGGCTAACTATCTTCATCTCAGTCCTTAAACAAGTTTTGACAAAAAGTTTTATATTTTATTTATATATAGGTGGATACTTAATGGTTTAAGTAAATTAAATAGTAATACTCATATAATTCCAGTTTCATTGGAGAATCTTACAATTGATGTCTCCGAACTTGAAAGAGGTATGGAAGCAGTCCGAAGAGAAGCATGCGGCCGGATGGACGGGGTCCTTGGTGAGTTCTTGATGAACTCTGAAGGATCCCTAACCAGTCTAGGTCAGCAACTCTCCACAGCTCTGGCTGCCTTCAGAGAAACTGCTGAGTACTTCGGCGAATGCCCTAGGACCACTGATCCTACCACGTTCTTCTCATTTTTTGTTAGATTCGTCAAATCTTTTAAGGTGAATTGTTTATTATTCTAATATTTATTTAAAAATAGCCAGAAAAATGACAAAATACTATTAATCCTTATTAGATGCTTCAAATCATACGACACCTCTTCAGAAGCAACTATTATTCAGGGTGGCCATTATAAGTAGGCCATAAGAAAAATAACTACTAAACAGTTGGAGATATCAAAATTTTTCAAAGGAGCAAAGTTGTAGGTCTTATTGAGGCCTATAAAAAGGTGCCCTCAGAAATAAGAAAATAACCCTTCTAAGGGCTCAAATAGACCTTTGAAGGGAAGAGTTACCTTTTTACCCATATGTTACATTACAGCTTTTAAAAGAACTACGAAAACAAGGAAGAACCCTGCAAACAAGGTTAAGAATAGTTCGCGAGCAAGTCATTTCCTAGTTACAAACCCATCTGGGAATTCACCTGAGGTTATTGAGATGGTTACAACAGTCGTTGCTATAAGTTCCAATTGTGATTTTTATGAAAGATTTAATACACGAAAACCAAACATATATTTGTGTATTTATTAATTAGATTACATGCATAAATACGCAAAAAACTTTGAGAAAAGTATTTGCAGTTAATAGAGGATAAATGATATACGGGCTTTGTTTTTATCAATACTTCTGAGAATTTGTTGAGAAAAAAACGTTATTTTCAGTCGGCGGAGAAAGAAAATGATGAATGGCGTAGGCAGGAGGAGGTCGCTAAGGGAACTGAAGCAGCCAAGAGAAGGCGACAGCTTTCAGAAGCGGAGAGCCAGGTTTGTAGTCATTTATTCATTTCTCTCTTCTTTTTGTTGGTGTTAGCATGAGTTTTCTTTTTGTTCGCTTATCTCTATTGATTGTTATAAATTCTCATTTCTTGAAAATTCTTTGGCAATTTATTTTTTACCAACATTTAGACTTAAAATCACTTTCTATGAAGAAAATACAGTTTTGTATCTACAAAATAACTTAAAAGTAGTTTTTTTTTTTATTATTACTTTCATTGGTTTATACCAAAAATAAGTGTGTTCCAAAAGATTTTTAAATCATTAAATATTTTATTTGGATTAGTACTTTGAACTGATCTGTTATCTTTATTAGCCAAATCTTGGATATCTTCTTGATTCCTAATTCAAAAAACTAGTCATACTTACAACTACTATAGTTTTATAAAATTTGAATATCCCGAGCAAAGAAAGATTTTTGTGAATTAAGTATTGCCCATTATTTTTACATGTTCATTCAAGTAAAAATAATGGGCAATACTTAATTCACAAAAATCTTTCTTTGCTCGGGATATTCAAATTTTATATATACATATATATATATATATATATATATATATATATATATATATATATATATATTCTCATTACAATGTATTACGTGTAAAGTAAGGTTGTTTATTATTATAAAAATTTTAACGTCCATTATTATTAATTACGAATTTTGGGACGGGTTATCTATAGGTTTCCACCCTATAGTTGTTTATTAATTAAATTTTAAACTGCTTAGGTTAAGTAGAGGTAACTCGAAAAATTCTGGTTCTACTGGAAATGTCTTCTATTTAAAAATGTATAATTAAAATATTGCTTTAATCATATTAGACCTTGAAAAATCTAAGGTATCTAGACAGATTGCCTATATAACTACGTAAATAAAATGCAAAATCCTATCTCCAATAATGAATAAGGACTAATTTTTTTTTAAATGGTTATTTATTTATTATGCAATAATAAAATGCTTTGTTTTAAGATTTTTTTTTACTCGTATGGTCTCAATCATTTTTTTATTTTATTCAAAATATCATATAAAAGCAACATTAAATTACCCGAGACCATCTCAAAATATTAATTTGTTAAACCTTTTCACGTCTGATCTAAGCCCTCACCCATCAATCCCCTCAGTCTGCCCTGCCTTCATCTGCCTCTTCCCACAGATGGCTCTATTTGTCTCTAAATGCTCCGAATCTCATTCTAAATTTTGTAAGAGACCTAGAGTTTCAATTAGTCCCCTACAGTTAGCCATGAGTAAATCCAATTAAGTTGTGTTTCCTCTTGATAGCCAGAAATTCATGCGCCAATATACTGAGACTCTCATGCGCACCACCAATATTCTGGTGTTATGCCTCATGGATCACTGCCGCTCAATGCCAGCCGCTGCTACTGGTGCTTCGTCGTGAAAGGGTTAAATATATTTGCACTTTTTTTTAATTTATTCATTAAACTCTCTGATCCCCCTGTCAAATTATATTTTTATCTGTGGACCAATCGCATTACATATGCAACTCAGACTAATACAGCCATGATTACTAGACATAAAAATATGGTAAATACTACCATACTTACGCTGTTATATATCCTCAAAGGTTGACACACCTTAAAAATGAGTTTAAAAAAAGCTTCTTGTGATTCAACTATTCTTCATTTCTTTTTTCACTCTTGTTTAATGGTAATGGTTAGCATTGGTGTGGTTTGTTTTTTGTGTAGATTGTAGTAAGTTGTGTGTTGTAGTGTAGTACTCATGGTTTACACTTTCTGTAGAAAAAGAAACTGGCCGGAGAAAAGGTGTTCAAAGGGATTCAGGTATAAGCCTCTCTTTCTAGTCACTTTTCTACTTTTTTAACTCTCCTCTCCTCTGCATACTTGATTATAACTGCTCTCCTAAAATTTTATATTCTTCAACATTTATTGAGCATGGTAACAGGCATGGGTTAAATTACTTTAACTTAAAAAAATATATATGGATTTACTTTTATCCAGAAAACTGCATGTTGTAAATTACTTAGAGTATTTGTTTGAATTAGTACTTGTGGAATGCATGCATTACAAAATATATTAAACTTGATGACTTTTAATAAACCGAGTAAGGTCTGCTCTTATTTATTCTCTTATTATCTAATTCAATCAAATTTTATCTTATTTTATACTGTAATGTAAGATATGCATTTTATTGATAATGCTCTTTAAAAAAAGTACAGTTGAAACTATTGTAAAACTTTGACCCTCTGTCAAGGAATATACTGAGTGATTCCGAATTGAAGTTAGAAACTTTTCAGGAGAGTGTTGAGTATATAGAGCCAAGATCAATAGAAAACATGAACTTGGCTTAAGTCGATTGTGGATTGGGCATAAAAGCTTAACAAACTCATTCCTTTTTTCTAAAGGCCCAATCTGTTGCAACGTTCAAATATCAGTGAAACAATTACTTACAGAATGCCGGATATATTATTCAATTAGAGAAGAGTTAAAGTTATCCGACATTATTAATGAAATCCTTGGAGACGATGCTGGGAATGTTAGAAAGCTACTAAACTTTATAGACAAAATGGAACTTATAAATAAAATCTATGACATTCGATTAATTAAATAATCAGTTGGATAGTGCATGGTGAGTGTGTTTTATGTCTGTGAGTATAAGTGAGTGAGGTTAAATGGAAACGGGTTTGTGAGTGTGTGTGTGTATATATTTACATTTGTTACAGGTACGCGTGCTCTTGTGTAAGTTTGTATCTACACAAGTTGAAATTACATTGCAAGTAATTTAAGTAAGCCAGATAAACCATAATCAATAATAAATAATGACAAAAATTGAATAGCTGATTTAACCAATTAATAAATTCAAAAGAAATAAGAAGAATATTCCATCACCAAATATAATAAAATTTTCATTCTATGGCATTAATGACCCTAAGGTTGGCATGCCTTAGAAAAAGAAAAAAAAAGAGCCAAGATCAAAAAGTCTTTCACATTCAACGTTTTTTTTTCCCCACCATAATAAAAATATCGGATCCTAGAAGTCTTTTTCATTTCAAATTCCAATAAAATATCTGTTTTACCCCCCTTGGGCAGGAGTGTACACCGGTATTCATTTGCTTTTTTTTTTACCTTTTTTTTAATGCAATCAGTAACTATTTTTAATTCAAATTATAAACTTCTCGCTCTGACTTAGCTAGAAACTGGTATTTAGTGATTTCTAGGCATTTTTTGCATCTAAAACATTCGATTCCGGTCTCCATTCCTGGTAAATCTCTCTGATGCCTTTAGAACGTGTAAATATGAGGTGTGAGTAATTTCAAAAATCAACTAATCAATAATATGAATCAATTTACTATGTTACAGTTTTTCTACTTTATACTTGTTCCTTAAAAATAACTCTACGTATATAGTTATTTTATACTAGCTACTACAACAATATTCTCTTTTACAGGAAGCAGTAATAGCAGAACTGAAATGTAGGTCTCGACTAGTTCAGGAAATGAAAGTCCTTCCTAGAGACGAAGTATATAATGGTGCCCTTGAAGATATTCTAGAGGGCCTGAGGCATGAACCTTACCGACGAGCCGATGCTCTTAGACGTTCTGCTAGAAGGAGAGCAGATTCTAATCGATTATCCAGAACCATAGAAGAATTAGAGCTTTGGTAGGTTTACTGTACTTCAACGAATATTTTTAAAAAAATACATTTTTTTTTAAATGTTGTTATTTAGTACTTGATTACGTTAAAAACAAAATTTAAGGCCCGGTGGGCGTGAGTGTTAATGCATGGGGTCTTTTTGCGAAGACCACATTCAGTTACTTTGATGTATTTTAAACAGTGATTTTGGTACTTAACAGATTAGCTTACAGGTTCTTTGCAGGTTATCTATTACTTCTTTAAAGGTTATCTAAGGTTAGAAACCATATTATATAAATATAGTAATCAAAAGTTAATATAGTAATGACAAGTATTTAAAATGACTGCAATCACTACTAAAAGTAACTTTTTTGACTACTATATTTATATAATATGGTTTCTCACTAACCCTTAGATAACTTGTATTTGTAATTAATACTTTTAGGCTTGTAAAACATAAATGAAAATAAGCAGAATATATTTCAGCAAGCAATATTTACTAATAAAAAGGTTAAAATTATAAAAATCAATGGTAATTGTGAAGATTAATGGGCCTCCTCGCCGATTTTTTTGTCCGGTGGTTCTATAACACATTTATATTTATTTTGCATTATGGGCATATGTGCTATGTGTTTCCGCTCGCTCAAGAAGATATCAAAACTCCAGTCAATCCAACTCGCTAAAATTAATAGAATTCTATTAATTTTAGCGAGTTGGATTGACTGGATTACTTTACTATCAGCAACAACCAATAGGATTGCCCATAGGAATAGCCGATAGAAAAGCTGATGAGTTATGTGTGTGCGCTGAACCACTTTTATAATGACTACAGATACTTCACAAGTAACTGGATGTGGTCTTCGCAAAAAGACCCAATGCATGTTTGCTTCGTGCCTAAGGTCGTGGGTTTCATCCAATCTTTTCTTATAGAATTGTATTTTTTGTTTGTTTGTTTAATAGCATATCAACCAGGGGCGTATAAGAAATAATTTCGGGAGGGGCCTGGTAGCATTTGAGGGGTATGGAATACTAACAATCTAGAATTTGGAATAGTTAGCCAACTAAAACCCTATTACGTGCACAAAAAAAAATTCTGAACTAAGTGACCTTATTTCATTTATTTTTAATGTTTTTATGACACATTTCTACCGATTAAATCAGAATTTTGGGGGGCTGCCCTCCCTTATATATGCCCATGGTATCAACAATTGGACTATTATCACCGGGCTATCTACAGGTTGTCACCCTTTTATAATGCCAACAGCACATGGTCGGCCACCCATTCAGGTACCGTCCCCGAACGTGGGCGGCTTGACTTTGGTGATTAACAGGAACCGGTACATTCAACATGGCTATGCTCATTGGCATAGAAGTGTTTTATGCCGGGTTTCAGGACAAAGGAACCGAAATTGTGCCTGCTATCATGTTGAGACTCACAAGAGAAGTCATTTTTGGTATCTAGTAGGTAGTATCAATCCTTTAATTTAAGTCGGAATTGCACTTCAAAATTGACAGCATCGTATTAAGGAATAAATTACATACATTTCTTGATTGATGAAGTTATTTAAAATTAAACCCCTTAACGGGCAAGGGCCGATTAAGCGGCCGCTGCTCGCTGAAATTAAAAAATGACGCTAGTGAGGCGGAATCGGTTCCAATGCTTCCTGCTAGATGCCGGGGTATGCCAAAAAATAGTATTTGGAGGTCTTGGGCCCGAGGAGCCGAGATATGACGAAGTTGACCGATTAAGCGGTCCTTGCCCATTCCGCACCCCAACCGGTAAGTCTTGTGTCAGTCATTATTGGCTCTCTGGATCACTCATCTTATCCGGAAATCGTTTCAAAGTATGTAATAATTCTTTTATACATTCTAGATTAGGAATTAATTTATTTTAATTGAAATGAGTATATCGTTTACATGTTATTCATTGATTCGTCTCATAAGTACCTTACTCTCATGAGACTGGAAGGAAAAAATACTTTTTTTGGCATTCCTAATGAAATGTTTTTCTCAATTCTGAAGGCATATTTGAAATGATATTGTGGGCTTAGCATTATACTATTATTTTATTTTTATTTTTGTTGTTTTTTTTTTTTTGTTTTTTTTAAGCCTGCTAATCTTAGGATAACGCTAACGAATGAACCATTTTCATTTTCGGGATTTTTGCGACTTGGAATCGGCATTGCATGTCGGGGATTCCCGATGCCTGGAATGGGCCGCTTAAAGCCCCCCCCCCCCCAATAAACCCCCCCCCCTCCCCCCCCCCGGGGGCCCCCGTATTCATGAATACAATTTTTTTTTTTTAACATCCTGGGTTCATATTTAGTAAATGCATGCCCCCTAGACTCCCAAATATAAATTAAAAAAATTCCAACATAGCTAACAAAATGTGCCCGTTAAAGGGTTAATACATTTTAAAAACTATCATCCTAAGATAGGAATCATCTTGGATTACATTAAAATACATCTTGGATTATTTTATTGTATTACTATTAAAATCTTGTAATGAAGTAATAACAAATCATATTATTACTAGCCTAAAAAAAAAAAATAGTGTTATTTTTATTAAATAATTCCAGTTATACAAAGAGAGGAGATCGTTGTGATTGCAAAGTATGGTATCTTAATGAAAATGAATTTTTTTATTAGAAAATGCATTTTATTTTTTCTGAGGTTTTGACTTCAAATTCAAGCCTTCATCAGGAAGGAAATATACAATAATTTCTCAGAAATTATCAGACATCCATGAAGCATAGTTCTACCTCTTCTCATCGCCCTGATTACAATTGATATGTTTGTTTGTTACGTCGGGAAAATGTGAGATGCACCGACTGCTGAGATCAGATTAAGTGTTAAATATACTTTATGATGTAAAATTGTATGTAAATTTTCACAAATTTTAGCCTAAACAGCGTGCTGAAGATGCATTTATTTAATGAATTTATAGCAATACAGAAAAAATTAATAATATTATGCATGTACTTTATAAGAATAATTGTTAATATTTGTTGCTATTTTTTTTTTTCAGACAGTAAAACTATAAACCAAAGAGCTACACTTAATTGAGGACTGAATTTATTCATTACTTCCAGTACCGTCAAGAAAAAAAAAAACATTATTCAAAAAATACTTATTTCTGAATCATGGCTTTTCTCTGATACAAAAAAGAAAGGATTTTAAGAAAACTTAAATTTTGACAATTGGATTACTCTTAAATCAAATTTGAGATCTTCTCAAAATAATGTAATTATTGTAATTCTAATATTGTATAAAACATATTGTATAATAGATAAAAAGTTAAAAAAAAAAAGAAAGAAGACTTCTGTAATATATAAATTATATTTTTATAGTACTGTCAATCGTATATGAAAATAAACAAAAAAAAATGTATATATCTAAGTTTTCAATTGTAAATAACTTTAATGTGTACATAATAGATAGCTATTTAAGATTCTAAATCAAAAAGACTTTTGATCTCATTTTCCTGTAAGGTAGTGACATCAAAACTTATATTTTCATAAAAATAAATAAAACATTTTATAGAAAATGCCTGTACTTGTTGAATTTTATTGTTAATATATGTACATATGTGAATTTTGCCGAATTTTGAATTGAATATGTTACAGATTATTAATTGTAACATAAAATGTTTATATATCTTATTTATACAGTTGCCTGGTGCTTTATTGTATCAATAAATTTATTTTATATTTTCTATAGTTTTATTATTTAATAAATGCCTTTATTCAATGTAATTATTCTATTTTAACAGTCATCTAACAGAAGTCATCGTGCAAGATGGTCCGCCTGATCACCGGACCATCTGGAGCTTGCACCTCCTTTCATTTCTTATCATATTCCTGTTCTCATTTTTCTACTTTAAACCTATCTTCCATCACTATAGAATTCAGTAGACTCTTCCTGATCTGGCGCTCGCTCTAATCTGCCATCAGCCAATCTTTAGTTTCAGGGTATTTCATCGAATGGAAGTCAAAGAAGGCATATTTGTTTTGTTTTAGAGGTTAGAAATTGTGTTTCTACTAAGAAAATAGGTTTTTCCACTAAGGCACTGCGGTTGGAACGCCTGATGTAAGCCAGCTTGACATATTTTGAATTTATTTTATAATTCGGTACCTAAATTTTACTTAAATATGAAAATAAATAAATATAACAAAAACAGTACATATTATTATATCCTCAAGTAATAAGGTTTTTCAAATGCATAAGTGACAGCTTCTAACTGAATTCTCTAATCCGGCGTTTTCTCTAATCCACTGGACCATGCCGGATTAGAAAGAGTCTACTGTACTTATAAAGTCCTTTCCTGTAGATAACTGAAATCAGTTAAAAACGTTAACATTCTTGCCTTTGTTCTAAATAATCAAGATTTTAGCTCTCCTGTACTATTCATGTCAGCCCAGCAAGTAATAAAAATAATAACTTCATAATATTTATTGCTGCATTAAAAATATTTATTTCATTCCAAAATTGTATCGTCCATCATCCCGTGATGTTTCATGATGAAGAGATATCCAACATGGTGGGTGAGTCTATGACCTAGCTGTTTATCAATAATAAAAAGGCATGTGAGTCAATTTCAAGACTTGAGTAAAGCCACATGTAAAATGTGCCTTTACTGCATTATTGCCAATAAATTGAAAAATATGCTATAAATGTTACTTCAAATTTTCATTGATCATAAAGTCTTTCAGCAACTCATAAGACGTGAAAACATCAAAAAATACTTCATTTTTGACACAAAACTCAATAACTCATTAACCACAGTATGTCCTAATGGTTGTCTTTTTACCAGAATATATTTTCAATTTATATTGACATAAATTGGAACTAGACATGCGCACCGCGCCGGGTTTTAGCGGTGCCGCCGCCGAGCCTATTCAGTCGGCGCGCCGATTTCGTTGGCAGTCCTGGACGAAAGGGTGTAGCAGGTGGGTGAGGGCAGGGAAGCTGTGATTGTACTGCGTGGTGACCGCCGGTGCCATTTTGAGCTTACCTTCTGATCGAGTAAACGCTTGTGTGTTGTGATAGTTGATGAAAAATGAAAAATTGGAAAAGCGTAAATTAAAAGAATTTTATATAAATATATGCTCTTTAACTCAACAAATAAATCCAGCTTTTGTGGGAGATATTTTGGGAACCTCGCAATTGAATAGAAAAACTAAAAAAAGTCCCACTCGTAGGAACTGCGTCATCTTAGCGCGGCTCCGTTCTTAACCCTTGTGCTATTAGTAAAGGAATAAATACAGTAATTTGTAGGTTTTGATATTTCGTTAAATATATAAATTAAATCCTAAGGAGAAGGAAGTTTAAGGCGCCTCAAGAGGAAACTGACAGTATCCTAAGCGGAAATGACTCCCCGCCTTCTCAACGTTCGCTCTGCAAAAACGCAAAATATAAAGTTTCTCATTTTCTTGCCTTATTTTATTAAAAGACTAATTTTGCTTATAATAACAATTTGAAACAATCAATTAAAAAGCGAGTTAAACAAACACAAACCCCCGTTCAAAAGAACAAAAAAACGCTTTCGAAGTTTTAAGCACTTATTTCTCCGTTTGACATCACCCCATCAAAAATTGCTTTAGAACCATTTTTGTAGAGACATTAGTAAGCTTTCGAAAAAATACGAAAATCCCAAAAATGGTCACGTCCACTAATAAAATATTTGGTAATACTAAAGCTTGGCATCCTCCAAACCGATTATTTTCAAATTTTGCACTATAACGTATTTTGCATCACTAAACACGAATCCGTTAAAAAAAGTCACTCTCAACTAGGAAAGAAGTTATTAAGCACTTAAGTTCACTGTTATGAGGTTATATAAGCTGGGGTAAACATCATGCGCATGCACGGGTATGGAAAAGTCCGTAATAAAGAAGTCTAATTAATATTTACATCAATTATTTAAATTTACCAGCATTTATTACTTCAGAAACTTTTTTTAAATAATGAAACATTCTTCACATGTTTTGTTTCGCTGTTGAAAAGTACTATATAACAGAAATCCCTGAATTTAATGCGAATATTTATTTCACATTAAATTAAGGGATTATTGCGAATATTTATTTCGCATTATAGGCATACATGCTATGCGTTTCCGTTTGCTACGCTTGTTCAAGAAGATATCAAAACTCCAGTCAATCCAACTCGCTAAAAATTATAGAATTCTATTAATTTTAGCAAGTTGTCTTGACTAGAGTTTTGATATCTTCTTGAGCGAGCGTAGCAGGCGAAACGCATAGCATGTATGCCTTTAAGCAACAGGTTGCGACGGGTGAGGAGGCCCTTAAAATTTACAATTATTTTTGAATTAATAGTTTATCAACATTTCAAAGGAGAGTTCTTTGTTTCCAAATTTTACATTCCTACGTTGTAAAACGCGCATGTTTACAAAAACGTTGTTTACGCCAGCTTTTATAACCTCCATAACAGCGAACTTTAGTGCTAAATAACTTTTTTACTAGTTGAGAGCGACGGATTCGTGTTATATATATATATTGTAATGATTAATTTTTACAATAATAAGAAATAAAGAAATTTTAATTAGTTTTATTATGTTAATTTAACTTAATCTCATGGATCAAGGTTCCGAGTGAATGAACGGTATTACATTTATCTCCAGACAATTCTGAGATACAAACAATATTAAATTACATGCAAACAATAATAAAATAATTGAAAACTACAACAAAAACAATTCTTACCTCTAAATCAATCCGCTTCCAACGAAATCTCAATACATTCGGTATTCCTTGGAGGAGAGCTCTGACTTCGGCCAACGCTGAGAACCAAAAGACAATATTCGAGCGGGGAACCGACTCCTTCTTCTCCCTCTGAATGAGACTAGACTGCACTGACGCCATTCGAGCAAGCGGGAAAGTTTAGCGTCCTTGCTTCTCAACTTCCGCAGTTTGCCGGATTATATATACAGATAACAATTGTTTTTTGCCATACAAAATAATTAATTTATTGTTATCTGAATGTACATTTAATATGGATATATTGTACATCAGTATTGTCCAAAAATATTATTAATTTTGATCGTATATAATACAATGTTATTTGTACATATGGTTTGTGATTTGCGCGGGCTTTTCAAAATATCGATGGTTATTTGAATTTAAAAATATTTTCGTGAATGTAATATACCATTACATTTGCACTCCTGTCTAAAAAAAAAAAATGTTTTTAGTCCGGTATAAAAAATAAATTTAAAATTGAATTTTTTAATTTGAAGTTTCGGGATACTAAAATATTAATTAGATTGGTAAGCCTGTTTTTTATTCAAATTTTCAATAACTTATTTCGTTACATAATTTTTATTCATTTTGATTATATGAATATAGTATTTTATTAATATACTTATTTTAAATTATTTTTATAATTATCAAATTTATTTTAGGCTAAACTAATGATCTTTATTGAAATAAGTTTATTTTAATATACAAAAAACATTATTATTAAATTTATTAATTTCACATAATATCAAAATTTTCTTATCCTAAACTAATGTGATTTCAACATTTATATTAATTTTTAATTATATTTTTTATCAGTTTGATTTAATACTAAAATAAATCTTATTTTATTCAAAAATGCTAAACTAATACTTATTTTATACAAACACACTAATCTAAAACTAAGTTTAACAATTGCCTTGAATTTATGCCTGGTCCTTAATACTTTATTTTGCAGTTGTCCAATTTCTTTCTATAAAAGTGTTTTATTCTTTTCCTTGGAGGCCGATTTAGCTTTGACATTTTTTCTATTCCAAGTTGTCTTTTATATTTATAAAGAATTTTTATTTTATTTCCAAATTTGACATTCAAAATCTTTAAATTATTATTATTATTAATAGTTCTATTCAGTTTCTTCATTGGTATATTTCCACTTCTTTTATTATAACTCTTTTCATTTATTTTGAATTTATAGTTATCAGATAATTTTTCAATTTTCTTTTGTTTCATCATTTTGTTTATAAATTTTGTACTTATTTTATTTTTGAAATTATCATTTATTAGCTTATTATTAATTATTTCATTTGTACCCTCATTATCATTATTTAATTCAGTTAATATTTTTTCTTGAATTGTATTATCTTCATTTATTAAACAATTATAGTCATTTTTATCTTCAATCAATATTTTATCTTCTAATATTTGGTCATTACTACTATCATTAATATTTAAACTGTATTTTATAGTTTCATTTAAATTGTCATTATTTATTAATGTATCGTCATTTCCGGTATTTTTAATTAAATTTTCATTATTATTTTCATTAATCTCAATAATTTCTTTACAACTTCTATTATTTTTATTAAAAAGGTTATTATTCGATTTTTCCAATTCTATCGTCTCTTTATTTTGACTTTCACCCATATTATTTAAATACGCACATAAATCGTCCAATTTTTTATTTTGTTCTATTCTCTTTGCATCTATTTTATTTTCCAATATTTTATTATTTTTATCAATTTTATTTTCCAATATTTCATTATTTTTGTCAATTTTATTTCCCAATATTTTATTATTTTTATTTAGCTCAACCATATTTTGATTTAGTTCTAATAATAGCTTCATCACATGTTCTAGGCCTTGAGGATGCATCTCATTATCCCTTTCGGAAGTACGGTCATTGGATAGAATTTCTGTTCCTAAGGAACCCGCCGACGATTCTCTGAATGCTATTGCATCATCCTCCTGCAATTCGTTTTCACGTGTTTCAACTATAATATTTATTTCTCCCGGTGTTGTAAAAAACACGTATTCCGGTGATTCTACACTATTTTCCTCACCGTTATTTTGAATTTGTTCAATATTCACGTCAGACATTTTTATTTAAAAAAAAAAAAATTTATTTTTAAGTTTTATTTTCAATATTTATTTACCGCTTTTAATTTCAATTCACTCGGCCGTCTACATTGGGCGCCATTAAATGTAATGATTAATTTTTACAATAAGAAAAAAAGAAATTTTAATTAGTTTTATTATGTTAATTTAACTTAATCTCATGGATCAAGGTTCCGAGTGAATGAACGGTATTACATTTATCTCCAGACAATTCTGAGATACAAACAATATTAAATTACATGCAAACAATAATAAAATAATTGAAAACTACAACAAAAACAATTCTTACCTCTAAATCAATCCGCTTCCAACGAAATCTCAATACATTCGGTATTCCTTGGAGGAGAGCTCTGACTTCGGCCAACGCTGAGAACCAAAAGACAATATTCGAGCGGGGAACCGACTCCTTCTTCTCCCTCTGAATGAGACTAGACTGCACTGACGCCATTCGAGCAAGCGGGAAAGTTTAGCGTCCTTGCTTCTCAACTTCCGCAGTTTGCCGGATTATATATACAGATAACAATTGTTTTTTGCCATACAAAATAATTAATTTATTGTTATCTGAATGTACATTTAATATGGATATATTGTACATCAGTATTGTCCAAAAATATTATTAATTTTGATCGTATATAATACAATGTTATTTGTACATATGGTTTGTGATTTGCGCGGGCTTTTCAAAATATCGATGGTTATTTGAATTTAAAAATATTTTCGTGAATGTAATATATCATTACAATATATATATATATATATATATATATATATATATATATATATATATATATATTGTAATTACAATTGTAACATCTCCCTTGGGGGTTATGTCAATCAATTTGGCTTCCGACACAATCACTCTGCTACGCACCAAGCACAGAAAGCCATAGTTAAAGGGTTCGAAGCCAAGGAATACACAGCTAGCTTGTTCTTGGACTTGAAGGGGGCCTTCGAGTCAGTTTGGCATCGAGGGCTATTATATAAACTGAAGAAAACATCACCACCAGCCAATCTCTTCTCTTCCAAAAAGTCTTTTCTAGAAGATCGAACATTCCAAA
This sequence comes from Gonocerus acuteangulatus, assembly GCA_946811695.1. Taxonomy (NCBI): domain Eukaryota; kingdom Metazoa; phylum Arthropoda; class Insecta; order Hemiptera; family Coreidae; genus Gonocerus; species Gonocerus acuteangulatus. Next base: position 50,654,259 of record OX328129.1, read on the forward strand.
TCCGTGTCGGGACCACCCTAAGCCACAAGATCGCCTTGGAAGCTGGAGTTCCACAAGGAGCCATATTGAGCCCCCTTCTCTACCTAATCTACGTCTCCGACATCCCTGAAGAAGATTCCTTCGCTCAGCTCGCAACATTTGCCAACGACACTCTCGTCTTATCCAGCCACAGAAGTCCGAATACGATGGTTCTCAATCTGCAAGCATCGGCGACCTCGTTGACCCACAGGTTCAGGAAATGGTGACTGGCCCTTAATTCAACCAAGACTGAGGCCAAAGCATTTTCACTTCGGAGGTTCTCAAACGAAGAAATTCCAGAAAACCAATTGGATGGACTTCCAGTTCCTTGGTGTCCGAAGGACCAGGGTCTGAGCTACTTAGGACTACACTTCGATACACGACTTACATGGAAACTACACACTAATATAAAATTACGTCAAGCACGCACCAGACTCAAAACTATACCCACTGATGAACTGAAAAACATCACTCTGACCTTCACTAGTATCACTCCTTTACAAGACCATGATCCTCCCAATACTGACTTACGCCTGCCCTGTGTGGTATGGAACAAACACGACAAACATTAAAAGACTTCAGACTTTACAGAACAAAGTCCTACGGATTTGATGGTATGCTTATTATGTTCCAAAAAAAAATTCTAGTACTATTTAAAAGCCAGTGTATAATGTTCACTCTTTCCAAAGGGTATTATAAAAAAAAAAAAATCAGTCCCGTAACAGGCCACAAGGGCCCAGAGGGGCAGATACTGTAGAGGTATCTGATTCTTGACCATACGGCGCACTAGGGAGACAGTGTGGTCAACACTATGCTCCGGCCGCCTGATTTTCCCCTTGGCTGCTTCGACTGCTAGAGTCATTAGCACCCTAGGTACCCATTATTAATTAAATTAATTAAAGGCTGGGTGAGCCTAGGGACGATCTGGGATTCCAAATCCAACCCTTGAACGGCAGCACAAGAAGAAAAAATCTTTAGTGCGCGCTCGGGTTTTGAACCTGGTACTCCAGTTCATTAGTCGAGTGCACTACCACTGAGCTAACCTCGTCCCCATATAAATAACAAAAAGGTTTAAAAAAACAGATCCTGGGTATTTGTTTTTATTCAATAATCAAAAAAAAAATCCATGAAGATATTTGGAGTTTAAAACGTTTTTCTTGATTTCCCAAAACTTTTTAGTCACTTTGGGAGTGAGCGACTCGATTTTGAGTTGTTATTTTTTTTGGATACAAATTAAAGATAACAGTTATCTTTCGCATCCCGGAGTAATGCTTGCAATGCTGTTATCAAATCTTGGTTGTCCGAATCGAAGATAGACTTCTGAACTTTGTCCAGTGAACTGACCACTTCTTCCATGTCCGGCGCATCCTCCGACTCACAGATAAAGTAAGGTTTGAAGGCAGCGGATATAGCAGTGACGAGGAGTGCTGATTCGTCGTATCCGTCCTTTATGTCGGCGAAGGACGGTAGTTCCGAGGTGTAGCCATACTCTTGAAGGTGTGTGATCAGATTTCCGTAATATTCTTGGAGTAGTTGGGGTTTCATGTTGATGAGTCCTGGTTGGATGTTGCTCAGGACGAAGAGAACGTCACATGCTGGTCGGCCGTAGAAGGTCAGCTGGAAATCAATCAACCTGAAATATACACACGTCATCGGAATCATCAAATGCTAAAGATTCATAATATAACAAGTCGACATACCTTCAAGCGCATGGTGGTGCCAAACGATATTGCGTGTTTCAAAAACGGTTACAACCTCTAAATCTTAACCGATTTCAATGCACTTTTTTTTAAACGAAAGTTAATAAAATTTAGAACAACTTTGTCTAGCCAGATTATTTTATTAATGGTATATATACATATGGATGTGGTATTTGGTTCCTTCAACTGCATAATTACATAAAGTGCACAAGAGTCTGGGGTTGATGTTGTATTTGATGGACTTGGAGGAGGACCTGATGGCATATTTGCTGTATGTCCTGAGTTGAGTGATTATATTTAAGAAAGGAAATGAATGGTCATTCTAGTGGTAAATAGTTTTGAGGAACACCAAGAACTATTGAAAGGTTTTTATGGAAATAACAGAAGTTTGAGTTTTCTTTTTTTGAAAAATCATTATTTCCTAGATTGTTTACTAGCAGTATTATTATTTACTAGCAGTTTACGGTAGAGAAAGGGTTAATAATTGGCACCATCAGATTTTCTTCTATAATATTAGGTGTTTGGATTAGCCAGATATTATGAATACCAACGTCATGAAAAATTTGTTTAATTTGGAACACCCAATTGCATTTAGATATATTTGAGGATGCTTGGTCGAGTAAATAGAGCCTATTATATCAGAGCAGGGGTTTGTTCGGTAAAATAATTTTGGAGTTTCGTTTAAAAAAAAAGGAAAAGCATTTTCAGAAAGTATTGTATACAAATAATATAGCATAAATAATCACCTGATTGCTATCGGCCTACCGTCAGCGCCATACTTAAACATCATGTTGATTACGCTGAAATCCCCGTGGTTTATTGTCATGAACTTGTTTCCATCGATTTTCCAGTCTGTTGTTAAGTTTTTTTTGTAATTGTCCTTCAATTTCCTTACCCTTTCTGCGTAGTCAACCCTAAAATATGTCGATAGCTCCATTATGCACGTTGTTTAGGTTCTCTTGAATTTAAATTTAAAAAACACACAAAAAAAACAGCTCTATAACAGAGCATGAAGGCCACTAATTGCTGAAACTGTAGAGGTATTTGATGTTCTAGTGTGGGAGTTGGAATTACTCGCCGATCTTATGCCCGCTCAGCCGTTAATGAGGAGCATCGTGAAGGGAGAAATCAGGCTTCCGGAGTATAGAACTGACCACACTATCTCTCTAGTGTGTCGTAATGTAAATCATCTTATACCTCTACAGTATCTGCCTCTCTGTACATACTTTCTGTTTATTTATTTCATTTTAAGTTCTTCGCATCTATGGCGATGAGCCCTAAAACAAATTATAAAATATATATACTTCATTTACATCATGTTGACATTTATCTAATTTGCATTTAAACTTGAATAATATATATATATATATATATATATATATATATATATATATATATATATATATATATATATATATATATATATATATATATGTAGGTATATATATATATATATATATATATATATATATGTATGTATATATATATATATATATATATATATATATATATATATATATATATATATATATATATGCATGCATATAAAACAAGATACATTTGAAAATGAATAAAAATAATATAAATATATGAAATAAAATTCACTTAGAAAAAAAAAATCAACTATATAGCGTAATTAAATCAGCATGATAGGCTATTAAGATAAATAATTACAATTGAATATTACAAAGTCAACTAAACCTTCAAAAGAAACCTCATGCAACATAACTAAGACCTACCAAGTTTCATTTCGAAATTCCAACAAGTCTAGGAGGAAAAGTGGGTGGACGCATATGCTGGGACACCCTGTATAGCGTAATTAAATCAGCATGATAGGCTATTAAGATAAATAATTACAATTGAAAGCACAAGGAGAAGAAGAAATATTAGATAGTTTTTATTTTGTATAATTAAGTGTTCTTTACATAATGTAATATAGTGTTGATGTGAGGGCTACAGTCGTGTGGGATGGGTAAATTGTCTCATCTTTTGCAGTCTGTGTTTTATCGATATGACAACATTACACAGTGAGCACACGGGTCTGTCCTGTCTTTCCATTAAATACGAATGTGTTATGAGTGAGTGTCCAATTCTTAGCCTGGTCAAGACAACTAGGTCTCTTCTTATTAAAGATAGCTCATAATCAGGCCAGACTTTGATTGTGTTTCTTAATTTCTCTTAAATTGTTGTCTGTCCGTAACCAGTGATTTAGCCAAACATGTAATATGTGTGTTCGTGCTGTGTTACATATACGTCCTGTGTTATAAGGTGGTTATCTAAGTCTGTATTTAGGCTTATGTCTTTATGCCCCGGTATCCAAAGCATTGTAATGTTGTGTTGTTTTAATTTGTGTGATTATGGGATGGTTGTTATAAATGCTTTTCACAGAGTGTAATGAACTCTAACCAAGTTTTTGGTTTACCAAAGATTCTAGATTTTAGCTAATTTGATAGAAAATAACCGCTTTCTCTATGATCATATAGAACTTAATGATTTCATAATAATTATAAAATATGAAGAATAAATTTACAATCCAAATCTTGTATTTTCCATCTACTTACCACTCCCCTCCCCATTTCTGCTCTAGTACTGTCGCCAGATCGTCCAGATTCTTGTCCATCAGCTCGAAGACACCAGCCTTCGAGTCGGCGAAGAACCATCTTCCATATTCATTTCCTGAGATCTCTGATCGCTCACTGAAAATAAAGGAATTGCAAATTATTGTTCCATTTGAGATTCAAAGCCACTTTTGTGACAAGAGGCTGGCATGCTCCGTGGCCTAATAGCCACCATCGGGACACCTCTGTGAACTTGGCACCCCACATTCGAAACAAAATATGATAATAGACTAAAAAAAAAAGCAAATCGTTTGTAGTTATTTGTAGCGAAAAAAATTGCGTTTGTAGTTGCACCGTTTTTGAGAAACGGGAGAATTTTCGTTTTTAGTTGCACAGAAAAAAAGTTACAGCCATTTTTTGAACTTTCAAAATGGCAACTTTTTCTTTTTTAGTGGTGTGAGTTTTTTTATGGTCCCAATGCATTCGAAATCGTTTGTAGATAATAGTGGTGAAAGAATTTTCGTTTTTAGTTGCCCAGAAAAAAAGTTACAGCAGTTTTTTTGAATTTTCAAAATCGCAACTTTTTCATTTTTAGGGTTGCGAGTTTTTTTCGACGAAACTTCTTTCACTACTATCAACTCAGACACTACAATCAGTTCGGATCACTCTGATGGACCATATTTGTGTTTTACGAGTTGATGTAAATAAAGAGATCATGTTTCGCAAATATCATACCAAAACCGCCAATGTTTACTTTTAGAAAAAAAAAAAAAAAAAAAAAAATGAAAACAAGTTTCTAATACTGCCGTTGACTGTTTTGATAACCAAATTAGAAGATGTTGATGGAACATGTTTAAAGAAAGAAACAACGCAAGTTTATTATAAGAAATGAGAGAGATAGGCGGTGTAGACTCAGCTATTTTAAAACCGTCCTGTGGAACCAGGAGAGTGAAACGGACTCCACTCCACGGGGATCTAAGGTCGTAACGGTTAACAAATCTAATTTAATCATGTTCCAGGCAAAAGGTAAACATATATTGAATGGTAGCAGATGAAAGCTGGATCAATCTTCTGTAGGAATAGAGCAGAAGATATCTAAGAAACAAGAAAAAAAGGATGTTTTGTTTGCTGAACGATATAACTTTAGCGTTATTTTCAATTTTCTGGATATTTACAGCTCATATCGTTTTTCTATAGATGAGATAAACATCCCGGATCTTAGAAAAACTTGTTCATTTCATAAGCTTTGATATTTTGTGAAACAAGCCTATCTTTATTTGACAAGTGAGAATGCAATGAAACAAGAATAAAAAAAAAAAAAAATCAAAATTCCTGCAAAAAAATTAATTGTATTAAAATGAAGCAAACAAATATTTGTTTCTTTTTCCCAGTAACAAATATTTGTTTCATCATCTCAAAAACAAATATTTGTTACTGCGACACAATTTAGTTATTCTAAATTCATTTTAGAAAGCAGTGGGGATTTTAAGGTTTGTTTTAGTGTGATTTGTACCTTCAAAACTGGAAAGGGAAACCATACATTCCATACCATATATACATATGTATGTATATATATGTATATATATATATATATATAGTATTATTTATGACTTACATTGCTATAGCAGATAGAGCATGAAACTTAGCAATTGTGTCCAATGCTAGGCGAATGTGTTCCAAATCTAGGCCTTTCATTTTATCAGCCAGTCTGAAGCCAAGAACCTACAAAGCAAGAACAAAATGTTATCAAAGGCACAAAACTAAACAGAGAAAAGAAACAGAGAAAACTAGGGAGTGTGGTGAGTAGTAGATTCTGGGTAGTAGGTACCCCATAAAGGCTGGGTGGGCCTCGTGGCGTTCTGAAAACATGAATCTTTGGGTCCAACGTCGGAAGCAGAGCAGAAAATCCCTCAGTGCACCAACGAGTAGGAAATTCAGGTCTTCCGGAATAGTCGGAAAAGAAAAATTTGCGTTTTAGCGTGGTTCCTCCCTCCCTTCATAGGGAGGAACCCCGCTTATAAGGTTGATCTCGTGAAACAATCCGGAAGTGCTGACTAGAAAATTTTGCCGTAAATAACGGTGGTTCAAATTTGTATATATATATATATATATATATATATATATATATTTGTCTGTTCGCTCATTTACGGCCCCCCAAATGGTCCGATTTTGATGAAATTTGGTACAAAAATCGGTGTCTAATTTGAAAGGTCAAATTCGTTAATTAGCAGAATCCGCCCACCGGAACATGGTTTTAGGAGCGAAAAAAATCGTTCCGCTTACTTCATATGCTTGCAAGTACTCAAAAACTTTGAGGTTGCTGGCAGAGAAGGAAGATCTTCAGGTAAATAAAATCGTATGTGGCCTCTGTTCTGGTTCGTACGTAGGGCAAACTGGTAGGAAACTCAAAATAAGAGCTAGAGAACATAAAACCAGGTCGGATTCTGAATTTCGTCAACATTGTCTCGCAGCGGGACACAGCGAAGCTGACCATTCTCTGTATATTTTACATTACCGGAAGAAGTCTGCACAGATGAACGTCCTGGAAAGTATAGAGATACGTATCGACAAGATCCTGAGCTCGTGTAATTTAAATAAAAGGACAGATACGTATCAAACAGATATGTTGAGTCATGTCTCTGTGCAGGCTCTCTCCCTGCTTCCCTTCAGTCAGCCCTCAGCAGTGAAGCTGAACTCATTATAGGTGAGTCTCTCTCCTCAACTTTAGCCATTTCTTTTTATCACGTATGACTTGTGTTTTTGTTTGTTTTGTTATTGTTTTTAGTGTTTATGTTGACGAATCAAGATTATTGTGTTTATTTATTATTTTACGTGTAGGTTAGTGAACATTTTAATATTTATAAGATTTCTGTTAGGCAACTGTCTTATTCTATTCATTTTGTCACAGTTCTGAGGATGGTAGCAAGAGCTACCGAAAGCGCTTAGCGTGGAAATAAACTGTTGTGAAGGAACTAGACGTTTTTTTTTTCATTTACTTGCAAGTACTCTTTTTACAGGCTTCCTGGCCTACGAAAACGAATGACACCATTTTTAAGGCGATAGCTTTAACCGTTTTCGAGAAAATTGGAAAAATAGTTGCTGAATAACGTTTTTGGTTTGGGTACTTAAAATAATGGGATTCAGTTGAAACATTTTTCGCATGTTCGAGTTTCATCAAAACTAATATGTTAAAATTTATGTTACGTTTGGAGTTAAGGAAGGATTAGAATAAAATATTTTAACAGACATGAAAAGTTTTGGGAACTTCGTATACTTTCCCTAATATCTCGAAAACGATTGGGAACTCGTGATAAGTGGATAAAAACTATTTGAAAGCTTTCTAAATTCTCTGCAAAAAAGATTCTAAAACAATTTTCGATTAGGTGATGTCAAGGCACCAATGACCCCAGTGGTTGCAGTGCCATTAAAAAGTAAAACAAAAAAAAAAAAAAAAAAAAAAAAGATTAGGTGATGTCAATCGGAGAAAGAAGTGTTTAAACTTTGAAGTAATTGATTTCGTTTATTCGAACGGTTCTTTTTGTCTGTTTTTATTCCTTGTTATTTTTTAATTGCTTATAGTTGAAAGAGATTCGATGACGTCTTTTGAATATTTTCAATTGCCTTCATGCTGTTGGTTTTTTTATTTTATTTTTTAATTGATTTTTTTTGTAGAATTATTATCTACTATAGTAAAAGAACACAAGAAAATGTGAAAATTTTGATATTTTCCAATGCATCGAAACGTATGAAATGAAGTATCTGTAGAAGAGGATTCTAGGGTCTGGCGGACCCAACCAGGTAAAGTCATAAATCCCTTTGAACAAAGGCCGAGCAAAATATTATTTGTTTCTATTTTAAGCTTTTCAAATGACAATAGGGATATGAACGGAACCGCGCTAAGATGATGCAGTTCCTGCGAGTCGGACTTTTTAGTTTAGGTTTGAGGTGAAGATCTTTTATAGTAAGAATGTGTTTATTAATTTGTTTCTTAACAGTATACTTCTTTAAGTTTATGATAAATATTTATGCTATAAAAATATTGTAAAATGAGGTTAATATGATTTTTTGTAGGCTGTCCTCTGTTAGCAGTTCATGAATATCATAAAGTATGCATTTTAATTGGTCTATCGTGTTGAAGGAGGTTTCAAAATTCAGTTGAATCAAACCTGTCGGGAATCAAGATTAGCCGAAAAAGATATATACGTCCAAAATTCCGCACCACACGTTAACTTTGAACTGATTCACTAGGCCTATTGTATTAGAAGACGTTCTGCTTGCACAATGATAGATTCATAGTTCCAGATGGATTCATGGTTCCAGATGGATTCATGGTTGCAGATGGATTCATGGTTCCAGATGGATTCATGGTTCCAGATGGATTCATGGTTGCAGATGGATTGCTGTCCCGCACATAGCAGCAGTGCTGTTAGATAGTGAATGGATCCACTGTCCAAGTTGACAAAAATCCAATTGCAATTGCCCTTTTTTTAGAATAATTTAAAGAGTGCCAACTACATCACACAAAACATAAATCAAAGGAAACTTAGAAAACACAAAAGTTATTTTTTATTGCTTTCGAACTGGACAATGGATTCCCATAGTTTGGCCAATAAGAAATCCATAATGTCTTCACGCAAGGTATTTGATAGTAACAAAACTCCATTCCACATTTTTTGAAAAAAAAAAGGAGTCAATCGTTCAATTTATCCCTAAAAAACTTCCACTTCTTTTGAATTGATTTAATGCTGACTAAATGTAGAATTTTTCGCGAATGTATTGAATCTGTAGTCCTTTAGAGGGCTGAGGAAACAATTTGCAAGAAAACTCTAATTCATTGAGAAATACAGAAGTCCATTTTTGGACGTCCAGTAAACATCTTTTATAAATGGGTTTAGTGAATTAAATCACTGTTTCTGAAAGGAAATTTTGTGTGTTTTATGATGGCATAATTAGACTTTAATTATCTTGAAGAGTTTTTGAGCAATCCTTTCTTATCAAATAAAATATATGTCTACATTAAAAAAAAACAGAAAATTGGACATAACTGATTTTTCCTTCGGAATCGGACCATACTTGAAATGAACGTTTTTGTTGGAAATTATGTCTGAAATCACGTCCTAGAGTTTGGCTATTTAGACCTAAATCACCCTTTATATAATTAAAAGATAAATGACTTCATTGTACTATTTATTGTTGTAATTTTTGTTCTTACTGCTAGATCTTGGAAAAGGTATCCTTCACTCCCAGGCCTGACAGCAAAGCAAGTAGCTGAGAGGGGTGTCTTGTCACCGGTGTCTAGTCGGATCTTGTCGATAATAGGAAACAGCTCTTCGTAAACCTGTAAAAACATTAAATACAATTTATGATGTTAACATTTATGGTTTATGTATTTATAATCAGACCTCAATGAATGGCTGTTAATGAAATTCGTTGAAAACGTTTATTAAAATGGCTGGGTATTTCCCTTTCCTGTCCCATATCCTTGTCTTATGCTCCCGGTATGCCCCATAACCCAGGCATGTCCCATATCCGAGGCACGTCCTATATCCCAGACATGTTTTATATCCCAGGCCCGCCCTACATCCCAGACATGTTTCATATCCCAGGCATGCCTGATATCACTAACATGTTCCATATCCGAGGCACATCCTATATACCAGACATGTTTCATATCCTAGGCATGTCGAACATCCCAGACATGTTTCATATCCCAGGCATGCCTGATATCACTAACATGTCCCATATCCGAGGCACGTCCTATATACCAGACATGTTTCATATCCTAGGCATGTCGAACATCCCAGACATGTTTCATATCCCAGGCATGCCTGATATCACTAACATGTCCCATATCCGAGGCACATCCTACATCCCAGACATGTTCCATATCCGAGGCATGTCCTACATCACAGACATGTTCCATATCCTAGGCATGTCCTACATCCCAGACATGTTTCATATTCTAGGCATGTCCTACATCCCAGACTTGTTTCATATCGCAGCCATGCCTAATATCCCTAGAATGTCCCATATCCCATCCCTATATTTACATACCTTGCTCTCCTTCTGATAAATCCCCGACGCCTTCGCATCGATCCTCCTTGCGGGCGTCGCCGGCAGAGATTTGTAGATCACTGCCCTATCTTCTACTTCCCCGGAGTTCAGGACGACCCTCAGCTTGATCCGATGAAGATCGCTCGCGTAGTTGTTGCCTTTAGGAACCGCTGCTTCTGTTAACATCTCCAGGAACTTGGAAATTCTACCACTCCTCTCGTACTCCTTGATGCGTTGCTCGACCCATTCTTTGTCTTCTACTCGCAAATCTAGAATATAGATGCAGAAACTATTATTATTTCTATTCAACCTATTATTATCCTATTTACTTTGGCAGTTGTTATGGATTCGGATTGAACATTTTATGGGACTCGTGGTCAACATTTACAACGTTGATGAGCAATTTGTGATACCGTATATACAGTGGAGCCCGACAAATGTGAGGGGGAACGGAAAATGTTTCGTATAAGTGAATAATTCGTATAACTGAGTATTGGGTTCGTGGCTATTTTATAACAACATATTTCTTCATAAAAAATTCACAATTTTATTGTTTGTACATATTTTGTTGTTAGATAACCTAGTAGATTATTACATTTTCAAGTTTTATATCACCAAATTATCGATTCATTTCCTCTTACCGATAATAGTTGCAAGGGTTGACAAAGCTAATTTCAAACTTTTAGCTAAGTCTATTTTTATTTCGTAGGTGTTGTTATCTTCTTCTTCCAGGTTTTTTATTTTGTCTTCTAATGAAAGTTTTGTTCTTGTTTTTCTACTCATCTTAAAAATGAAAGGACAATATAACACGGCTACTAGAACGACTACTGTATATAGAACTTAAAAACGTGAAAGTGGAGGAAGGATGAATCACTGGCACGAGCCGTGTTATTAGTGCGGAAAGTCACT